>VWZG01000023.1:1002475-1202315 GCA_013396735.1 Grallaria varia | reverse complement strand
GGGTGGTGTGTGGAATTCACCATAAATGGGGACATTGCCAAAAGGAACCCAGAGCAGCCCCAGTAAACAGAATGCCTGACACTTGGCCTGTCATGGAATAGTTTGCAGGTAGAGCTTTTGTTGTGAAGAATGGTATTAAGAATTAAATTTTGAAATTCATGTGAACATTTTTAAAAAATGAAACTATATAAAAAAAATTTACATGGGTGCATTTGAATGCCAGCTAAGACATATGTCTAAATACTGAAGAATTCCAGAATAGAGTTTAGTTCCTTAGTTTAAACTAAATAATCTTAAACACTCACTTCATGCTTTGAATGGTCAAATACCTGGTCTGGATATCCTTACCAACCCTGAGGCTTGAAATTAATCATGAAGCTTTATAATAACTATTTTTTTCCTTTCAATGAATTATGCAAATCAGCAGAAAATTGAAATTCTAAATGGAATATATGCTTGCATATTTTATTTGCATATTTTAAATGTTTTCAGATTAAATATGAATATTTCATACCCACATATTCCTTATAAATAACATCTAAGGCTCGGTTAATAGGATACATGAAAGCTCCCAGATGCACTGTGGGACTGCCATATCAGTGCAAGGCACCAGCCACGCATTGGACTCTGCAGATTTACAAAGCTGCTGAACTTCAGAGAGGTGTAGTGTCTTTTGCCTTTCACAGGGGTGAGTGATTCCTTTCCTGGCCAGTGGAAAGCACATGGTTACTACAGACAGGCTGAACAGAGTGGGACTCTGATTGGGAGCTCATTCCATTCCAAATTACCTGTTTGCTCAGATGTTCAGTGTGTTGGGGCCCAAGAAAAGCAATAACTGCTTGTGCATTTGCATCCTTTGCTGGTGGGACTGCATGGGGGGACACATCCTGAACTGGTCCTGCTGTTTACTTTGGTGTTTTTGATTCAGACAAACCACTGCAACTGCTTTAAGGGCTCTGACTATTTGTTCTTACTCTTATTTTTCTTATCAGTCACAAAATCATTCAAGTTTCTCCATCTCCTTCACCATAAAGTTCTCTTTCAGAGACTTAATATTTGTTATAAGTCTTTTTACATCATTGGCATTTGAAAAAGCCACTTCAGCTGATGGGTTCTGCTCTCAGGAAAATATTTCTGTTTTTTAATGTTTAGTCATAAACTTGGCATCTTTGTGGCTTTTTTGAATTTGTCTGAGCAGTAGCCTTATTTTGAACAAGTGTTAGGATTTTTTCAATATCAAAATATTAACTTTTATTTCTAGGAGAATACTAAGACCTACTTTACTTATTCAGGAGGAAGCTATTTTCATGTACATTTTTCAGATATCTACAAATATTTGCAGTTAAAAAAAAACCCCAAATGGTAGAGCTAACCAATGTGAAAAGCAGAGAAGGATGTAAATATTGCTTGATTTAAAGAAAAAGAAGTAAAACTGCAACCCTCCTCCCAACTATGGGGGTGTTCTTTTAATACTTTCAGTTTATTGTCATTTTTGGTCTCCCTTCTGCTTCATCTCGCATTGAAAAAAGTTTGTAATGTAAATTTTTAACCCCGTTATCACAGTTACACATTTAGTTGAATAAGCACATATAACACAGGAAAAAGACTTCTTTAGTGCTTTTGCTGTGGACCAGGTCAATAGATAAAATCTGAATGTATGCACAATATATGCAAACTGGGAGTGCGCTGACTGGGACAGAAGCTGGATGACTTTTACACCTCTAGCATTGCCCATGTTCATCTCAGTCTTGACTTGCTGTCTGCCAGGACAGCATTTCTTGGACTTCCCTTTGAAGCATCAGATACTGGCTGTTAGGAGGAATGAGATTCTGCCAAATGTGCCAATCTAATATTGCAATCCTCGCATCCCCCTTTATATTGGGAATGGAGTCCCTCTGTGAATTACTTGGAAACTTTGTGTTGGTCTTCATACATGCTTAATCATATTTAAAAAACCAAAAAGCCAAGTAGTATTTGGGAATTAATGTTATTTACTTGATTTCCTATAAAAGTAGAAAAGAAAACACAGTTGCATTTTTTTCCCAACCTAACAGCAAGCACTGATGGCAGCTGAATAGCTCTGTATCACAAACTACTAAAATATGATACTGATGAACAAAATCAAGTATTTATTTCTGAGTGGCTGTATTTAAGGATGATTTTTCTAAAGTAGCAAAATTACAGATGACTTGTATAGAGGCATATAAAAACCAACTTTGAGCACTTTAATCCTGACATATTTCTAGAGGGAAGATGACAAAGAATCCACTAAAGATTATGCCTGATGTTCTCATGAGCTTTTAAAACAATGTAACAAGGTGAGCTCATGTGGGCTGAGTGCCTAGGTAAAGCATGACACAAATTGGCTTGAAACTTAGCGTAGAATTCTCTTTTGATATGGGGTATTTTCACCGAATGGCACCTGGTAAAGTTGCTGCACTTTGTGATGGTAGCTTTACTTTTCCCTGGCATAAAGAGTCTTTCCTTTTCCTAAGTACTTTGTTGGATTACAACTTTTCAAAGCAAAAAGACCTCCCTTGTACTGCATCCACTGCTAGGTAGGCCATATATAATGTATGAACTGAATTTTTTTCCTTTACCATTTTTACAGAAGCAGTTTTGAAGCCAAACAATTTTCTGTAGCTAAAGCCAGTGAGTGTTCCAGGATTTGACCTCTCAAAAGTTCAGATAAGCTTAGACTATTTTAATTTATGGAATGATGTTCAGTCCTTAGCTATCTTTTAGCCACTTTTAAAAGTATCTGGAAGTTATAAATGTCCAGTTCTGAGGCACCCAAGACAAGAGAGTGTTGACCTGTTGGGATGAGTCCAGAGGAGGACACTAAAATGCTCAGAGGGCTGGAGCCACCTCTTCTATGAAGACAGGCTGAGAGATGGAATTGTTCAGCCTGGGGAAGAGAAGGCTCTGGGAAGACCTTAGAGCACCTAGCAGTGCCTAAAGACACTCCCAGAGAGCCAGAGCGGGACTTGTAACAAGGCCGTGTAGTGATAAGGCAAGGGGGAATGACCTTAAGTTGAAGGAGGGAAGCTTTAGATTAGGTGTTAGGATGAAATTTTTTACTCCAGGGCTGGTGAGGAATTGGAACAGGTTGCCCAGGAAGGTTGTGGACTCCCTCTCCTTGTGTGTTCAAGGCCAGATTGGATGAGGCTTGGAGCAACATGGTCTAGTGTAAGGTGTCCCTGCCCATGGTGGGGGGTTGGAGCTGGATGACTTTTAAGGTCCCTTCTGATCCAAAGCATTCTGTGATTCTAATTGTGCAGAACTGCTTAACAGCCGTTGAGGCCCCTAGCCTGCACTGATGGACTTTTCCATCTTCTGTACAGGCCACTGCATTTGTCTTTGTTTCAGCATGAGAGTCCTGTCAGCCTGTAAGTGCAACTTCTCAAGGTTACCAGCTGATCAAGCACTCCTCCCAGTTAGTTCCTAAAAGTCTCATCTCAGGGTCTGACAGAACTTCTTCAATCCACAGGAAAATACTGGTCCAGCGTACTGATATTGATCCAGCTGCTGGGACCCTACTCTTTTTTTCAGTTGCAATTAGTGCTCATTGTTCAAATATTCAAAGGTGCAGGGATGATTGAGGCTTTATGCTGCTCAAGGCAGGTTGGTTGATACCTATTGAAATCCCTGAGCACTCATTGCTTTTGCTGCTCTGTCTTGGGACCCATGAAGAGGGAGGAGGGGAGCCAAGCCCTGCTGCTTTGCAAGCCCAGAATGATGCTGTGTGGTCAGCAGATGTTATCCACATTACTGTGAGTAGACATTATTAGTTTCTCTATGCTAAGCAATGTACATCAAAGGGAAATACAAGCTATACTGGATTTTCTGATACCAGTGAGTTTGTCCACTATATTTTCCTTTCAAAAAGAGGTGATAAAGAAAATTGGAACTCTTCCTGTGTGATTGCAAAGTTGTCATGCACCATTCAGATGAACACTGTGGTTACTGGATGTTATGTTCTGTCTTACTGAGTGAAACAACACAGCTACCCTCACTGGCCTAGCTTGTTAAGTTCTGACTCTTTTAATAGCTGTCCTCTTATCTCTTGTATTCAGTGTTTAATGGTATTTGTGCAAGAAAAGCCGCTCCTTGGTCTTCAAAACAATTTTACAGTATTTGTGCTCATCAACACTGAAAAGTCTGTGTGAGTCACTGTACTTAAAAGGTAGAGAGATGGAGAAGTAAAACAATAATAAATGGAAATTGAAAGTGGTAGAAGTACACAATGTCTTTTTAATAGCTCTGAGAGATGATGTGGTTATGTAGCAATGAAAAGTTACAGCTTCTCATTGTTTTTTATTTGAGACAGTGAAATTGCTTCTGGAATTTCAGAGCAAAGAGTAGAGAACCCGCACATTTCAGAGACACCACATCTCAGTAGCTACTTTTTCTGTAGTTTGGTAGGCTACAGAATATATTATTAAATTCCTTTGGGAATTTAGGTGTGGCTTTCAGAGGAATTTAAGGGATTTAGGGCCTTTGGAAACCTTAGGTAACTCATAGTTTGAAATTGAGGAGTGGGCCATATGTTTTTCAAAATCTATCCCAGTGCTGACATAACCTGATGCCAGAGCTTTGCAACCACATCATGGTAAAACTTGAGTTCCTCCTGGAACCACATTGTTACCTCTTAGCAAGGGTTAAGAGAGTCTTGTTTTCTCTTTGATGGAAAAGTGAAGCAATGAAGGAACTGAAGGGAACACAGGGAATTTTTGTGTATTTCTATAACTTAGAGTGCTACAAAACAGCAAAAAGTATTTCAGAGTTGCAGAGTGACAAGAAATAGCCTGGCTCTGATGGACCAAGTCCTCACCTCGAAGGCTGTGCATGAAGTCCTGTGTCCAGTTCTGGGCTCCTCACTACAGGAAAGACATTGAGGTGTTGGAGTGAGTCCAGAGAAGGGACCAAGATTACGCTGATTTAAGGATCTGGACATCTGAGGCTGCTGTGGGAACCCTGGGATTGAGCTGGTAAAGAAGCCTGGTCTGACTGTGAGTGTGGGGGGAGCAGCTGCAAAGGGACCTCTGTCCCAGGTCAGGTGGTGTGAGAGTGGCTGACAAAGTGGCTCCTTCTTGGTTGGACAGGGAAGGTTCCTCAACAGAGGGAAAGTTTAGATTGGATATTATGAAAAATTTCTGCACTGAAAGGGGGTTAGCCATTGGAGCATACTGCCTGTGGCAGTGGTGGAACCACCATGCCTGGAAGTGTCCAAAAGCCTTGTGAATTTGGCATTTGGGGCTATGGTTTAATGGTGAACATGATGGTGTTGAATTAACAGTTGGACTTGATGATCATAGAGGTCTCTTCCAAACTTAACAGTTCTATGATTCTGTGGCTCTGTACCAGCTTTCCTTTCAGACTGAGTAGTGATAGCCACTCAACAAAATTGCTTTAAACTGAGGGATTCAAGAGTTAATGTTGCAGTCCTGAGAAAATAATTTAGAAAGTCATCAAGAAAATAAGAGGATTGTGTTTCATATTGTATTGTTCTCTAGTGCCTTTCCATTAGGCCATTATGGTGTGAAATCCAGCTGAAGGAACTTGATTGATTGTTCTTTGGTGTCTGTCATTTCAAAGGCCTCCATTGCAGTATCCTGTTGTCAGATCCAGCTGAGGAGCTGCTGGGTTAATGAGGGAGACTGCACTACCTTCTGATCTAGACTGCGGTGTTTCCAAATCAGGCAGTACTGGCAGAACAGCATAGTCAGGTTCTAGTTGTTAATGCCTGCAGCTGGAACACGTTGGTACCCAGAGCTGTCAGCACCAAACTGCTCCAAGTTTGGGATACAGAAAGGGAAGCAAGGACTGCAAAGCTGAATTAGCTGTGCTGAGTTTTGATATGAAGGTTGAAGATCCCAGTCATTTCTGAATATGCATATGTTTTATCAAAATACCATATGGTTTTGCTGACCTATGCAGTGTTGATATTTCTACCCTAATCTGTATGTGTTTCTCTGTGCAGAGCCTGGTTTAGTTCTAGGAAAATGGCTAGAGAGCTGCTGAGTCAGTGCAGCTGGGATAATGAGTTGGCCTACTTTTTTGGTCTCATTGGGACATCCATGCATTATTGGAAGGAAAAATTAATTGCTAAAGATAATCCTTTCTACAGTAAAGTCAATGTGGAAAATCACTTCACCTATCACTTTGCTTTCTTTCCCTTGGCATGATATTTGTCCCTGAACCCAGCCATAAAAGCAGCCTATAGCAATAATACTGGGAACAGTACTAGCTGAGAAAAATATTAATGTAACATCCATGTATAACAACTGTGCAGCCCAAGGTCATAAAGTGCTCCGAGCAACAGAGGATGGGCTGCAACAAGCTACTTTTTTGTAATGTTTCCAATGGAAAGGTGAAGTGAAAAGTCTTCATTCATTTAGTATCTCGATACAAGCTATTCACTTTTAAAATGGCCTGTAATCTTGTCTGATGGGAAACAATCTTTTTCTGTTTTTTCTTTTTTTTTGTTTCACTGAGTTTTCCCAACTCTGTCCTTCAGCACTGGTTACAGGACCCTACAGTGCCCTCTCCTTTTGTCACCTGGGCTGTGAAGACAGACCTTCCCCACCTACCTCTGAGCTATTGTGCTGCATGAAAATGAAGGAGCCTTCCTGAGGGGGCAGAATATGGATTAATAGGGGCAAGCCCAGTGTGATGAGGACAATGAAGCAAAGGAGCAGTCTAAATCTACTGCTGTAGGATCCAAAGGGATGAGCAAGAAGGAAGGACATACAGATATGAACACTGTTGTAGGCTGCTGGGCTGGTTGCTGCAGGTGTGTGAACAGCTGGTGGGACAGGGGTGTGCTTTTCCTCAGTGCTTTCACTGCAGCTGTACTCTGAGATGCCAAGGAGGGATCTGCTGAACGTTCCTCCTTTGGGCATCCATCAGCTCCAGTGTGTGGTCTTCCTTGGGCTGCAGGTGGATCTGTGCTCCACTGTGTGCCCCCATGGGCTGCAGGGGAATCTTTGCTCTGGTGGCTGCAATACCTCCTCCTGCTCCTTTTGCACTGACATGGATGTCTCCAGAGTTGTTTCTCTTGCATGTTCACTCTTTTCTTACAGCTCCTCTTGTGCTGCAGTTTTTTCTCCTTAAATGCATTATCCCAGAGGCACTACCAGTGTTGCTGCTTGGGCTTGGCTGGGACCTGTGGTGGGTCTGTTGGAGCCTGCTGGCATTGGCTCTGTCAGACACAGGGGAAGCTTCTGGCAGCTAATCACAGAAGGTGTTCCAGTAGCCCACCACTACTAAAACCAAATACAGATAGATGGCTGTTAAAAAAAAAGACAAGATTAAGATATGTATTGAAAGGCCATGTAGTCCATTCATCTGTGGGACCAGTCAATGGATGTATAAATAATTCCTGATATCAGTTTAAGTTCTTAAAAGTACTGGTAGGAGAAGTTCTGCAGTGACCAGCCACTCTAGTCCAGTGACTTGCTAGCTTTAGGAAGCTTGTATGAATGTTCAGTGTAAATCTTCTTGTTTCAATTTAGGTACATTGTTTTATTCCATTAACACAGTGCTGTGGAAAACAGTTCCCTTCCTTTTTGCAGTAAATTAATATATATGGCAATGTATTTTGCTTCATTTACCTGTAAACTGTTTAATTTCTTTTAGTGAGATTATATTTTTTTAGCAAATAAGTGATTTTTTTTTCCTCTGTGACAATATAATAGTTAACTGATGTTAGATGGTCAATGCTGTTGTCCTGAGAATGCTTGTTAAGTTTCTCTGGGGTTTCCAGGGAATGTCCCACATTGACCCTGCAAATGTCATTAGGTGAAGTGGACGAAAGGTTGGTCTGCAGTGAGAGATTTGGATTTTGTGTCCATAAGAACTTTCATATGGGCTTAAAAAAAGTTCTACCTTGGAGGAAAAATTCAATACTCTAATCAAGGTGCTGAGAATGAATTAAGGACCTTACTAAGCATGATAGATAAGAGGTGTTCCAATTCAAAAAGTTGACCCAGTGTGCCCTTGATATTGCTAGTCAGAGATGATTATCTCTACTGTTTAAAAATGCCAGCAATGCATCCTAGTGATAAACCCCCAAAAGGGCATTCTTGATTTGTGTATCTTGGTTTGTTTTTGAGGCAGATATGGCTATAACAGATTGTTTCTTAGCATTTGAAAAATAATTGACAATAAAATATCACTAAATGCTTTATGAAGGATGTGAGGAAAAAAACTCCAAACAACAACTGTAAAAATTGCAACAAGAAATGAAGCTCAATTTAACTCAAAATAGTGAGCATAAATATATGCAAAAAAAAGATCTTAATTCTTAGCTGCATGTCTTTTATGTGCTGGCTCTTTATTCTATGATGTGTGGAAGTGCTGCAACAAACAAGTTATATCAGCAAAATAGGCCTGAAATCAGGGAGAGGTAATATCAAGGAAGTTACACATTCACTTACATATATGTAATTTGGCCAGAATCTACCCCTTTATCTGACTTTGTGGAGTGGCTTCATCAAAGTGACTCCCCTTTGGTAGTGCTGGTAGGATGGAGCACCAGGATTTAGCAGAGCTTGGTGATGGTGATAGATGTGTCATGGACTTGGGGATATGTGTGCTGTGTGCCTGCTTAGATCATTCCGAAGCTGGTCCTGGAGTAGCTGCCAGGTCCTCACAGCAAAGCCCAGTTTCATGCAGAGGCACTGGCTTTGATCCTGGGAGCCGTGTAGGGTATCCAGCACACCCAACGTGCTGCCCCAGGGCAGTGCCATCCTCATGGTGTTATGCCTCCAGTTCTGGAACGCAGCTTGTGTTGGAATTAGCTGAGCTATCCCAGCATGGTGCATCCTTGCACAGTGTTAAAATATCCTTAATACGCAGTCCTGGCTGATATCTGTGCAGATACATCCCTGCATCCTGAGTACCTTATCAGGCAAGGGAGCAAACCTGTGAGCTGGTGTGCAGTGTGGCACGACAGAGGAGGTGACACCAAAATAACAAGAAATGAATGGCCAAAGCACAGCAGTTTAAGGGGGAGTGTGGGCATGAAAATTACACGGATGGCAGCCATTTCACTGCTGAAGTCACCCTGGTACCCTGTTTTGTTTTTTTTTTTTTTTTGAACTCATGAAAGAGTATAAATTAATGATGCCAGCTGCCTGCATGGAACATATTTCTGGTATTTGCTGTGTAACAGTGTCTCTCCTACAAAGCTACTCAATTTCCAGTGCTAAGGGCAGAGCTCTGTGTTCCTGCCAGGCTACCAGAATGCAGCATCTGCTCCTTTCCTGCCAGCAGATCCTGGCAGTAAATTCTGTGAGTCTGGCACAGGAAGATCAGGGCAGATTTTCTTCCTGGTGTGGAACAGGTTTACCTGCTGGTCTGAATACACCTAGATCATGTACCCTCATTCTGGAATCTGCATGGATGAAAGAAAGGGGCCGCTGCTCATCCATTCTTCTAGAAAGTGTAATTTCATGGATTTTCACAACTGAAAGCGTATCTTGGGCAGTTTGAATTTATGCCCATGATCAGCATTCCCAGGGCTACTGGTGTAAAAAGTGTTGAGATGTGTGTGCCTTTTCTGGCTCATCCTGTGGTCTCTATGTGACACTTTCTCCTAAAAAGTCTTACTTGGTTAAGGAGCCACAGCCTTCCCTGTTCCTATTACAGATTCACCTGACCTGTTGTTCTGTGTTCTGATTGCCCTCTCTAGTGGGGAAGGGGCAAATATGTTCCTTTATCTCTGTGGACCATTTAAAGTCAGAGATGGTTTGTGTAGCAAAACAATAAAGCATTCATAATTCTGCCTCACATGAGAAATAACAAACCCATGCAATTTAACATAACTCTTCAGCTAACTCTAGACATACGCAAAGTTGCTCATGATTATTAGTTTGCTCTTCCACAGTCCAATCACTTTCTTCATTCTCCTCTGAGACTTCTGCCTGTGATTTCTCTCTAAACTCTCCATTATATATTCTGTTTCAATGCTGTTCTGAAAATTGTGCGTTTTTTATTCTAACCAATGTTAGGGTTTCTGACATCAAGCTCTTGGACAGTGCTTCACTTGGAAGATTTAAGTATCTTCTAAGTGAGCCATCTTTGCATGCCAGGGTTGGACAAGCTATGACTGGGAAGAAACCCACTTGTTATTCATATGATGGAACCTATTTCCAATTTAAATACATGCATATAGCGACTAATTAGATTTTGGTATTCATTTACTGTTGATTTCCATGCCCCCTACTCCCCTGACACAGACATGCTCTTGCAATCCTGGAGCTGCGAAGCTGTAATATTGAGTATTTGGGAAATAATGCTAATATTTTTGTTTGAGTTCTGCTCAAGATTTCACTTGGGCTGTATGTTGGTGCATTAACATGATAAAAATGACTGAACACATCAAGTGCATAAAAGAAGTGACAGGTAGATACACAGAAATGACAGTCTGAGTTTTCTGCATGTGAATGGTTCACATTGTCTGAAAGTGTTAATGAGCCTCAGTACACCTCTCTGAGGAAAAGGTAACATTTGAAAAGCACAGCCAGAATTCTGTATATGGGAAAAACTCTGCAACTGACCCATGTTAGGGAGATTACTTGGAGTGACATTAGGTTCTTTAGGCTTGTGGGGTATTTTAATCCTATCATGATTTAATCTATATTATGGATGCTATGAGAAAGGAAAAGATAATTTTGGATAATGAATGCTCATGGTGTACTCTTCATGACTTCAGCTAAATTCAGTCACCCTTCACAAGGGCTAAATTTAATGGAGATGTGTTTCTTCCCCTTGTACTTTTACAGGTCTGCTTACATCTCTTAAGGTCAGCACAAGGTAAAACTACCCTGCTTGTGTGTAAAATATTTGTACTTCTTGTCTCTTCATGTATTTGCAAGAGAAATTCTTGTTTAAGTTCTGAACCTTGTCTTTAATTCCATCATTTTTTCCCCTATTTTCATCTTTTTCAGTGATCGTTTGTATTTGGGAGCATTTGTATTTTCAAGAGCAGCAGCATTCCAGTCTATTTAAATGCATTGCAAAGCAGGTCTGGTGTAACTGCAGAGAAAACAGTCTAATTGTAAGATATTTCACTTATTTTTAATGGTAGTACTGGCAGTACAGCCATGGTGAGGTGTAACTGTGAGGTGCTCTGATGATGTCATTATATACACAATGAATTTTTCTCAGTAATACTAAATACAATAGTTACCAAACAGCTAGAGACTAATCACAGCTGTAGTTGTTTCTGGGTGCTATAAAAGAGCATTTCCTCTTAAATTTTGTTACTTATGATACCATTAATAGGAAAATTAGACTTGGGTCTGGTATGTTTACATAACATTATTTTTAATAACACCCAAGGTTACTGAAATGGAAAGTTTATTTTGCCTTGATTGTAAACAAGTGCTTTTTATTTTGGTTCTTTCACTTTTCCATGTGTATCTGCTCTTCACTTTGGGTTTTTTTTTTATTGTGTTGAAATGTTCCTTTTTGGCCTTTCAATGGCAGTTCTGCAAGGGGATAAAATAAGTTTTAAAATCTCTAACCATTAACTCCCCATTTGTCCAAAACAAAGCCCTATGTGTTACTTTCCTCGATTTTGAGCTTTTTTCTTTTTACACTTTGATAAAAAGTGAGATCTGCTTAGTAAATTAGATGTAATTAAAATTAATGAAATATGTATTTAAGTAACATCAAGCTTTCCTGCTCTAGATATCTCATGCCTGCTTCACTAGAATTCCAGTCTCAATAAAAGAATTTATACCAAAGCTGAAGAAAAACTATCACGCTTTTAAGAGAGAATCTGTTTTCAAACTCTCAGCAATTTGATAGATTTATCCTGTAGTTCTTGCAAATTATACTGTTACAAGTGTAAACTAGTTATAATTCCAGGTATTAGAGTTATTCTTGCAGAAAAAAAAAATCTGTTTCCTCTAGTCCTGTGTGTGTCTTACTAGGGGAGAAATAATTGTGGGGTTTTGTTTTCATTCTGTCACAGACAGCCACCCTGTATGATCTCCTTCACATGCCCGTTCAGTCCTTCCTTGACATGGAAAGGCAGTTGAAATACCTTCTTATTTTTCTTTGTTTCCAGCTCCCCCGAAATTTAGACAATTTCTCACTTACAGAAGGGATTAAGAAGGGAGTAAGAAAAGAGAAAAGGCTTTTGGGCTTATGAATCTCATCCTGATTACAAACTAAGGTGCTTGATTGTTTAGATACTCAGAATATTACTTGAAATCAATTTCATCTATTATTTAGGTATTGATGGGACCCAAATTTCTTCCCTGTGTTTTTATGGTCTGGGTGAAGAGCTAGAGCTTTTGGTTAGAGATTGAGAGTCAGAAAAAAAAATTGTGATGCACTTACAGTGCATTGTCAGGAAAACAGAAATGATTTCCTGTGTAAGAAGAATCAATGGCATTGTCTGAAGACCCCCAGTGAGTGATGGTAGTTCTTCCAAAGCACACAGAACTGTGCAATTATCATTAATAATGTAGGGAATTAAATATTTTTGCAATTGATCATACAGGACCAAATCTTAAGGCCCGTAGTTTATTACTTCAATAAGTTCCTAGTTTAAATTTGCTATTACTGATATTCAATTGTGTGCACAACTGCCTGTGTAACAACCTTCTTTGACCATAATCCGGATGTGCTTTGCCTCTTTTTGTTCATTGCAACACCCTCTGGATCCATCACCTCAAATTAGCTTTTGAACTCATGAGGGATGGTAGTGTCACAGAGTTTGTATTTGGAGTTTCCAGCATCATTCAGTAGATGTAAAGCATAAGAAGCTGTATGTGCTCTCTGTGAAATAAGGCAGAATTTGACTAGGAAATACTTGGATTAAATAGGAAGGAAGGACCTGTCAGTGAATCCAAACAGGTGTTATGTAGTTTAACCAAGTGTCTGAAGATGTAAGTGGTGCACCTTGTCCTGCACAGCAAATCAACAGGGCAATTGATGTATCAACTGCTGCAAGAGTTGATGTAATTTGCTTTGTGGAAGGAAAGTTTCAAAGCAGTAATTAAAACTTCATGTTTTGAAACATTTTCAATAGCTTTATTTTTAATGTGTGAATCTGCTGAAAACCAAAAATGCTTATTTTGACATCATGGTTTGTACCTGGTAGAGGTACTTGCAATTTGAGAGTCCCTCTGATTTTTTATCATAGGCCCATTGGTTAACACATGATGCATTACAGGGGTCTGCTGTGGGAGAGGAGAAACTTGAATAATTTACCAGGGAGCCTGGACTCACAAAGAGAATGGGAGCATGAGACAGCAGATTATAAATTCCAGCCATAATTCTAGTAGTTCCAAATGTAAGTGATGCAGTGTGATGTTCCTCCTCTTGGTAGAAGGTTAATATTCCAGAAAAATGCTGAATTTTGGCTGCAGTTAAAATGCCTTGAGTTGGTCTTATCAGTGTGAATCCTGGTGCTGGCTGGCACAGCTGGTGTTGGCACAGCTGGCACTGACTGGTGTGTGGTAGTTGGGGCTCAGATCAGCACCTCTGCTAGCTGAAGGTGATGGTGGGTGTTGGCACAGGGTGGGAGAGGCAACTTCAGCTTGCACAGCAGCCTTTGGAATAGTGCCTGTGGACCAAGGGTCCTTCTCTCAGTATCCTGGTGCGTTGACTAATCACAGCTAAACTCTTCTTTTAGTTGTTTCAGACGAGGCATTTCCTTGGAGTGATTGGTGTTTTCCCAACATGGCATATTTGGATGTGATGACCATGTCTGTGCTCCTCTTACTAGTGAGGAGTTTAATCAAGATCAGCAAGTGTTTAGCGTTCCCCTGTATTGCAAATTGTTGGTAGCGAATCAGAGGTCTTACAACAGGGAAAATTGGAAGTGTTCAAGGGCTCTGAGAAGAGCAAGGGTAACTGCTGACCTGCTTGAAAATACAGAGGGGAGTGTACAGGAAAAGCCAGAGTGGCATATGGGGGTTCTATCATGTCAGTGCAATTCTGTGCTGAATTACATTCCTCAGTAAATAACCCACATCTCCCTCGTGGTGTTTGTGGTGTGACCGCAGCTGCTTCTAGATGTTCAGAATTCTGATATCAGTGGTAACTGAATAGAGCAACCTTTAAAATGGCTAAGTATATAAGCAGATTGAATGTACCCGTTCTGTTTCACAGGGAAGATTGCTTTGCAGCTTCAAATGTTTGGGATATGTACTGTGATTGCTTTATTAAAATAGTATGACTTATGAAACATAACAATATGCTTTTTCTATAAAGTTTATATAAAATATTGGTTGTATTTTTTCTGGGAACTTGGTATACTAGACAATACTACAATAGTTGATTTCTTTTCTTGGTTTTTTTCTTTTTTAAGCAAAGCATGTTATTCAACTTAAAGTGCCTTATGTATGTATAATCCAAGTAGGTTTTTCACTTTTTCAGGATACCATCTAAGGCCAATGAAATAATGAAAGGAACACCCAATTTGAATGTTGGTGTCATGACTTGATAAAATGCTTTTATTTGAACAATCAGAATTTATCCTATATTGTAAGGAGTTTTTTGAGTTATGATGTGGTTTTCAATTTAGATTAGTTTGTACTAGAATGGTCATCCAAAATTATGTAATGCCTTAAATTATGCAACAAGCTAATAAGTAATTAGCCCATTTTGCACACATAAAACCTCTAGGTGAAATACAGTAGTTTGTTTTATTTGTTTATTGTAACACTAATTTTATTGTAACACCAATAAAATAATGCAATGAAAATGTTTCCTTTATATATTTCAGCAGGGACTTTGTAGTGTACTTTTCACTGCATAAAGTTATTAATGGGAGAGGGAATTCTATTTTGCCACTATTTATGGGTGGTTTTTTTGGGTTTAGACCTGCAGACATGCTTTTATTGAATGAGATTTTAATTAACAAAATAGTTCAAAGCTACAAGTGGATCAGAGATCAGGTGAATATCTGATGAAACCATAGTGAGACAATGTGAACAGTGTTTCTCATGGAAACTGGGAGCAGGTCAGAGTGCAAACTGTCCTGTACAAAAGAATAGGCAAATATTCCTATATTCAACCTGATCATTAGCCTGGAAAGTCCAGCATGAGGTTTTCAAGCCCTGTTCAGAGCTGGTTGTGTTCACAACTGCTTGCCCGTTGTGCTGTGTGACTTCATGTCTCTGCCTTGTGACACTTCTTGGGTAGTAGGAGATTCTTCCAGGGAGAGGGGGCACTGGGGTGAAAATGCCTCTTCAGCTTGAGGATGATAAACTGTCTCCTCAAATAAGAATGTGGTCTGGGGAAAATGAATGTAGAGGCCTTTGAGACAGATCACAAAATGCTTGTGAAAAACAGTCATGGAAGGATTGTCATAGGATGGATTTTATAACCTTGATTGTTTGAATCTTCTGAACAGAAGACTGAGCACCCTGATCTTTTTCTTTTGCTTTTTCTATGCTCTAAGTACTTATTCCCCCAAATCTGAATTTTTGAGTTGTAGCCAAAAAAATCAGCTGACCAAAATAATTTGCTTCACTATTGTCCTTAAAGCAGCATACACAATTCAAGTGCCTTTCAAAGCAGGAGAATCCTAAATATCTAAAGAATCCCTCAGCCGCTTGTATGACTTCTGTTGAGTGACTGAAACGGGTACATGAACATCCCTGTGCCCACTGCTATAGCTCTCCTGTGCTAAAATAGAGGGCTATTTTAGATACCTAATCCTTTTAGCCCCTGTCCTTTGTGGGTCCTCTGAAAAATTTAGTTTCCAAACTTTAAATCTGTAAAAACATTTTGTGATGCTTTTTAGTTCTGTGATCACCTTGTCACTTGGTCCCTGTGTCCCCAATACTTCTGACACTTTTTTGGAAGGTGCAGCACTGCTTCTTTCAGCTCAGCTGTATGATATGAGCTGGTGTCATTGGCTCAGGATAATGGAAGGGCAATCAACTCCCAAGCTTCCATCCTTCAGTGAATCCTCTCATTCCTGTGTCTCTTTATTCCTGCTGTGAGCATATTCCTCCCACACAATGCTGCAGCTACCTAGGAGTGTTGCTCATCTGTTTCCTTTCTGTTGCCCATCTGGGTTCTGCAACTCTTCTTGCCTTTAATTTTTTTTAATTCTCATTTGTATTGCTGTTTTTGTTTAGAATGGGATGCACCTCTCAATCCTCAGGAATACATTTATTTTCTGCCATTGAGTATTCCCCTCAAAGCTCACAATTTCATGCTGAGTGCTTTAGTCTTAGTGCTTCATTGTGCGTAAACAGATGCTCAATTTTAAGTACTGAACTATTAAAATTTAAACACATACTTTCACATTTTGGAATGGATGGTACCTTTAGCAATTTCTTGAATGAGAGGTTAAAAACCTTAATATAAGTTTAAGTGACTCTTTAGTGAATATTGAGCACATACTTATAACATGTATGTGCTTAGGTGCTTTCTGAAGTGGAGTTGTTTTGCCCTGATATTAAGTTCTTTCCATCAAGAGTTTATTTTTTTCTAATTACCTGAAGTTACTGTCAAGAAAAAGATATAGTGCTTTTACAGGTAATTAGGGGAGGGTGTTTTACTACTTCACTTCTTTATTTTCTCATTAGGCAGGCATCTATTCATCATTCTCAGATTCTGTAGATAAGGTTTTTCTGCTGACTATGTACAAGTGTAACTTTTTCTTATACTGAGTTGGCAGCTGAGCTTCATTTATACCATTATTTTGTTGTTGGATGTTATTCCTGAGCTGCTCTTGTTAGAGTATATGTATGTATGTGCTTACCTGTCTCTTTCAGTAATGGAATAGAGCATTTGAAAAACAGGGTCCAAAACTATAAAACTGATATTTAAAATGTGATTTTTAAGACAGCTTTATTACACACTATTTTATATACAGTGTATATAGACAATTATTACTCCATACTCCACTCCTACTCTAAAGTTTTGGAATACTCTGGTTTACATCTCTGAAAATATTTGTTTATGGGCAGCAGAAAAATCAAAATAAGCTCACACCGTAGTGATAGAGTTCATGAAAAATGTAAGTTGCACAATCCTCTCAAAATATTTCAGATTGATTTGCTTTGAAAAGCTTGCTTGTCTGAGTAGAATAACAGAAAAATGGTATTGTACAGAAAAGGCCCTGTTATGAATGCCTAAACATTTTTGAAGTTATTTTTGAATAGATTGATTCATATTCAGATTAGCTTCCTGCCAGATGGAGAGAATTTACAGTAAATCACTTTTTGGCAGGAGAAATAATAACTGAACAACATCTGCTTATTTATAAAAGTTGTCCTATTCTTTTCCTGTGTTGGTGGGGCACATATTACCTACCCGGAGAAAGTTTTATGGCTGGTAAGTTGTGGAATTTTAAAGCTTATAGTGATGAGGAGGTATTTGTGTTTACAAAAGACTGACAATAGGACATGTTTGTACAGTGTAAGTAGCACCTTTGCATAGCACAGCCACTGATGTTCGGCATCTCTGTATGGATTGAGTTTCTTGTCCAGCAGTGGGTCCTGGGGCAGCAAAAGCTTCACAGTTGCCAGGAGTCATTTCAGTCTGTGATCTTGCAGACATGTCTCTGTAGGCAAACTCAAAGTCAAACATTCCACATTAAAAAAGAGAAGAGGCTCATGAGTATGCAAAATCTTAATAGCCTCCTTTTTGACCCATGCAAATCAAACTATTCTGTGGTCAAGTTCATGCATTGCTTTATAAATGGGATATTGGAGTGCTCAGATAGCAGGTCAATATATTTGACTGCTACTTAATGACCTTACTGTGATGTATGTGCCTGAGTTTTTAATAAGCAGTTTGTTTACACTATTGACTCTTATTGTACATGTACATGAAAAGAGAAAGCTCAGGCCTTCTCAGTGTCATTGATGTCCAAAGCAGTGGCTCAAAACTGCTGAAGTCAGAGGTTAGATGACTAAAGCGGGTGTTAAAAGCATATTTCTAGTGATCCTTCAGTGGCTGCAACTCAGCATCAACAGCAGCTGGAAGCTACAGGCAATGAGAAGGCAGTCACATGGTATTTCACACACCTAACCTTGTTTTCCAAAAGTACCATGCTGTTCTTGTACCAAAACACTTCTAATTAGAAAAAGTGGTAGAACAGTATCTTTATTCTGTCCTGTAAGTTCAGAGATAAAACATATACTTGGAATATATGCATTTTTTAATAAGTAACTGTCCCCTATTTATACTACTAATTTCAGGAATGGTTTTTAAAGTACTGCCATTTGGGTTGAGGATGAATCCAATTTTTCTTTTCCATCAAGGTGACCACTAGGCAAATGCCTTTGATAGGGCAAAGCAAGAGTTGAATCTCACAATGTACCTAATCTCCTGTGGGCAAGAAAGATTTATTGGCAATGTCTTTTACTACAGCAATTAATTCAGATGGAAAAAGTAAAGAAGTTTTGGGGCATACCAGCTTTCCATGAGGAGCTAAAGGTGTGCTAATAATTAACCAGCTTAGTAGCTGGCATGTGAAAAATGCTCTTTACACAAAGGTTAGTCATCTTGGGGAGCTTCTTCTGTATTCACAGTTCCTTTCTTTTACCTAGAATGACTTGAAAGGCTCAGAGAAATCCTGCTTCTCCTACAGGTGGGAGCTAAAGAACTCTTCTTTCTTCCTCCTTCTTTTCAATCTCTTAAGATATTTAGAATACAGCATGAGCATCCTTTTCTTTGGTTTCTGTAATTTGTGCAATAGCTCAGAAGGTTACATGGCTTTTCTTCCACAGCTCTCCTGGTTTCTGTGTCTGTGATGTTTTAAATTTGCATCACATTCAGAGTTATGGGATTAAAACTTTTTTCCCAGCTTACAAACCCTGTAGAACACAGTGCTATAACTTCCTAGCTTTCATCTCCAGAGAAGAATTGTGCACGTAGACTTCTTAATGAATCATAGAATGGTTTTGGTTTGAAGAGACCTTAAAGACTGTCTCGTTCCAATGCCCTGCTAGGGACAGGAATACCATCTACCTAGACCAGGTTGTTCAAGGTACCATCCACCCTGGCCTTGAACACTCCCAGGGATGGAACATGCATGGCATTCCTGGGCAACCTGCTGTGGTGGGTCCTTCCTCTGCATTTTGGAGAGTAGTGAAGCAGTTCTGTAAGGGCACCTCAGGTTTGGGAGAAGTCTTTCTCTTGGTTGCAAACTTCCATTCTTGTGCATTAGTGGTCTGTGTGAGTTGATAGAGGCACCCAGAACAACCATGAACTTGCAGCTAGAATGCAAAGAATAAATTAATTTCTCTTCCCTTGCTAACCAGTGTATCTCTGAAGAAACAACTGGACAGAGACAAAGGCATGTTAAACTCAGTCCAGGCTTGAGCATCACCAGCCTGCTGTTGACAAAGACTTATCAAGAGTTATCTCTAGCAGCAGGATCACTGTCCAATTTACAATGCTCCTGGACAGTCTTCTGCTTGTAACCCATTCCTTCCATCATGGTTCCACCCTACTTCTGCTGTGATATTGGCCATGGTTTGTCATGGGCTCCTCTGGCTCTGAGTGGATCCTGGGGCTCCTCTGCTTTTTTTCCCCTAGCTCAGGAACGCCCCCTGTGTGCTGTGATCCCTTGCTTTGCTGTGGAATGCTCCTGCTCAAGAGCTGGCCACCTTGGAGAATAGATTCTCAGCTTCCATGTCTGTGTGAGATTTAAGTGGAATGTAATCTGTGGCAGATGTAAAATTTAAATTTTTCTGTTCTTCCTTACTAGGGAAATTCTATCATCATCACCCAGAATGCCAAATGTTTTGATTTCCCCCAGTTCAAAATGTAATTATTTCAGATATTTTATTAGCAAGTCTATTAGGAGATATTATTTCTTCCTATTTTTCAGACACCTCCTGTCAAAGGACTTAGAATTAGCAACCTTGTCCTTGGCAAAAAAAATGTCAGGGTAATAACCTCTGATGATAGCCAGAAATGCCTGATGAATTAAACCTGAAGTAATAGTTATTAGATTACATTTTCTCTTTTCTGAATATATACATGTAATACTTCTATTTCTTCATAGGTAGTAGCAAAAAATGTACTAATGTAATTTGAAAATTACATAGGGAGAAATGCATATTTTCAAATAATTCCTATGTTATAGTGTAGTAGTTGATATGAGAAATTGTATTGTATGAAATGACTGTATTTTGGAGACTAAATTTGAACTTGTAAGTGAATTAAAATTAAATGAGTAGGCCATGAATTAATGTTTAACTTATTCTGTAAAATATATCTCTGTTGAGAATGTGGCATTATACAGAAATAATTTATTATGAAATTCAGTGGATTTAAATAGGTAGAACATAACAGGGTTATGACTACCAGAGATGAAGCAAAACAGTTCTGTGAATTCCCAGAGCTGATGGAACATGATAAATGAGCAGAAAATGGAAGGTTGGTTATTTTGTTCTTGAATTGCTTTGTTGTTCAATTTGCTTTTGCTGGCTAAGCCCCTTTGCCTTGTAGATACTTAGATATCTTCTGAGCAGGTCTGTTCCACTCGATGCCTATTGGATGCTGTAGAGAAGTGGACCTAAATAATGCATCCAGTATTTGCAGAATCATGCCATCTGGAAAAAAATGCAATTTTCCATACAGATTTAAAGCCTACTCCCCCCAAATCCACACACACAAACCTCACAGCAACTTTTTGGGAGAATTTGCTACCTTAGAGAGGTTATCTGAGACTATTTCACCATGTAGCTTTTAAAGGCAAAACAAAGAACTGGACAATGCTTCTCCATGGTGTATTGTATTCTCAACTCAAATTTACCAGTACTAGTCATATTTTGAGAGGGAATTGGAGATAATCAAATGACTACCCTGGACCACCCACTACACCCAAAGAAGATGCAAGAACAGAGACCGTGCCTATCATTTCCAGTGTGTGGTTTGTTTTTTTTTATGTGGAGTTGTGTTTGTTGTCTTTTGGTGTGTGTGTGGGGGGGGGTTTGGTTGGTTGGGGTTTTTTTCTCCTCAGAAATCATTATCTTCCTGTTTTTCAGCCAGGTCTTGAATTTCTGCATCCCTCTTTGTTTACAAGGATTCTGTTGAAACAGTACTTGCTCTTAAATATTGCAGGTGACTGTTTGGATCCTTCTGAGGGACAGGGGAGTCCCAGGCAGTCAGTGCAGTCAGACTCCTAAATGCATTTCCACTTTGACGGTGTATAGATAAGATCAGAAAAGAGAAAGGGGAAGAGGCAAGGGACTTTGAGTGATAAGAATAATAATTGTGTGTTTCTGAACATTAGCTTTTCACTGAAGAGCAGGACACTTCAGACTGTGCAGTAATTATTTAGTATTCTACCAGCGAACATAGACCACATCACTGACCTTGACTATCAGCAACTGTATTCAAGAAAATGAAAATTAGTTTATGCAAATAATAGACAATAATTAGATAAAACATAATTTAACAATTGAAAGACTTCTAAAAATTAATTTGAAGTTGCTAATGGTGTAAAATGTGAATTGCTTTTCACAAATGTGTGTTTTTGTACAACTCATATTTAAGAAATTTAACACATACATTGCATATGGTAATTCAGGTCTTCCTTCAGCAAAGTGCTGGAACATATTGGCACTTCAATTAAGAGAAGATTCACTGGTATTTGGGCAATTATTTACCAGATAGGTCTGTTGGAATTTTATTTTAAATTTGTTTGTAGTGGCAAAAGCAGGTGTCAAGGTTGTGCAGTTAAGTTGCCAGCTATCTTGCGCTCTGACTATGCATTAAAACATTGTTTGCTCTTTCATACTCTTCTCTCCTTGTTCTTGAAAGAGAAATAATGAGTAAAGCCAAGTAATTTTGGGGCACGATGAAAAAGGAACAAAGCAAGCTGTTTTTTCATGGGCTTTAATAAAAGCTTTTGTTTTTGAATGGCTGATGAATCACATTGCTGGAGATTGATTGGCAAATGCTGTAAAGAATCTTTTGTTGCCCATTATTGACATATGGGTTGGCCGGACATGGTTATGAACCTCTGTAATTTTGTTCAGTGTCTGCAAGAGTATTTTATTAGACATTTTTTAAGAAAAGTGAGGGAGCAGTTTTGAACCCTGAGCTTTCACTATATTATTTACTTACTCTCTGAAGTGTTCTGGAGAAAATTTGACCAGAAAGGGTATTAGGATGGGCAAGGAAATTTGAACTAAAGTTAAAACAGTTCTCTATTCAAAATACGATTTTCATAGGGCATATTCAAAATGAAAAATCAAAATGTTTAATTTTAAAATGGACTGGCCTAAGTTCAGCAGAAATGGTTTAACTAAAGGCAAAATGGGTCTGCATTCCCTTTGAGTTTTTGTTTTCTTTGAAAGTATAAGTATGTGTTCACTGGTGCTACAGAAACAAAATTCTGAGGAAAAAATTTTTGTGCCTTATTTATGTAAATATATTGGAAGACTTTGAGTTCAATAAATGGCACTGTTTTCTTTCCTGATTTTCTGTACTTGCCCCTAAATGCTGAGAAAATAAAATGTTGCAAAGAGATGCATGCATATATGGGATGCTTTTCAACACGTTAATTTTTTTATAATCTTACTTCCTTATTTTGCCCTAAGAATGAGAAAGTTTACTCCATGCATTGTGTCATAACTTCTATTTAAAATAAGAATCAAGTCAACTGATTATTCATAGCCATGGAAAATTAAGTGGCAATAATAGCAAAACAATATTTTGACCTTCCACAGCCCCAAAGTATGCTATTATTGACATAAATTGATTATGTTTATCAACAAGACCAGAGTAAATAGTGCAAAACACTTGCCATAAATATTCATGTGAATATTAAGTGTGTCTATTTCAGATGTCTTTGTGTTGCTTCCTGAGTCTCTTGCAGTGACTGGGCTTTTGCCAGAGTAAATGCTCACAGGAAAAAAGAATCTTAAGCCCATTTATTTTAGCACTTAAGTTCATTTTCCATCAGAAATCCCTGCAGGAAAATGTGAAGATCCATGTTTATCTAATCATAGAAGCAGTGCCTGCTTAGGAAAACTGATGTCTTTTTGGGGAAAAAAATCCCACATCACCACCAGTGGTAAATAAAATAACTTCTTAAGATCACATAAGATGTGGGTGTCAGAAACTAAAGGATCTCTCAGTTCTGATGCTGCCTGGGTCACTTGGAACAAGGAGATGCTTTTTTGTTCAAGGAGATAAAAAGTGTCAGCAGAGGAAGACAAGTCAGGTATTTTAAACAGCAGTCCCTGCTGTTATTGTGAATTCTTCAGCATCTGAACTCAGAGGTATAAATCACCATGACTGTAAGGAAAGGGACTGAAGGATGCTGAGGCATTGACATCTGAGTCTCAATGCATTTGCAGAAGAGCAGCCACCTCCCAGCTGCACTGAGGTTTAAAAGGTCTCAGAGAGAAACCAGTGAAATCTCAAAGGGCAGTTGGTATCACTTTTCCTGAGTCCCCTAATCATATGCCATTAGGTTGGAGAATTCATAAGTCCCTTTGAAAGAGAGTCTGGTGTGGGAGTGAAACTCAGGTTTTCTTCTAGTGAAAAAGACCTTTCCCACAGTACATTGTTTGTTACTTGCTTTTAAGATAAACTGCGGATTGTAAGTGGAAGAGGTTGATTTATGCCCCATCTCTATCAGATATGAAAAGACCTTGTGCATCTGCACTCTGTAAACATTTTGAGCAACAGACAGTTTTCTTTTCTTTGTTATTGCTATATTACATGAGTATTGCAGACACATTGCCAGCAATAAAATGTTAAAAGCTTGCCAAAATCATTAGGTTCTATACACTTATTATTAGACTAAAGAAGTACTGCGTGTTTATCACCAGC
This sequence comes from Grallaria varia, assembly GCA_013396735.1. Lineage (NCBI taxonomy): Eukaryota > Metazoa > Chordata > Aves > Passeriformes > Formicariidae > Grallaria > Grallaria varia. Next base: position 1,178,528 of record VWZG01000023.1, on the reverse strand, counting down.
TGGTTTTCCAAATGTAGTAATGCACTGGAGTGCTGAATCCAGTGAGTGTGTTGAAAAGATATCACTTGTCTTGTAAAGAATCACAGATTGGTAGAAACATTTTCAATTCAGTTATGGGTTCCAACCTCAATTACTTTAAGAATCTTTCTTGTTATTTTATGGAGATGCTCACAGACAAATATTCTCATGCAGAATTATTTTTTAATTTGGTGATAAACAGAGGAAGCAAACTCAATATGGTCAAAATCTGGCATGCATAAGCCAGGTGGTAAATACATATTACTCTCAGAATACCTGCTTCGCCATGAGTTTAGGAATAGTTTATCTCTAATGACACTTCCAGACTAAGAAATTGTTTCCTCTGGATGTGTAGTTTGTAAACCTGCTAGACAGTGCCCCTTTGGGGACCAGCTCTTTCAGATACGATGGCTCAGTGATGGCAGCACAGTTCCTGTCTCCCTAGGTGGAAAAATGAACAGCAAAATTTCTGCTTTACTGCTCATCCATCCAGGTCTTCTGCAATCACTGAATGATGAAGCTGCACCCCTCATTTCCTGCCTTGCTGGAGAAAAATTAATGTGCAAGTTTTTTGATTTTCCATATTCTGGTGCTAAAGGCTTTATGAGAAAACCAGGGGGAAACAATATTTTGTTTCAGTGGGAGTTTTCTGTGTAGTCATCCTCTGAGAGCCCTTCTCTGATCATCCCTTCTCTGGATGGAGCATGTTCTGGCTCAAACTGCATGGCCTTTGGATCAGCCTTGAAGACTTTTGGATCCCTGTGTTTTTTCACTGGTCCTTACGCTGAAGTTCCTCTTTCCAAGGCTGAAGGTGTTGCTGTACTTGCTGGTGAGGGAGGATTCTTGAACATTAAGGCAGGTTCCTGTGGAGAACTAAGGATCTGGAAATGATGATGCTGATATAGTTTCATCTTCAGAATCTGGATAAATTGTTTCTGTGATGGGTTGGCTAAATTGTGTTGTTTTCAATCTTTTTCTTCTTTGTTTTATACCTTTCAGCATTTTTTAATTTCCTTTCTTTCTCCCCCCCCCCTTTTATCTTATTCCTTCTGTTTTTCTGTGAAGTTTTCCCTTTGGCTGAATTCTGTGTGATAGTGAAGTAACTGAGGGCTATCTGAGCTAAAAATTGATAAAAAGATGTTGCCAGCACATATTTTATTTTTCATTGCCTTCTGCCTTCCTTAGAAGTCCTCCTACTACAAATTGCAAGCACCATTCTCAAATGTAGGAAGTACATTGTAGCAGGTTTGGTACCCAGTGATCAAGAGCTTCAGAAGGCAGCATGTGGTGTCTGTGCAGGGTGGTGTGTCCTCTGGGACTCAAACCCTCTTCTACGTGCAGAGGAGCCACTCTCCCTTCCAGCCAAGACTGGTGGCTGTCACAAGCAGGCAGTTTCCAGCACAGATGCTGCAATAGGCCTCTTCAGCATCTCCCTTGCAGGAAATGAGAGCCACTCATTGCTGGAGGTGTTAATGCCTCTGTGCTTCTGTGCATTTCAAAGTCAATGCTGACGAGTCATAGCATGGATAAAGCACTATAGGACAAGTGGCTTATCACAGATATCATGAATAATGCGCTTGGCTGAATATCTGTAATGGCACTGCTTATGTTTTGAAAACACATTTTTAAAACAGTGTATTAATAAACATGAAAAGGTCTTCCTCGCCCCAGCGATAAAGACTCCACTGCTGCAATACATTTTTGTGACATAAGCCATAGTTCTGCAGTTAGATTTATTAGTGTGAAGAAAATTGCTCTTCTGGAAAACAAGTAATACAGACACATTATTACTGTAGCAGAAGGTGTTATTAATCCACACACTGCCCCTCCAGTTGCATGGACTCTGTTTATTATCTGTGAAAGGAACATGACTGTAGCTTTCTCTAACCAATCCTGGATGCAGCTATTTTATGAGAGTTTTCTTGCTTACTCTTTATTTTCAAAGGATAGAACAGCGTCTTCATGCATTCTTAGAAGGGGTTCACTTATGCTTAGGTAGAGGTGGATGTGGATAAAACTTTCTTCTAAACTTTCTTTGTGGATTTGGAGGAAATGAAAACAACTGAGAATGTTATGTGTGTGGTACAGAATTGCAGAGGAAGAATTAAGGAGACATTTGTAAGAGCTGCTTGAGAAACAGCTTTGAAATCCCCAAACAGTGCAATCAAGAAATATAAAATACAAGTGGGAGCAGGAGCAGTAACATGAGAAAATAATCCCATTTACCAGGTGACTAGGAGAAACCTTTCTGGGCTGGCCTGCTGAATAGAGATACTCCAAAAAAGGTCTGGTAATCCATGTGTGTGGAACAGGAGATAGTGAAGCCGTCTGTGTTCTGCTCTTTTCCACTGCAGGCCCATGAGAATTTAGGAGCAGATTCCTGTCCTGGTTCCCTTTCTCTGCAGCTGAACTAATTAAACCTCCCAGAATACACTTGGCATTAGTGAGGTCATTTTTGGGCAGCCTTTTTCACAAGGCAAAGACCAGCAGAACTCAAAGTTCTGACAAAATACATACTCCTGAGAAGTGAACAAAGTAGTCATGCTTTACTTGGGCATCAATTTCAATCTTGTGCCTCCTGTAATTCAGCATGAGAAATTACTGCTCCTACTGTCAAGCTATGCCCTTTCATGGTGTGAGGCAAGTAACACTGCAGATCTCTTTCACTTTCTTTTGATTTTGTCAACTTTTTGCTCGTTAGATTTATTAATCATGAGAAAGAAATTTAGGGTCGAGTTCTTCTGAAGATATCCATTGCTGCTCATGGCTTTGTGTTTTCCACTGGCATGTTTGTGGCTCTTGCATTCACAGTCCTGCAGGATGCCTGTTGCCCAGATACCAAGTCTGCCAGAGCTGGAGTTAAATGATGGGTGAGATTGAGTGCAGGCTGGTTGGGGGGCAGCTGGTCACACCTATTTATTCCAGTTGGGAGACAGAATTGCTGCACAGCTAAATTTTGCTAAGTATAAAACAGACAGGATCAAAGTCTTCAAAAACAAGACCCTAATGGCTTTCTTTGAAGTGAAACTGTCTGAATTATTTATTTTTAGTCTTGATTGGCTTAGAGAAGTAATGCTGTATCTACTTGTAATTAAAATAAGGTAATATTTTTAATATTAATAAATAGTTTCTCTATTACCAAGACACACTGATTAAGTAGGGTACAAACCTTATTAAAACTTGTTTTTTCTTGATAACAATGCATGGCTATAATTGACTTTTGTTTGATCCAGCATTGCTCTAAATTAAAAAGAACAAAGCCTATCAGATAAAAAATGAAATAGCACAGGATGTACATTTCATAATCCTTTTTGAAATGCAAATGTTACAAAACATATTTCTTATATGTTCTCAAGTTACATTTAATATTTGTAAAGATTGCCCATCCTTGCTGTCAATTAACAGTCCACTTATCAAGGATGACCTCTACGTTACTCATACCATAACTGATAAATCTATGCCTTTAATTAAGATTAATGAAGCCTTCCCTAATAACTGTAACAGTGCCACATGGTGTCTAAGAGAACAAAGTGCTTTTGACTGCTGTTTTGACTGTTGTAATTTTAAAAAAGACACAGATCAGTAAAAAAACCCTAGAGTAGTAGCAAAAATACAAGTTGCCTTTCCCCTTCCCCACAATACATTTTATTTGTTGTGTGGATCTGAGGTAAGAGTAAATTAAAACAGACTCTGTTGTTTTACTTTGCTCCAGTAATCAATCAGTGATTTCAATGCTAATAGTTTTCTGGTTCAGTTCAGAACATTTTTAAGAAATTTCATGAATTTAATTTTGATGAGGTGGAAAGAACACGCTTCATTCTCCCCACACTGCAATGTGTGGGAGTACAAGCACAGCTTGAGAAGCATCTGCTTTGAGATGTGTAGCTTTATTCTTTTGGTCTATGTTTCTGGGCACGTTGGAAAGAACATGCAATGGGCAACCAATCTCAGCTGTGGGACCTGCTTGTCATGTTTGTCACAAGGTCTGAGCCACACAGGGATATTTGTAGCCTTTGGAGGGGTGACATTCTCTGATCAGCGTGTCTTCTGCAGCTGGAAGTGAAAATCCACAAGAGAGAATTTTGATTTGACGTTTTTGCTACATCTGAAAGCATCAGCCAGGGAATTTATATTGTAGAAAGGAGCCTGTGGGAGCGTAAAGTTGGAGGTAGAAAGAAAAATTATCCGAACAACAGATAGTTTGTGGTATGCCATATATCTGTTAACCCAGGTGGACCTATTTCCAACTCCAGAATTCTTGTCAAAGGAGAAAGATCTCACATAGCAAATAACACTATTGTTCCATCTGTACCCGACCAATTGTGTAGTTTTTGTCAGAATCACATCCAGAACATAAATTATAATATTTTTGTAGCAGAGCAAAAGTGAGTAAAGCCAAATACACAGACTACCTTAGGAAAATGCAAAGGTGTAGCAGAAGAGTAGCTGCTGACCCTACTGAAGTGCTTTATATGTCCAAATTCTATGTTTTCCATACTTAAATCCCCATTCATTAGATATTTTGGTTCTTATCCTCTGAAGTTTTCAGCAAGGCCCCTCACCGTGTCCAAGCTGATATTAACATAGTGATGCCACTGGTCAGCGCCAGCCTAGTTTGGCACCTGCTTGCTTCTGTCCATGTCAACTCATTCTGCTACCTGAAACCTGTCTGCTACTGAAACTTCTTTTGTCTGCATGCTATTCCTCTCTTTACAGATACCATCAAATCACTATCATTCTCTAAAATTCTGGAATGTGTTACTCAGCTCTCCCCATCAAAAACCTGAGTGTCTCTTGCCCTCTGCAGTATCTATTCTGTCTGAATGATGCCCTAATCTCCTGGAACCTTGGACATGAAAATGAGGGCTCTAATTCTTGCCCATTCCCCTGAAAAGCCCTCTTTTAGAAGGCTTGCAAAATGACAAAGTACACATAACCATTTTTTTTAGCAGCTTAAACCAGTATTTGCTTCTCAGTCTGCAACTTCCCATTGATTAGGTGGTAGATTTTCTAGATTAACTCCTGACCACTGCAGCATTTTTGTTCTTTCTCATCCTGTTGGGAGATTTATTGATTTAATTGAAGGGGCTCTTGAGTTTTTCAGCTGTATGTATGTCTTTTCATCCTGAAGTTATTTACATTACTCATTTTTAACATTGTATGGGCTATGACTGCTTTTTTTCAGAGGTTATGAGTTAAAAAAAGACTCAACTACGTTTCAAGAATCTACTTGTAATTAACTTGATTTTACCTTACTTTTAATAATAGATCAATTGCACCTATACCTATGCCATACAGGGAACTTCCCTGGGGCTATATATGGATTAGTCACAAGAGTATGAAGGTAATTTCATTTAAAGAAAATGGAAATGGGCCATTTTAGCAATGCAGTGGCATTTTTGTGTCAAATTTACTTGGGAGCTTTGTATGACTATGAAATTTTAATTTTTTTTCTTCTGCCAGGTATTTCTGAAAATTAATAAAGCACAATAAAAGCAATGAAACATAAAGATGACGTTACGCCAATATAAACCTCTTTTTTCTATGGCAGCAGTAGCAGGGGCATGGTAAAAAGAAAAAACAACACTGCATTTGTGTTAGGCCAGAGAGTAGAACTGTTAAGAAGTTATTTGCTGTTCCTCAAAGTGATACCGCAGGTTATATAAAGGTTTGGAAAAGGGAAAGCAGGAGCTGTGGTAGCAGTGAAGAACTTCTAGAAAAATGCAAATAGTTTGCTAACTGCTCTGCACAACACTGGAAATCATACTGGCTCCATTTGAAACTCCATATTTTTGTTCTTATCATAGAAAATTTTAGCAATTTGTAGTTAGGCAAAATTGCCAACTGTAATGATAAATAATAGCATATAGGTGTATGGAAATACAGAAAACATCCTTCCATTACATATGCAGTATAATACAATTCCGATCATCCCCACTGCATTAGCATTGCAGATACAAAACTTGCTGTGCTGCCAGGAGAGTTTACACAGTTTTGTTGAAATCAACAGCAACTCTGCAGCTGAAGTTTGAAGAAATGCCTGAGTTTTTCTGCCTCAGACATGTCTGTTATTTCTTTTTCATGTTTCAAACAAGGCAGAGGAGGACAATTTGGATCATCATTACTAGAGCACTACTTTTTCCTGTAACTATGGTTCAGTATATGCCCAGTTTTATTTCAGACTGCAATAATGTTTTTTTAAAAATCTGATCCCTTTTCCCCTAATTGAAAGGAAAACAGGGCAGAACACAGTTTTTTTCCTGTTGTGTGTAATTACGGAAAAAAAAAGAAAAACAAAATAATAGAACAGATTCATTGAAGGCAATAATTGGCTCTGCCAGTTGCAAAGAATTCAAAATGGAAATTTCCATATAGCATGTTAATTTTTTTATTTCCCATTCTTAAAAAAAATTGAAAAAGATGCTCTATTACATAAATGCATGTCATTGATATGTTTTATTGAAAAGCATAAGTAATTCCACAGGAAAATATATTTACCAATGGAAACCTTTATCAAAGGAAAATTGAAGTATAGAGAATCACCAACAAGCCTCTGCCACACAACTTCTGGTGGTTAAATCACCAAAGACAAATATAAGCTGAGCCACTGGGTTGGAGTCTCACGGACAAGCACCTAAGCCCTTTTTTCCAGGTCCAGGAAGGGGGTTAGAACCTGGGGGAAGACAGAAAGATCTTAATCTGTCACAGATTCACTGGGTCTTGTGTAACAGGGCTCACAGTGTTAACTTCTTTGCCTGTGACACATAGCGTGAATTAACATAAGTTTAGAGCCCTCTGAATTTATCTTGGTATTTCCTGTGCATGTGTGAAGTGTCTTAGAGGCCTCATTAGGGAATTTGGGAAAAACACTTTGTTGAAAAACAACTGTTACAGATTTTTCAGTGCCATATTGGACTCTATTTAAAGAAGAACCTTATATAAATAAATAAGGATGAATTTCATGGATCATACAGAATGTTCAAATAACCCAGGCTTGTGAACACTGTCAGTACTGTGATACATAGGCAAATGCACGAGTATAAATATTTATTGATGCTCTCCCACACTACTTTTTTGGTTTCTATGTTTGCCTCAGCTCTGACTGACCCAGAAACAGTGTGATTAGAAACTGCGGATTTTTCTTCTATGAATTTTCTCTGTTGGTTCTTGAAGCCAAGTGAACATTTAGCTTCTTCAGTATTGTGCAGCAGAATGTTTCAAGGCTTAAATGTATTTGATTGGAAGAGTTATTTCTTTTTTTCTTCTTAGTCATCCTCCAGCCCTCTGGTACAGAGGCAGATTTATGTGGTAACTACACACTGTAGTTAAAGTATATTTATTTTCTGTTAAGTTATTTTGGATTGCTGGGTAAATACCATCTGGTTGTGGCAATTTCTTACTGTTCACTTGTTCTGAAAACTCTTCATGTTAATATTTCTATTTGAGGTAAATCCTTCAGTGTATTATGTTGAAATAACATTCTCAGTGTGAGTACTTTCCCAGATCTCCACATGGCGAACATGGTTGTGTCTCTCATGAACATTTGCCTTATATTGTGATCATCAGGTCCTTCTACACAGCCCTGGCACGTTTCCTGATAACCTATTTTTTTAAGAACTTTTATGTTTAATTTTCATGCCCTCTCCAAACTCTGGGTTGGTTTTATTGTGATATTGCATACAACTTACTAGAATTTGTTTTTTGAACAAAGAAGGCTTCAGTTTTTCATGGGGTTTTTATTACTTTAAACAACCCTTGGTGTACTATGGGGATTAATAGTGTGAGATATTTTTCCCCCCTCAATTTTTTTTTTCTTAGTAGTTTATGCATTTGAACCCTTTAATATGCAGTTTTCAAAAGCCTCCCAATACCTGCAAACAAGAATTTAAAAGAGATTCTCAATGCTGATTGTGCATCCTGAAAAAAACCTCCATCCGTATTCCAAATATCATTATTTTTTTTTCAGTGAGAAGTTTTTTGGTAGGTGCAGACACTTAAGCTCAGCTTTTGTCCTTATGATACAATCTTGTCCATCAAACTCACTTTGTAATTTAGTTGGACATAAAAAGGCACGTGTCAAACCCAGAATTGTCAAGAAAAGCATCAAGACCAACGGATACCACCAAATGTATCCAATTACAGCGACTTCAAAAGGTGAGAAGTCCATCAGAATACACAAGAGATCTGGAGCAGTGCTAAGATTTTCCTGTTTGCTTGTTCACATAAATGAAGAACATGCAGAGCAGAGCCACATAACCATTGATAATCTCCATTAAAATGACAGTCAACCTACTTGCACTTTAACTTTTCTGCAGCCATTTGAAAGAAAAAGGGTAACCACATCTCTTCTTTTTTAACAGTCTGCAAATCACTGCAAAGGCCATGTCTTACTCTTGTAAAGGTTATACTACTGTATCTTGCACTTATGAAATTACTGGTTTATTTACATTTTCAATTTGCTATACTAATCTTACTTTAATTTCAAATCTCCCAGTTACAATTTTCTCCTCTTCTTACTGTAATGAACCCTATATTCACTAAAATTACATGCCTTTAAGGTGCCCTTCACCTTGGTTTACTTTCACACATGTTTATTCATGGGTTTTGTTGTCCCATCATGTGCATCTCTGGCCTGCATTTTGCTTTTGTCCACCCTCTGCTTTCTCAAGAGACATATCTAGCACAAGAACCATTTAAAATTAAATCAAAAATTAAAAAGAAGGTAGCTCAAATTTTTACAAAAAAAGTGTAAATGGACTACTTGATGTTTAAAAATCTCCACCCGCCAACCCCCCCAGCTACTTCTAAAAAGCTCCCAAGATCCATTATACTCAAATGGGCATTTTTCCATCATGTTCCTCATCACAGGTTCTCAAAGGGACACAAGCAAGTCCCCAGGGCTCAGTACGCCTTTATCCTGTATGATTATTGTATGGACAATCCTGTGGTCATCTCCAGTCTTACAGGATGGATTCTGCCCTGGCTTACCCAGGGACACCAAGTCCAATATCAGATGATTTCCCTTGAGTGGCAGCTGGTTTTGGTATGATTATGGTCAGAGAAGTGAAAAACCAGGGTCTTTCATCAAGGCAAGGTTCTGAAATTACAATGGCAGGCTGGAAAAGAACTAAACATCTGGCTTTGAGTCAGAAGTACTATATTTGAACTTCCACCCCAACGAGGTTATTCACCCCTCTGAGCAGTCTGACTTGTCTTACCAGGGTGGGAGGATGCCATTCTCTTGACTCAGTGGAGAACAAATATGTGAGTTTGGTGAGGATACAAATCCTTATACACATATTNTATATTGTGTTACTTTTTTTTTTTTTCCCATCTCTTTAAATTTCAGAGAATGATGTCCAAGTCTTTTACTTGTAAGTATTTCCTACAAAAATGTCACTTGCTGAGGTGTAGTCTAAGTGAGCTAATCTGTGAGCTGCACTTTCCCTGGTGAGAAGCTGTGACTCCAGTATTTCTGGCACAGCATATATATGGTGCTGGGGATCAGCCAGCCCACCTCGCTGCCTGACTGCCCTGCCCACACAGGGGCTGGAGCTGCACATAAAGTTCTGATGTTTGCCCTAGGCCGATCACTCTGAGTATTGCTGACTTCTTATGTGGATATCAGAGAGTCCAACCCCGGAACACGTGCACTTGCAACTAAAGTTACTTCCCTGTTGCTTGAGACTGATGTCACACATCCTGTCTTGGATATATCACAGTCAACAGTGGTTACAAATGGGACATTTGCCATCATGCCTCCCATCATCACCTCTGAAAGCAGAAATATATTTAGAACAGGAACCTGAATCTGTGAAAATGATCCAGGTTATTTTGAACACTTTGAATTGTTGTTTTCTTGCTCTGCTTTTAGGTCAGTTATGTTTGGAAGAGTAGGTTAAAGGATCATTCCTGGCTATGCCAACAGACTGGGGGATTATTAATCCCTGATGGAGGAAATGTTTATAGCAGAAGAATGGGCTGTGTTTGTAATTTTATACTCCAGAGCAGCATGTGTGACCACAGGTTAGTCATTTGAAGAGTTGTCGTTGTCATTTGAATTCTTCCAATTGAAAAATTTATTGGTTTATGCTTGATACTCAAAAGGAGGAGTCTTAAAGGCACTTGTTTTGAAACAGTTGTGCTGTTTCATTGGACTACAAGTTGTCCACAGACTGAAGCCAAGAGACAGAAGACAATTCCAGGTTCTACACTGCATTATAAATCTGAATAATTCTCTTTTGAATGGTGAGTGTATCAACAAGGTCATTGCTGAATACTTTTAACAACTTGTTTGAAGATATCTCTGCCATCAAGAAAATTGTGCACCGCAGAAAAAAACCAAAAGCCTTAGATGACTTAATGTCAAGGACAATATCCCACATATTTCTGAAGATGTCGGCAAGTAGCTGGCTACAAGTTTCCAAAAGGTTGTTGTGCTCCATATCAAGCAGTAAAGTGGCTGCTCACTGACAGCAGTGGCTCGCTGTGCTGTTCATCAAAAAGGATTATGCAAGGGAGTGACACCTTTAGTGCAGTCAATGAAGTCTGTGAAAACATTACCTTGAAGAAGCTGTTTTTCAGTGACCATTAGTGGTGCACTGAAAGTGGTTTGTGATTTGTTGTTGTTCAGGGAGTGAAGAATCCAGTGTCCAGGTTCACTGACTCTTCGCTAAGAGGCACTTTGTCTCAAAGACAGTAGCAAGGATTTGGAGGATGTCCTGGAAATAGTTGCCAAAACTGTAAATTGGACTGTGGTCTGAGTGCTGAACTGCTGCCAGTTCCAGGCACTGCTTGATGAAGATCAGTCACAGTGCTTAACTTTGCTGCTATACAATGTCACAGGGCTCAGCAGGAGCAGGAATTTGATGGGTGTGTAACATGGCTTTATGAGATAAGACCTTTTATTTTAAATAAAGGTTGGAAATCATTATTAACAGAAGAAATGGTAAGGTTTTGTCAGTCCCTGTTTTACTATAGGGATATCATAATGTGTAAATTCAGCAGAAGAGTGAACTTTAGGATAATACCCAGGGAGATATTTCAATAATATCATGGATGGCATTCTTTAGAACCTTGAGAACTGATGATTAAACAGTCTCTAACTTTGAATTTTGTGTTGTTAGAATTTTATCAGAAAGTACTGGGAACAGTGAAGCCTATCTAAAGAGGAATCCCTATTTACAATATTATATATTTTGTGATTTCCCCCCAAAGTCTAAATCTTTATTGTAACATTTCCATTTTGCTCAAACTGTATTCATTTTGGAGAAACAGCTACATTCTGAAGGGCAGAAAGCAATTTCATATCCTAGATGTGCAACTCTGTACAAATCAGTGTAAAAGATGGAACCACAGAGCTTTCACTTAAAGAAAATTGACTTTTGCTTCCTGTTCATGTGTTGTGAGGTGCTTTATGATTGTCAGGCTGCACTTCTTGGGTCATTTTTTCTCTGTATATGTTTCTAACTGCTTTCCTTGGTGTTTAACTTCATCAAACTGAGCCATCAGTAGCATGTCAATAGAAAGCAGAGCAAAAGGTGTATCTATCAAAAAAGCACAGAAGACTTTTTTCAAGCAGCCTTCAGTGAAATGTAAGCAGCATGGAGGAAAGTGGCTTCTGAGTGTGCTGTTGCCATTTTAGTATGGTTATTCCAGTGGTTTCTCCAACCCACAAACAAAGTTGTTGCTTAGAAATTTTACATTCATAGTGCTAAAGGTTATTTGTTTCATTTGGACAGGATTCAAACCCTGTTTTCTAAATGGCTGCTTGTTCTGCACTACATGTTCCCCACTATTTTAACTTGAATTGGACTTGAATTCAGATTAGTGCCATCATATTTACTTTCAAAAGGGAAAATATTTTCAGCTGTAGCAAATTACGTTGGAGTCATGAAACCCAAGGCTTAAGAAGGGTTGGATGTATTAGCATGTTGACTGTGGCATATTTCTTGTATGTGACTACATAACACTTTAAAAAACATGCTGCAAAAGTTCATTAACTAGATCATGATTTAACAATGGTATTGTGAAAAGTGGCAATTAGGTTATAAACAAATTATAGAGAGGCAGTGGTGTCTAGTAGATTATTCTACCCTCTGGAATATACTTTTTTAGTAATACATTTTTTTCTAAAGTAGAGTTGCTTTGCTTAGCATGCAAGTTTGCCAGCAGTGCTCCCACTTACAAAGAGGAAGATGCAATGCAATCTGGCAACTATCAGGTTTTTTCTGACCCACTTTTTATACTTTGTGTAAATAATTAAACAGCTGGTAAATAAATGTATCTGTCCTCTCTCCTGTGTTTTATTATGTAATACAGTTTTATCATTCTTGGCTTTGGCTAAGCCAAATTGTATCCTGAGCTACCTGCAATAATAATATTGCTACTGCTGTCAGTCTAGTGAAAGGGCATTGGAGCTGGAGTCAGAAAAACAGGACTTCCTATGTCAGCTCTGCCATTAAGTTACTATGGACAAGTAGTTTTACCTTTTCATTTTTTTCTCCAGCCTTTGTCTATCTTGGCCCAACAGCTGTAACTTACTATGCTCTTAAATTTTGGCATGTATTTTGACATACATGATAAGGTAGGGCATCTCCGTCCCCACCTTGTTACATGCATGAGAGGTGTAAGACCTGGGTCAAGTGTTTAAAGTGGCAAAGGCTTGGCCATTCTGGGTTTGGATTTTTGTTTGTTTGTTTTGTTTTATGGTTGTCTGGTTTGGTTTGGGGGTTTTCTGGTTGTTTTGTTCTGCTTTGTTGGTGATTTTTTTTGTTTTGTGTGTCTTTGTTTGGATTTGTTGATTTGGGTCTTTTTCTGCTCTTTTAAAATTATTTTTTATTCATAGTCACTCTGTGTCCTCCGTGGTTTATCGCCCTTCCCCAGCTGAAGCTTTCAGCTCCTCACAGCTTGTTTTTCAGGAGTCCTTCCTTTTCCAAATGAACCAGAATGAGCCTGCTCAGCTGGAGGGCCGTGGTGTGGTCCAAGTGAGCTAATCTGCCATCTGCACCTTCCCTGGTGAGGAGCTGTGACTCCACAATTCCTGGCACAGCACACGGAGGGCGCCAGGGATGAGCCGACCCACCCAGGGCTCCCTGACCGCCCTGCCTCCATAGGGCCTGGAGCTCACAATGAGTTCCTCTTGGCTTCATCTCCTCCTGCACAGACATATCTTTTCACTAAATGTGACTTTGGTTTTACTTATTAATCAGTCCTTTATTTTAGTGCATTAATTTCCTGATCATTAGACTATAGGATAGGATGAAATCATCTTATGCTCTTCCATCCAGTACTGGCAGTTGTTATCAAGTCTGGTGTTTAGAGAATTGTTTACACGTGGTAATAGCACTAAACAAAATCATGGGTGAATTTTATGGGCAAAATTATTCAATTGTGACAGCAATTAGCAAATAAGAACATTAACACAATTCTAGAAAATAATTCCAATTGCATTCTATACTGTGGAGAGAGATCATTCCTGAGGTATTACAGTAAATAAGTGTCCTTTACAGCCATGAAATATAATCTCTGAATGTGTAAATTGATGTTGCAGTTCTATAAAACCACTGTTCCAATTAAGTGTTCCCGTAAAAGGATGCGTGAAGAATTCAGCTAATACTTCTTCAGGTAACTAATTTATTACCTGGGTAATACAAATTATTTACTGTTTTATTAGCACAAATGTAAGCAATATACTAAGAAGGGAAAGATTTTAGTAATTATTATCATGGTAAAGTAAATTATGGGAAATTACATTTAGCAAACAGACTATTGTTCACATGCTGTGCCCTTGAAAATAAATGCCAGATATATCTGAAACATATGAACAGATCTGAAAGCTAATATGGGCCTGAGCCAAAGGCTACTGAAGCAAATGGAAAGATTCCCACTGACTCCAATGAGCTTTGGATAAGGGCCAGTGAAAGCAGAATCCAAGTTACCAAAGAGAAAAGCTGCTGAAATGCAACTGGAAATATTCTTTGTCATTTTCTAGGCTCTGTGGCAGAGACATCAGCTGTCTGGATTCCTGCAACAGAAAACATGTACTTGGGCTGTCCATCTCCTGCTCTGCAGGTTCTTTATAAGTATTGAGAAATCACAGAATGGGTCAGGCTGGAAGGGACCACAGTGCGTCACCTGGTCCAACCTCCCTGCTCAAGCAGGGTCATCCCAGAGGACATGGCAGAGGATTGTGTCCAGACAGCCTGGATTATCTCCAGGGAGGAAGACTCCACACCCTCTCTGGGCAGTCTGTTTGGTGCTCAGTCACTGCACAGGAAAGAAGTTGTCCCTTATGTTCAGGTGGAACTTCCTGGGCATCAGTTTCTGCCCATGGCCTCTTGTCCTATTGCTGGGCACCCCTGAGCAGAGCCTGGTCCATATTCTGACCCCTCCCTCCAGATACTGATAGACAGATATAGATACAGATATTGATTTCATTGTCTCCAGGTTTTAATCTGCTTTTTTTTTTTTTCCCCTAAAGAACTGCAGTTTAGCATAACTTTTCAGTAACTAACTTTATACTTTCTTCTTCCAAAGGTTCCTATTCTGCGGGTTTTGGGGTTTTTTTCGTTTTTGTATTTTTGTGGGTTTTTTTTTGTTTTGTTTTGGTTTGGTTTTTTTTGCTGGCCAGCTAAGAGTCAAATGTAAAAAATAAAACAAGATTGTTAAAATAAACTGAACATGTGTATTAGAAAATTGTTTAAAAACATAGAAAAAGTTTGCAACTTAACTGAACCCTTTGCCCAGTTAATTGTTTCAATATCTGAGATATCTCTAGATCGACTGAACCAGCTCCTATCCTTCTCTTGTGGTTAACAATGAAGTCTTATCTTTACTCAAGGAAAAGGGTTTAATTTCCTCCTTTCATTTTCTCACAGCTGGGTTAAGAGAGATGGAAGTGCATTTTTTAGTGCTGAAAACTCTAAGCAGTTCTTGGAATTGACACAACTATAACTTAATGACTTGCAGCACAAGACTATTGGCAGCCTTATTAGCTGAAAATAGCTCATATAAAAGATGTATCTTGGTTTAGATATTGCTAACACAGAGGCATCAACACATCCTCCAAAGGGGCATTTTACATCTTGCAGCACTGTGATTTTTGGGATGGTTGAAAAAGCAAATAATAATAAACTGAGAACTCATTACTAAGTGGATAAGAATGCTGGTAAGCACTGCTTCCTTCAAATAATCTTCCTCTTTCCCTGTTGCTTCCACAGTCCAATAATAATTCTGAGTGTGTGGGAGAAGGATTTTGACATTTGTATTATGGTCACTGTCAACTTATTCCTTCTTGTCCCCTGAAAGTTCAGCTGCAACTTCAAAGGACCATTATGTTGAATTAAAGAGGCCAGAGCAGGCAGCTCTCGCTGTGCTTCCAAACCCTTACCATCTTCGGGCTGACTCATCTGCTGTGAGCTACACGGCGTTTAAAAGCCCACAGAGACTCTGTGTGACACAGAGAACACAAATATGCTAAGGTTGCTTTTCAGCTCCTCAGAGTTATTTTGTCTATTCTGGCATTGGTGAGGCCAAGAAATCAAACCAAGAAAAAGCCACTGCTTGAGATGTCAACAGCAAAGAACGTTCTAGGGCATTGAAACTTTCACTCTCACATGCATTGTTTCTGCCGAAAACCTAAAGTTAAGCATGGCTATGTAGGCAAGATAGGATTTAATACGGCACTAATTTGGAGATGACATAGGCAGAAAGACATGAGACATTGTTTCCCTCAGATTATTTAGGTACATTTGCTATTCCTATGTTTGATTTTGCCCCACTGCAATTACCACACTCAAATATACTTTAAATGCTCTAGTGAATTCTATTGTCTAAAAATATGTCAACTTTCATGTCAAAAGTGAAGACTGAAGTTGTCATTTAAGCAACTGAAAAATGTCTGCAAATTGCACATTTAAAGCAAAAGAAATATCTGAGTTAATTTCACTCAGATTTAAGGCAGACATGATTTGATTCATATGTCAACGTGTTGACTTTGGTAATAATACTTGATTTGACCACGATGTGATCATACAGTCAAACAATTCACAGGCCAGAGAATAGGTGCTTAAGAGGACAAGTAGTTCAGCACAGTTCCTGTCACTTCATTGTTGTTAGGTCTTGGTGACCTTATGAAAGGCTGCAAGTCATTCCCTTTCCAGGCTCTTTGGTAACTAAAAGCACTTGACAGTACCATGCCAGGCCTGAAAGGTGTAACAGTGATCCATTCCAAGAGGTCCACTGGTTTTCAATGGCAGAAAATGAGCTGTCTTCCTGGTCAGAGTAACTGTAACATTTTATGATGTTTCTATACCCATCACAGCACCACAGCCTTTCCAACCCAGAGGCCAGTGAAGCTAGGAGGATTCAAAGGGAAATTTAGACTGAATAGATAAGTTTAATGCTAATATGATACCAGAATTGAGCAGGTTTCACCAGAAATGCCTAAATACAAGTATGAAATTGTGGAACTGATGAGCAAGGTGTGTGAAATAGCATGATGAACAGCCACTGATTCAGAGGATAGATGGGCAGCCACATTAGTTGCCATCTACAAAAGGACATGAGAAATAACCCTGGGAACCACAGACTGCTGAGCTGGAGGTCTATCCCAGCTTTATGACAGAATCCGTGCAACACTAAGATCATGGAGTGCGGATAAGAGTGGTGAGTTGGCAGAGAGCACCCCTTCTGTTAAGGAAAATCACATCTCACCAACTATCTGTGTCTTTGTGATGATATCAGTGACAAAAAAAAAAGAATAATGGATCAAGATGATCTAGTGGACTTTCCACACTGACTAGGAATCAGTACAGGACCAGACTGGTACCACTAACAATTGATCTTCATTCATGAACCAGAGGAGACACTAAAGAGTGAGGTCTGGAGACGATACAAAGCCCTTTTCATGATCCCCTGCTAATGATATGGAATTCCACAAGGAACTCACAAAACTTAGTGGGCAAGAAAAGAGATAAGTCAAATTCATAGTGGACAAAAGTAAGGTGATGCACCTTGGAAAGGAGAGTGTAAACCCTGGCTACAATGCTGAGCTTGGAACGGGCAGTTATTGATCTTGGAGTCGTGATTGATTGCTCTGTGAAATTAATGCCTAGTGTGCAGCAACAGCAAAACATTCAGGATATCTGGGTTAGAGTAGGATTTGATTTGTAGGTGAAGTTTATGTTCATATTTACTTGTGTTTTGTTGGAAATAAATCTTTTGAAGTAAGGAGAATTCTCTAAGCATCATGTAGGTGATCACCTTTCCATCCAAAGGGACTTCGGTGCAAGAGGAGATTCTCTTAATAAGACCTTAACTCTCAGCTGAGAATTCAGAAGATGGAATGCTGCAAGGAGGCCAATGGAACTGTCCTTGCCTAGGACAAGGACAGTTAATTTGCTGTGACTAATCGGAAAACATATTTGCATATTAATATGAAAAATGAAAGTGCAAGCTGTGGTTTTGTCAAGCAATGGAACCATGTAAAGATTGAAGCTTAAGATGGCGTGCTCTAACTCTACAATATTTTGCATCCTTTGTTCTGTCAAAAGAGGGAAATCATTGAATTGGGGATAAGAGATATATTTGTCAGCATAGAAAGTGAAAAGATGAAACGAGAAAGGGAAAGACATGGCCAAAAATAGGTAAATCCATGCAGTTTATCTAGTTCTGCATTCAAGTAGTGCTGTACTGAAGAAATCAAGTAGAAAGAAGGACCCCTGTATACCCAGGTAGCCCAGTCAGGACCATTCTCTTTGCACCCAAAGCTGTATTCAAATTGCATCCATTTGGATTTCTGTACAGCATGTGTAGGCAACAGGAGATTGCCACCAGGAAATTTTAGTCGAAACAACCTGAGAGTTAGAGGAGACCTTCTCACAGTGTCCAGGCAACATTTCCTTTCCTTTTCCACTATGAGGCCTATACAGGTAGAAAGATAGAAGGTGCATTTGAGAAGCACATTTTGCAGTCTGGTGAAACTTCTAATTTAGGCTTAGCTGAGACTCAGCTGAGGTGAGCACAGTTAATGAAAAAGCTTTAGGAAGCTGAAAAACTCTATGACTTGCAATTTTTGTAAACTCTGTTTAAGCCGGGAGAAAAGGAAGCTCTCCAGCACTTCCTGTTTGGAACATTGGAATTACTTAGTTGCCCAAAGACCCGCCTTGTTGCCAAGAAGGAGTAGGGATATGAAATCCTATTTGATCTTCTTCAAACTGCTTCCGCAATGTTTCCCTCCCAAATTTGTTCGTTTGGATGGGTTGTCCCTGATGCCCCTGGAGCCTGAGTGCTGGTTTCTCCAGTAGGAGGTGGTGCTTTTCAGCAGACAAAGGTTTTGCCATTCAGTGAGGCATCTGCAGATACGGAGATTTAATAGAGAATGGATTCTTGAGGTAGATATTCCCACATGGAGAGTTTCTTGTACTCTCACAGTATTCTGTCTACACCAGCAGCCGTCTGTGTTTTGAATCTAAAATACCACTGTGGTTTCCCTTTTTCAGGCGCTTGTCAATGTTACTGTAAACTCTAGCTCAATTCAAGTTTTTCACCTGAAAAGCAAGTTATCTATATTCTTGATTTATTAAAAAAGACTTGAAACAGGAAATTGCTAAGGCTAAATCACCATTTTTTTCTATACTACTTAGTGAATATTTGAGACTTAAGCTGTTATGTTTTGTTGCCTTTAGATTTTAAGTTTGTATTTTTATATAGTCAGATATAGGTATATATTTGGTTCATTGAAGGCCAGCAGAAGTGGAATTGTCAAAGGCTGGTTGGACATAATCCAAGGAAACTTTTTCAATGCTAACCAGGTTTTAATATACAACCTTTTCTTTCTGCAGTCACAAAGTGCCTCTATCCCTTAATCTATTTGCTTCTTTATTAGCAAGCCAGAATTGGATCAGCTCACACAAGATTATTTCTGCTCAGATTCTAATACTTTAGATAAATTTATGTCTATGAAAACTTGTAATTTTCCTTGTTTTGATCAGTGTGTGCGTTCTGAACCAATCCTTGCTAAAGCACCCTTTGCTGAAGAGCCCATGAGCTGGAAATTATTTCACTTTGAAAAACAACCAGTATATTATTAAAACCATTTCCTTTGTCATATCCTTACCCTGTTACTCACTGTTCTCTTCATAGGGGCTAATTAAACGTTATGCTGCTAATCAGTGTTGATAGATACAAAGTACTGTAATGTCTTCTGGCTTTATGGATTATGCTAATGGCCATCTGCCCATTATTGATAATTTGTTCATCAGTTACTTGAGGGAGAGGAAGAAGCTGTTTGGTTAACTATAAAAAGGAGCTATTTGGTTTATGATGCATTCAGCTGTATCACCAGTTGTCTTTAGTTATTAAAGTTACTAAAACCGCAAAGAATATAATTTCATCAAGGTCCGAATTTTCCCTAGTAATTATATATGGAATTTGTATGTTCAGACAGCTAGAGTACACTGTGAGTGATAAGAGCTTGATGGCAATGATCTTAAGTACTCAATGTGTTCAACCAAAGGTAGATAGATACATGATTAAATTTCATGCTGCAGTTGTCTAAAGTGCTATTAACTATGAAGAGTAAAAGGCCATGGGAAAAAATCTGACTAAATTCTGTAACGTGGACATTTCTAACAAAGTCTGTACGTGTAGAGACTACCTCAAAGAACTGCAAATCCCAGTATACTCCATTGCCAGCTAGAAAATGGCCGTTAGAAGAAAGCTCTGCTCAGAGGTGTAATGTGTTCTGCTGTTTTTATGTGCTGTGATAGATGGTATCAGATCTCTTCCAGTATGAAACACGTGGAATAACAATCCTTTAGCAGCCTATTAAATTTTGCAAAGCCGTCTTGGGTTCTGCTGAGGTTTTACTTACCCAGTTTGACTGTGGTGTTGCTCAACCAGAACAGAGAACTCTGACACAGACAGCAAGAACAGATTGATGGTGGATGTTACCAGCTCTAGGGTTAGCTGAAAAATACCCACAACTATTTCAAAATATGAAAACACAGTTCACTTTTCTGTAACACTTTTTGTTTCTTCTCGATGAGCTACTGCACTATAAGGAAGAGCTGAAATCAGAAATCTGAAACATTTTGATAGGAACTTTAAACAAAACACAACAGAGTTTTTCATTAAAACTTTCCCTAGCCCTATTTGGAGATCACATCATCACTTAAAAATGAAGGAAAGGTTCTAAGCAGTAATCAGATTAAAGAATTTACACATTTACCTTTTCTTTCTTAAGGAATAGTGGACATGTGAAGCATTTGAGCAGATTAAATTTCACTTTCTTCCAAGACCTTAAAATTAAACTAATCTAGAACTACTCAGTGCTGAGAAAGGGAAGCCTTCCAAGAAGAACTTGAAAACTCACTGAAGAAGATGGAGTATTTTTTATGTGGAAGAGGATAGGCTGACTGGTGGAATAGCAGTTTTTGGCAGTGGTGACCATTGCATGTTCTATAGCGATTGCTTTTCATTAGACTTTACAAGCAGTGTATGAATAGTGGATATAAGTAACGAGCTCGACTCCTTGGAGTAACCAAAACGTCCCAAAATCAAGAGTTTGTATCATGATGCCTGTCAATGAAGGGCACCACGGAGAGTTCCCTCAGGCAATCTGAAGAAACTCAGCTTGAATTCTGTAAATACTTTGAAGTGCCATTGAAATGCTGTATCAGTAAACTGAAACACTGAACAGTGCAGTTTTCTCTGAATGCAGTTCTGATCATATACACCAGCAAAGTATGAGTGGCTAGATTTAGCACAAAGTGAAATTATTGCTTCATATATAAAATCTCTTTAAAACTGGCTAAATATTTTCTCATGCAACAGCAAAGCAGTTTTCCTGTATGTTTCTTACAGGCTTATACTTTCATTAATGAACCAACCTTACTGCTTTGTAGAGTTTTTGTGTTTTTCAAAGCCCTGATGGCACTAACAGGCTGTTTTAGCTCTAATAAGCCACATCTGAAGCCTGATGACCTCCCAGTCCTCCTAACCCCACCCTCACTTCTGTCCCAGGGGCCTTATTTAAGTTCAGTCTTGAGCCTGAGTAGGGCTTGGAGGTGTTGGTTGCAAGTTTAGTCACTGTCATGCTTGTCTGATTTTCCAGCTTGGCCTCAGAGCTGTCTCATCCCTCTGGACCTGACTGGTGTTAGCTGGACTGTGTAGCATCCTGACCTGTGGCTTGGACTCCCACCTGCCTCATTGCTGTGAAATTGCCTGGTAACCTGGAGCTGTGCTTGAACCTGTCTGCTGCCTCTGGCTCGCTTGGCTTGGACACTCAGGATAGACCCTGCCAGGTAAGACCCTGTTTTACTATGTGGATTATCCCCTTGCTTCCCATCATATGGAGAACAACTGGGCTTTGCTGTTCCCTGAGAGTTTCTTGTGGAAATGTCTGGAAAGGAGAGTTGTCCTGTGGCAACACATTCCTGATATGTTTGCATTTTCCCTTCTGTATTTTGTAGGATAGACACAAGAAGCTGCCCCTTNATAGCAACCTTTGTATTTGCCAGGTTTTATGCTGTATTTCTCTCTCTGTTTTTTTGGTTTGGTTTTTTTTTTTTTGTTTGTTTGTTTGTTTTTTCTTGTAGTTATCTTAGGTTCCCTAGGTATTTGAAGGTGGAGTATTGTAATTTTCAGTTATACCTCATATTTGTCTGCTATGGCTAAAGACAAAAACACAGTCATCAGGGATTCCCCATGACTAATAACAGGTTTATGTCCTACCAACACTCCTATTTGCTTCCCTCAGGGTCACTCCTGAATCTAGCACGTTGCTGGTACTTCCATAAGGGAAAAATACTCTTTAGGCTAGTATTGTTATATCAAGCTGCACATTTGATGGCTGCCCTGGAAAACATATCTGCTTCTAGAAATTGAAAAAAAAAAAATCAGGAGACATTGTTTTATCTCATTATTGAACATTGCTTGTCACTTTGGAAAGAACTGTCATTTGGGATTATTTTTGCCTTTTCAGTACTTATTGAAACAATCTTTTCTTGCTTATTGAGTCTTATTTTCCTAAGCAGCTGATACTTTTTATAGGTGACCAACTCTAAGCGGTGTTAAATGTAAATAGCGTTGCAGAGAAGTCACTGATTCAACAATGCTTGCAATTGTTTTTCTTGCTTATAGCTGTGTGGTTAAAAGAATCCCCAATGCTCCCAAAATTTAAAGACTGAGTCTTTACAATGCCACTCAAGCTTACATTTGGTTACAAGGCTGCAAATAGTTTCAGACACAATTTATATAGCATTGAGGATAGCAGTGGTCATATTTTCTAAAGTTAGAAGACGAACGTAACTTCTACTATACCACTATTCATAGGTAAGCACTCCTGGTTTTACATGTTTGGAGGTCTGAATTGAGGTGAAAGGGTTAGTTCTGCACAGTGGGGGAAAAGGGATTCTCTGTGAAAAATTGTTTGTTTTATATTAAGAATATTTGTGGATGTGGATCACTTGAAATTTGCAACTTTCAGAGGTCTCTAACTATTTATGGTGGCAGGCAATTACATGTAGAATCTATATCTACTTTGTTTTGTATAATCTTTTTATTGTTTCAAAATATTTTATGTGCTAAAGCTGAGTCTTAAAATATTGCAAAACTACTTTTCCCTTTCCCCTTCATCGTGAAATTGTGTTTCTTCTTTAAAAGTGAACTAAGTGTAAATGAAGAGAGAAGTACTTTTGTCTTTGTTCTGCTCTCTAGGAAAGTTCTTATGTTACACAGTTCACATGGGAATTGCAGGTGCTCTCTCACAAGCTTTTGTTCTAGTTGGTAGGAAGACTTTGTGCCCATTTCTCCAGTATGCCAGGCAATATGCCCTTTTCCCCAGACACTGGTTCTTGGAAATCCCTTGTCTAACCTCTCATGAACACAGAGGTTCATGGTGCCCTGTTTCTTATCAGGGTGTTTCACACTGCTAAGGCAGCAGGGATTTACTGAAGAAAAGCAAATTTAACTCAGTAATTGAATCCTAACTCTAGAAGTATCAGTGAACAAACTCTGCCATTTCAAGTTTTGTTCTCTAACCTTTGAAAACAAATCCCCCTAAGGTGAGACTTTGCTCCTCCGTTTGCTCCTCTGTTTTGAGGAATGGATGGAAGGATAACATGTTCAAGAAGCACAAACCACAATGCTCAATACAGACTTTGAAGGCAACTGGGTACTCCAGTAATGGATGTGTGTGTGTCCAGGAGAATTATGTACATCTCTTTTTTACATGAATTCTAGACAGACTAAGGGAACTGTGATGCATATTCCTGATAAAAATATAATAAGCATGTAAAATATAACAGCATGTTACCTATTAAATATTATAATGATTTCTAGTTACTCAATGCATCTCTGAGAATAGTTGCTTAGATAAAACTGTCAAGGGTGGTGGTGTTGGGGGTGGGTGGTGGTGGAGGAAGATGGCTCTTAACTAGAGTTCCACAGGAGTTTTTTTAAAGGAGGTGGAACTCCCTCCTTTTGTTTCTTCAAGTGCTTAGACTGCAAATCCATTTATAGTCTGCTTGTCTGGTGGGGTTAAGAATGTAGGCACACCTTTGAATAATTGTTCTGGATAGCACCAAAGAAATCAGCCCTGTGCTTGTGGAAAGAACCGTAAACAAATGGGAAAGGCTTGTTGATATGGGTAGAGGTCACTTCTATGAGTTTATAATAACAAATTGTATCTGGTGACAGTAAGAATTATCAGATAAGCCAAGTTCTTGTATGTTGCTCAATACCAATATACGACCCTTTGCTACCAAATGCAGTAGTCCACTGAAAAGATGCTAAACTGCATAACACGCTTGTGAAGGTACTCCACAGATGTCTGGGCAGCTGCAGAACTACTTACTGTATGTTTTCACAGGGGAAATAAAAAGACACATTATGCCTAGATGAATATTTTTAATTACTTGTGACTGAAGTGGGCTGCATCTGTTTTCTATAACAGTTTAAGGAGTTTCAAATAGAAGACTGGGAACTTTGCAGTCCCTTGTGCAAATGAGCATCCTAGGGGATTAGTTAAGGCAATCAAGAGAAATTCCGTGCCTGAACTAAAAGAAATTAATGGGAGAATAGCCATGAAAGCATCACAGAAGGCAAATTGGTCCTGACATGCAGCATCTTTTGTCCAAACCCAATCCATTTATTTGGATACTCATGAAGGACAATAAATGTTGAGTAATTGGCTTGAAAGCAATTTGTGCTGGAAGTGATTTTTGTGAAATGTAGCTTAGAGAGAGGACCTCACAAATTGTCAAGGAACAAATAATGCTTTCGTTGACCATCTGGCAGGGGAGTTTAAAAGCAGTCAAAGAAAATGAAACCAAGTGAGTGCTTTTAGCAATTTGTTGGTATAGTAACCTCACAAGTTGTGTTTATCACAGAAATCAAGTTGTTGGCTCTTAAATGAGGCAACACTTAACATGACAGAGGTATGGCTTCAGTGCAGAGAAGCTATAGATTAAACAGTCATGGTTGGTTAAGACTAATGAAAAATAATTATATATAAAAAAATGCATCCACACTGGTTTTTAAGAGTATGCTGCTGTCATGCCTACTGCCAGTAGAGTCTGTGAGACACTGAGCAGCTCCCTGGACATGTATCCCTATGATTCATAGCTCTGTGTTTTATCCTGCAGTTTTAGTTCACAGTAATCTGCAAAAGAACCTCTCTGGGGATAACAGAAGGAAATAAATCTTGTCCTGGACATCCAGGATTTGCATGCAGTTCCACATGGCAGCCTCTGTTAGTGTAGGAGTCTGCATTCTCACCATTGCTCAGAATATTCATCGTAAACCAGACTGTCAGGCTACTGTGGATTTTAAAAAGCCTTCCTTGGTGTTACAAAATGTGCCCTTGATGCTTTTGGTTTGTTTTCTGCATTGGTCGGTGTAGGGCTGGAACTGTTTGGCTTTGTGCTGCTGAGCTACAGAGTCTTCTAAGCACAACATTGAGATTTAGTAGGAGTTTCTTGTGTCTGTGTTCCACCTGAAGAGGAGCAAAGCTGTAGAAACTGCAAGATGTGTTCAGCATCCTCAGCGATACAGATATTTTTTGGTAAGGGGCAGACCATGTATGTCAGTATAGTTCAAATGTAGATTACAGGATGGCCAGAAGATAAATTTATCTACTTGTTATAAACCTTATGCTACCAGTAAGTAATAAACTTACTCAGGGAACACTGTACTTTGCTGTGCCTGGCTTTGTACCAGCAGTTGAGGAAAATGTGTGTAAATCCTGAGGATGTTAGACTGAAAAATAACAGATGAATCCTTAGACTGAAGGCAAGGCTGAGGTGCCATACCTTTGCAGCAGTGAAACCTACTGATCCTAGTAGGATACAGCAGTTTACCACTGTCAGCATAACAGTTCACAAATTCCTGGGTTCTTCTGAAACAGAATGTTGGAGTAAATCACACTGTGTGCATTTACACTACAAAGGCACAGTACTTGAGGAGGAGAGACAGCTCGTTTGGCAACTGAGAGAAGTGAACAGCTGTCCTAAACTAGAAAGGAAATAACTGTGTGGCTATCAGAAAGGAAATAAATTATCTATATACAGTGTGATGGTAGAAATGGAAGTCTCACAAAGGCATAAAGAATTCCTGGTGGACAGTTAGACACTTGCCCCCTTTTTTCCATGTAGTTTCCTTCAGTGTAAAAAGGAGTTTAAAATGTGATATTTTTCCTTGATCACTTTTTTCTTTTGGTGTCAACACCAACACTTCTGTATGTATTCAACCATGATTTTGATGGCAATTTGATGCAGTATGAAGTTAGCATGTGCTTTACTAAGCTAGGATGCCATTAGTGACACATCATCTCCCTCCTCTGTAATCAGTTTGCTAACCCAAAAAAGGCAAAGTCGGCAGAGAGGATGCAGAGAGCACAGAAGAGAACAGTGCTAGAGGAGGCTGGTCAAGCCTCAGGGAGCACGTAGCACACAAAGGGGATGGAAACAGCAAGTAGCAGCAAAATCCCCTCCAATGCAGAGCTGGAATATGAAAGAAATTCACTGCCAATTTTGTCTAATATCAGCACAAGTGGAGAGATTGAGGTTGAGAGAGCAAAGCCAGGTATGCAGCTTTCTGAAGTTTTGGAGTTTGTGGTGCTGACTGAACAATTTCATACTCAGATGATGAGTAACCAAGTTGTACATAGGCAACTGGTCACAAAATATTTCTTATCTTGGCTATTGTGCCTCTATGACAGCTGGGGACGTGGCGATTTCGCAACTGACTAGTAGACTCAAACCTTTGAAACGGTTTAATGTAAAATTATTAAGATTTCAGTTAGAAATAGCTCTGACATGGGCCTGCTAGAACAAAATATCTGACAGTTCATCATCAGGACACCTTTTTCAGTGAAAGACCATATCTTGGTCAATATTAATGTATCAGCAGTGTGAACAAAATTCAGTTAAACCTTCTTTGCTGCTGTTCCTCGTCAGAAGGCTGAAGCTGAAGGCTCCAGCAGAAAATTGTCCCTTTCAGGTCTTGTATAGGTACTTAATCTTTATTACTTTATCAGGAAATTGCATCACTTACCATGTTGGCTTTTTTAATGATGAACAGTGTTAAAAGCTTTGGACACAAACAGAAAATATAATGATGTCACTGTGGTCTTAACTCCTAAACCTACAGAAAGGAGAGACTAATGCAATAACTCTGTGTCTGACCTGCAATGACTTTTAACAACCTTAAATACTGTTTTGCCCAAGATAGCTATGTAAATCTTTGGGCAGAAAAGAGAATAATAACCTCTTCAGCCTGTAACTACAGGGGGCATGTTAGGTGGACTAAATATAATTAGCTAAAATGAGACTTGGCTAGGACATTGGAGTTAATTAAGAATATATTAGGGGGTCTTGAATGACCAGAATTGGCCAGGATCCTGGCAGATGTCACACTGGAGTGATGGCAGGTCGGTGGGGGCCCTGATCTCTTGCCCTGGGTAGGGACATGGACTCAGAGGAGGGAGAGCAGTGTCTTGGCTGATTTGTGTTGAAATGTGGTAGATGCATTTCTCATGGTGCTACATGGAAAGCAGTTTTTGGGCTATGGTGAGAATGCTGCTTTTATTTGTATGCTTCTTCAGTACCAGGAAAAGAGGGCAGCCCACAGCAAGGCAGGATATTTCTAGTAGATGAGATATAGAACTGAAAAAGAGAATACCTTTAGTTTTTCTTTACTAGGTCTTTTGGGGAGGAAAAAAAAAGTACTTAACTTTGAGGATTCACTTTGCCCATAAAATAGGATAACTGCACTTTCTTGTAAAAAGCAATCTGAAGTTTAATTCCTGCAAGGAGGTGTGGTATAGCAGCAGAATTTTTTCTGAGATGTTAAGTAAAACAGTACTGTTCAAGCTTGAATGTCTTAGAGCCATGAGCTGTGAAGTGGAAGCCTCTGCAGGGAACTAAAAGCACACATTGGGAAACTGCTGATGTATTCATTTCAATTTCTGGATGCATTTGATGAGAGACCTACTGATGAGTAGAGCAAGAAGTAAAGTCCAGATCTCTAGTATGTCATTTTTCCTGAACATAAAACTGGGGATAAGATCAAAATCCATGCCTCCATCTGCCCTATTACTTTAAACCAACATGTCACAGCTAGAGTGAAAATACGTATTTCAAAAGTATTTTTCCCTTTTTCCTTCTTTGAAAGATGACTTTTTGAGAATGCAGGGGCCTAAAATTCAGTAAGTCATACAAAAGATTTAGAGAGATCCTATTTTTTTTCTTCCAAAATCTCATTCCAGATGAGCGAAGTGGAAAACTAAGTCACTATTATTACATTTGTTCTGTGAGTCAAATCTTTTGCAATTCCTTTATTGTATTATAAATTTTAGAATAGGGCCATATATTTTTTCCTTATGTTCTGTCTGCATATGGTTGGGGTATAGGTTTGCCTTAACGCATGGGGATTAAGCATGAGATGAATGTCTTATTTCTCTTTTGTGAATGTGTATTACAGGCTCTTTGTTTTGTTCAGAGCAATGGCTCGAAGGCACCTACTCTCCTTCTGTTGAGCACCAACAGAGCCTGCCAGAGCACCTCTTACCTTCTATGTACTTTCTAAGATGCTTTAGTGGGTATGGTTAAAACAAGGCAAATATTCATGCTTTTTTAGTGTGCTCTTTCATGTTACAGCCAAGGAAGAGAGTTGTTTTACTTTGATCTGCCTCCTCTGGATAACAGGTCACACATTCAGCAAAATACCATGTACATTTTGCCTTGTGCAATGCACATCAAATATGTGGTTATGGTTGTGCTATGGTTCTGTTGAAGTGCACAGCCCAGTTGATTAGTTGGAAGTTAACATTAAAGCAAACTTAAATGTTTTCTGTAACTCAGACTGTTTTCCCCTTAGCCTCAGGACCCAACCACCTGGCAGGTATTTATTGTGGTCTGAACTTGTCCCCTAAACAATAGTTATAATTTCCAAAATAACATTTCATATAATCTACTCTGGTAGCGTTCTGTTTTGTAATGAGATTTTGTCAGAATATCTTCAGAAGAGCTCCTTTTCCTCCTATGCCAATTCTTGCCACTGTATAAACTCAGTTTAATCTGCACCATGAACAATTACTATTAAATGTATGGAGGTGCTTTTAGTAGTTTATTTGTTCATAGCACTGAAAAACTGGAAAACTCTTTCCTATGTCCTCCTTGGAGAAGCATGAAAATGTCTGGCTCAGAAAATAATACTTGACTCCAATTTTATTTTTTTTTTAACCATTGATTCTTGTCTTGAACTTTTGTTGTTTGATTTTTTTTAAAAAAAGACTCCTTTTCCTAAAGGAAATTTTTAGTTGGGAAGATGAATTTGTCAGCAAGGATTTGAACCGAAGTACAATCAGACACCAGCAATTAATAAAATGGTATTTTCCCTGAGATATATCAACTGCATAGCAAATATGAAGCAAACAATCACTATGGCAGATCTTACTAATCAGATACAAATGAAATATAGAAAGGTTATGCAGGTTGCTCAGCTGATGCAGTGCTCCCTCCTATTATAAATTGATGAGAGTTATGAGTGTATGTGAGATGCTGCATTTGGCTTAAAAAAAGAAAGAAATTTGGCTCTACAAAAAGAGAAAAGACACAGTATTTTTGTACTAGGAAATAGAAGTCTTGGGGGTGGGATTGGCACACTGAGTCTGCTGCTGGGTTTGTTCAAGTAGCTGAACAGCTTGAAGCAACATGGAAGAAATAAAATTTTATCAAAACATTGCTAAAATAGGTCTAGAGAAACAGAAATTGACAGTTGACTGGAGTAACCAGACTGCTGGGAAATATTTCAAACCAGGTATATTTGTTCTGTTTTTCAAAACTGAGTGTCTTGAAGAATCAGGGCAGGTTATTATACAGTTGCTCAAGGTAAGAGGAGCAAAAGAATGAGCTGAGGCTTTTTGTGCACAGGCTTTTGTGGGAGACCAAGCCAGCCCTTTCCTCATGGATCAGCCAGAAAATGAATCTGACATGAACTGCTCTCAGTGCAGAATCAGGGAAAATTACATATCTCTTTTCACTGAAAATCCCTGAAAAAACACTGAGTCAGAAAAGGGATATTCATAAGGGTGTTGAGAATTCTTAAAAGTGCTTGTTGAACCCTCTGTACTGTCTGGAAGAGAGTTTGGAAATGTTCAGGTGGAAGAGTAAGTCCACAACAGTGCCTACATAGAAAGAAAACCATGTCAAAACAGCAACCCATTATATTCTCAATCTGTACCACCTACTGACCTTACAGTAACAGCTACCCATGGACAGGCTGAGGCAGAAGCCACAGTAATACACCCATGGATATATCAAAGCTATTTTCTGTAAGGTTAGAGGCCATTTGGTTATAGGCAGTGGAGGAGAAACAAAAGACTCTGTGCCTAAAGATCTCACACATTCCCATGCCCATCAGGAGGCACCAGAACCAGACAGAGAATTACAGCAATTTTGAGAGTATTTTGAAATCATTACAGGATTGAGGAATTTCTCTAAAATAAATAAGGTCAGGAGGTTTTGCACTGAAACTTTATAAATCTGTATGAAAAGGAAACTGTTTGCCAAGATTCTAGCACTTCTGCCCCTAGATGCTTACAAATAGCACTATGAGATATTTTGAGATGACACCTATTGCGTGATTTTGATAAATTCCTTGTGATGAGTGCTCTGAAGTAGAGAGAAATACAGCAGTGAAGAACTGTTAATGCAAAACATAAACAGCAGTGAGAGGATGGAGGAACTGAAATTGGAAAGCAGCCTAGATAAACCTAAGGTAATTTAAAGGAATTAAGAGCATGTAGTAAAATTGACAAATGAGTGAGGGGAGAAACAGGGGAAAAGAGGACTGGAGGTCAAGACTGAGAGAAGACATGGCATTGTGGAAAA
The DNA here is from genome assembly GCA_013396735.1 of Grallaria varia. Lineage (NCBI taxonomy): Eukaryota > Metazoa > Chordata > Aves > Passeriformes > Formicariidae > Grallaria > Grallaria varia. The sequence goes on along the minus strand of VWZG01000023.1, from coordinate 1,148,112 downwards.
CTGATTATATGGAGTATAATACGCCTGGTGAAGCATGATAGAAGGAAAGACTTAAGTTCTGTGACTTGATTTAGATGTGTATTAAGATGGTGTAATTGGACTAACTGAATCTGAGAAAGGTCAATAAAAAGAGCTGTGTACTGGGGTCAAGAGAAGGGAGGAGTAAGCAGGGAGTTCATAGAATGCAGAAGCAGTCAGGAGGGGTATAGCTCTTGAGGAGGAGTTTCCTGATGTCTCAGGGATGTCGATGTGGATGGAGGACTCTCAAGAACTAGTAAAACCTGCACAAGGCAAACCTTGAAGGGAAGTCTGGGGTACTGTGGGGCTGTTGGGCAAGGCTTGCAGCGGAGCTCAGCTGAGAGTTCAATGCAACAGCCAGGGAAGCTTGGAGGAGTCCCTTTAGAACTGCAGCCTGCCTGGCAAAGTCCCTGGGTCACAGGCCTGTAGGGAAGAGCCTACCTAAGGGGAAAAAGGTACCCATCACCCGAGGGTGTGTTTTCCTTAGCCTCTCCAAGCACTTGGAACTATCCTGAGGTGACTGTCTATGGAGCTGGGTAAAACCTTGGCAGAAATACGTAGTATTCCTTATAGTGCTGTCATGAAGAGCATGGTTTAAAAATTCAGGATTGCAGCACAAACAGAAGCAGATCTCTGGACTGCTTGACTCAGTGATCTATTTCAAATGCTCTTGACAGAGACACAGTATGAATGTTTTCAGGTTTTTCCCCCAATAATTTTTGATGCTGTCACCTTATTTATACAGCTGAGGTTGGCAGCTCATATGTTTCCATGAAAATACTATAGAAAGTGTCATGAAAAAATGGGTATAATTCAGTTCAAAAAGGCAACCAATCAAGAGACTTGAATTTATTAGAAATGAGGCTTCGTTGCTTCCAGTGCTCAGGAACTGCTTGTTCCCTGAAGCAATCTACTAAATTTTAAAATATAAAGCATGTTATATTACAGATGGAAGAAAACAAGGAAGACCACAGTGAACTGAAACTGATCAACTCCCTGAAAAACCCTTGTCTCTTCACATGCCAAGTCCAATACAGCCATAAGAAAAAAACCTGCAGTTTGAATGAACTTGAGGTTATCTGTGCCGGGTTAGCAGAGACTGAGATATTCCCAATGTTTATGTGATTGTTTTCCTTCTCAACCACCTCAGCAATTCATGAACCTTGAAAGAAAACTCAGAGGGAGAGCTCATTTTTCAAGCATTCTGCAGTTGTCATCTTTTCACTCTTACATGTTCTATACAAGTGCTCTACAACAAAAAATTTAGAAGAGCAGCTTTTTGAAATGCAAGGACAAATCAATCAGTTAAAGGTTGCTCTGAAGATGAGAGCAGTGCTGCCTGCCTTTCATGGTATCTTTGTACAGCACCTGAAACTGAGAGGCTCAGATCTAACTAGTCTCAGACATGATAATTTGAATTTATAGATTTGTGGCATAGCAGGTTATGTGGAATCTGGCTTATACATACAACCTGAAAGGAATCCACTGAGATTTTGGCATAAGAATGTGTTTGGAAAAATTGGTTTTCTATGGTAAAAGTGATTGTGTGCAACCAGCTCTTAGTTCCAGTTTCGACGAATTGTTTGATTTGCCCTTTTAAGGGTGCTAAAAAAAGACCGTTGAAGAACTTGGAAGAAAGGATGTGTTTTAAATAGGTGAACAGTATACTTTTAGTGTTAGGATTTGCTGCCTTTGGGGTAATTGCATGTTAGTAGTAGATGGGGAAGAGAAGCAAACCTATGCATGCAGCAGTTCTGCTTTCAGCACTGACCAACTTGTTTATTGCGCAGATTATGACAGGGAGAAGTCCTAATTAATTTTATTTCTTGAAGATTTTAATGCCATTGGACATGTATTCAGTCAAGTCTAAAAACTGTTTTGAAGGACAACAACAAAAGCAAGCCTTCATGAGAATATTTGTGAAGCCAACAAATATGCACGTACCTGTCTCTTTGAAGTTGACAAGCTTGGCAATTAATATACAACAAGGTTTGTTTTGTTCGAAAAAACCTTTAAGTCAGACTTCTAAGCAAATTATAAATTTGGAATGGCTAATTTTTCAAGGGGCTTCACTTGTGGAAGCTTTATTAGAAATAAAGCTCTGCTCTGAAATGACATCTTCAGTGACACTTTGATGGAACAGATGCCTGCATGTGAGTACTTTGTGGAACAGGCTGACCTGCACCATTTATTTCACATTTATGTATCTGCTGGTGCTAATAGATTTTCTGGCTTGCTGGTGAGTCTCTCCATTCATATAAGTGTAGACTTGAAGAGCAGGTGTCTGTGAAATGTGAGGCTGCATGACTCACTGTGAGTGCTGGGACCTGAAAGCCAGCACAGTGTGTGGGATCACAATCTCCAACTCCTTCAAAATAGCCTAAAATCTGATATGCCACGACCAATGTCACTCCTCCTGTTGTCATTTCAAAAAGCAGAGTAGTAGGGTTGTATATGAAATCTGAGTATGCATGCCTGTCAGATTAGCTAGGTTTGCCTCTTACCCTTAATCAGACAATAGTACGAGTTTATAATACCATCACAGGCTTTCCAATCAAACATCTTGTTTAATTGCCTTAAAATATTACCAGGAAATGAATGGGTTAAGAAACTTATTTCTTTCCTTAAATTCATCTGTATCCAAAAAAAAAACCAAAAGTAAGGTACCATAAATGAGTTCTTGTTAAATCAACAGCAAGATGATGCCTATCATTTCTTTGATCTGGTGTGATTTATCACATCAAGAGGGGATATATCAAATTAGAAAACTATCCAGGGGTTTTCCCTGTTCCACAGGGAAGAGAGGCAGAGTGGGGATGAATCATGCGGATCATGCCTTAATTCTGAATTTTGATAGTTCACACTTCACAAAACAGATTCCAGATAATGTAATTGTCATAGTCTTTTAGAAATTTTTATGTAACTGTGGATGAGTGTACACTAAAACCCCCATTTAAGGGAAGTCACTGGAATATGATGCTTTCCCTAGCATTAGTGAGAAGGGCATTCAAGCAGATCTTTTATCTTGTAGAGAGCCTCAGGATGCTCAGAGCAATGGAGTGATGATATCCAGTACAAACAGCTGCATCCTTGCCACTACTGTACTGTAATTTTTTTTTTGGTCACTTCACTAAATTTGATCTATCTATGACTGCTCAAGGATTAGATCAAGAAGAAAACAAATACAATAGAATAACAAGCTAAAAAGACAGGAACTATTTGAAATGTATTTGTCACTCTTAGATTTTCATCATTATTTTTCCTACTCTGAATAGCTGGATTCCCATGCTTTACTCTCATCGTTTTCTGGTCACAGAATTGTGTAATAATTTGTTATGGGTGGACTTCTGGAGGCCACTCCCTCATTCAAATATGTATTAATTTCAAATTAACCTGAGACTGTTCAAGCATCTGACCAAATAACCTTTGAGTTTCCCTTGTGGAGAATTTTCCCTTGTATCTACCTGAAATGTCCTGGGCTGCAGTTTATTGCCTTTTACTTGTAAAGTGCTATTGTTTTACATTATATTTTTCAGTGAAAACCTGGTAAAGATTCATCGGAAGCTTTTTTCCTTTTCATATTTGAATGAGCTGTTTTCCTGGGGTTGTTTGCCACTCTGAATATCTAGTGGGAACATTCAGTAATTTCTCAATAAGTAAGAAAAGATGAATTTTATCTGTTTTCTTCTTCATCTAGGATAGGCAGTAGCTCTGCAATTTTACTTCAGTCTTAATTTTGTACCACCACTCTTAGAAAAGAAAGAATCAAAGAAAGACTTCAAATGGAAATGTGTTAAGTTCTTACTGCTTCCATTGAACTGAAATGAGAGATAAGCGCTTTTTAGCTTTGGAAATCCATTAGATGAGGAATGATCTTGGGGGAGAGAATCTGGTCACCTGTGCTGTTCTGAAGGCCAGTGGTAGAAGGGGGGAAAGCCAGTAGTTGCAGGATGTTCTATTGTTAAATACTATTCCTGTCCTCATTTGCGATTTGTAATAATCAGTTATTGTTTTGTCTTGTCTGTTTTCTGCTTAATAAATCCCCTCACTCCTTTTCATTCCTCTCTTATTTTATCAGGAGCTATAATTGATAGGTCTGTTATTTGTAACAAGCTCAACTTAGTCTTTTATCATGACAAAAACCTGAGCTTGTGCATAATTAAGTGCAAGGCATGGTTCTGAATTCCTTTTCTGGTAGAGACTCCTTGTTACTGAAGTCTCTGAGGGTACACAAATCTCTTCGTGTTTGTTTATAAAAAGTGATGAGTATTCTATCTTTATTGACGTTTTTGGCAGTGTTTTATTAGGTTAATCTACCCTACTTTCTTTTCTTTCCTTCTCTAGGCTGTATTTATGGATGTTTATCCATACTGTTAAATAAAATTTTGTTGTAGGGAGGCACAAAGGATGGTCTAGTTAGACAAACTGCAAGTAGAATTTCCTTTCATAATTAGGATCTGAAGGCTTCTTCTCATTCTCTAGAGAATACAGTAGAAATCGAATTATGAAAAAGGAAAATTACTTTAAGAAGCAATTGTTGTATGTCTTGCGTGCTCAATTTAAAGACAGCCAATGCTCTTTTGTTGTTATAAATCCTGTAGTAAAGAAAATGACTGGATCTTTGCATTTGGGATATTTATGAAGATGGGTTTATTTATGTTCTGCTGAGTGTAACTTTCTGTAAAAGAGATGCTCTGCCTGTGTACTTGTATCAGTATTGATAGGACTGTAGCAGCATTTATGTCCTCCCCAACTACGCTTAGCCCTTGCCTACACATACAACAGGATGTTGTTCTAAAGATACTTTGACCTGACTAAGACAGGAAAGGGCTGAGAACCAAAGGAAGAAAAATGCATAATCTTACGTTTGGTGGTAATCTGAGCCTGGAAAGTTTTAAGAGAATATTTAAGAATAAATAAGTGTGACTGAGGAGAAAGAAATGCAGCACTCTTTTGAAGGGAAGAATTAATATCTTTTCAGGGATTTCCCAATGAAAATAAATAACATTCTACCTCTCTATAGAAAAAAATTTTTGTATTCCTTATGAGGTTCTGTTGATGCTTTTGAGACTTAGCATGAGGTGACAGTAGATGTTTTTATACACATAATCTCGTCAAAACTTAGACTTAATGTTGTCTTTACCCTTTGCACGTGGCTTGCATCATTCCAACATGTGTTTACCTGGAAGCTTAAAGGCAATATTCAAATCAACTTGTGGTGTTAGAAGGTAAGTCTTTTAATTATCTTACCAATTTAACAGAAATTTTTACTTTCTTGATCCTATTCTTAAGGCACAGTAGTTTCCATACTTCTCTGTGACAAAACAGGGGCAGAAACTTATTGGCACTGAAAACATTTTAAAAATAAGCTGACTGAAAACAGCTGTGGCTTAGGGTTTTTTTTTCCGTTATTTGGCTGGTCCCCTCAAACTTGCATAACTATTATCCCTGATTTTTTTCCTGTTCACTTTAAGGTTCCCTGGCTTGTGAACTAGAGCTTATAAGAAGCAAGAAAACAAGAGGTTTTTCTTCTATTAGTTTTCTGAGATCTCACTCCTCCAATCATGTGGGTTTTTTGGCTTGTTTTTGTTTGGTTTTTTTTTTTTTTGTAGAAAGAGGGTTCTACTGTTCCTGGTAGCAAATACTGTTTCAATACAGATATTCTGAGCTAATGTCATTATTCATGATGACATAGATGAAAAAAATGCCCATATTTCCCATGCCCAAAAAATTGCATATGAATGTGATTCCTGGGAATAAAATCCAACTTTATATGCTTCTGAGAAGTTATCTTCGGTTCTGACTTAATAAATCTCTTTGCAGTAGCTGGTTGAGTTCTAGTCAGTGTTACCTGTGGATGATGCCAACGTCCTTTGGTGCTGCTGCACCTATTTGACAAAGGAGGGAACAATGATCCCTAGCGGTATTTCTTTTCCCTTTTTAATGCAGATGTGGAGTTTTTCCCTTGGTTTTGTAGTGGTCCATACACTTCTCTTCTTCCCCCATAAGGTTAAGAAGGTTTTTCACGAGATTGCCACTTGCATCAGGTAGCAGCTGGTGTTGCTGATGTGTTCTCCCAAATGCCTACAGCAAAGTTCTGGCTAAAGTGTGATGGCTCCATGCTCTGGTTGTTCTGCTTTTACAAAAATAACCCAGGTATGGTGAGCCGAGGCACCTTCAAGTGCATTTTCTTTGGTAGTTAAGTGACAGAATAACACATTAGCACTTCAGGAAGGCACTGGGTGATTCATTTTCTTCTTGGAACTTCTTAATTTGCATGTATCATCTTGTTTTTTTTCTCCACTATTAAAGCTGTGAAGAGACTGGCATTTATATTTCATTCTTGTCGATGTGTTTATTTGTGCTGTGTTGCATGTTTCATTTTTCTCCTATCTTCTTTATATAGTGAATGGTTTATTCACTCAGTTTTGCTCTTTTTTGTTTCAAGATGCCTGAAAAATTATTCTGAATTTTGTGACAGTCCTTTACCAATTCATTCTAGAACAGACACACTGAATTCTGAAAGTTTGAGTCTGTTTCTGCCAATCCCAAAGCTAAGCCTGTTTATGCCTCAGGAGGAGAAGTTTAGAAGGGTCAGGAGAACAGCAGCAAACATGCTGCACACAAAGGCTAAGAGGTTCTGACATGATTCCTCCTGAGCTCCCAGCTGCATTCACAGGCTTCAAGAGAGTTTCAGCATTTTCACTAGAACTAATGCATAAATAGCCAAGTAATCTACAGCTGGTACATGTTTTTGAGGAGGGAGAGTTTTGTGCTTCTGTAACATACAAATTCAGCAAGACTTACACTTGCTGACCCCCCACTCTCCCAGTCCTCCTCCACTTCATGTTCTTTCTCTTCCTGAGTTCCAGGTTTGTTTTGGTCTGGGTTTTTGCTTGTTTGTTTTTAATTGGCCTTTCCCCCCTTGAATAGATTATGCCTATTAATTTTGTGAGCATTCTTAGGGGGATTTTTGTTTTCCCCTCAGCTAACCACAGATAGTGCTGTGAGCCAGCCTTCAAAGCCACTGAGCACTGAGAGTTCCTTGTAGGACAGGGACATGGCTGGGGAGCTGAGCACCCTTTGGAAACGTGGCTGTGTGTTTATCTCTGCTGTTTGATCAGTGGCCTTCTTACGTCAGGATTACACTGATATCAACTGGTAACATTAGCCCGGCTCTGAACGCAGTGTAACTCAATTAGCTAAATTTGACTTCCCTAGGTTTGCCTGCCCCCATTCTTCTCTGTGCTTTCTCTGTAGATCAAACTCTGCTTTTGGAGTGTGAGAGTTAAAAAACGGAGCTAGCTAAATCCCCACAAGTAGCTTCATTCAGGATTTTGTTATGAGTCATGGGACTTGACAGAATGAAAACCAGAAAAACAAATGAGCTTTTCCTGAAATGCTCTTCCCTGAGTAACTTGTTTCACCTCTCACTAAGGTGCAGAGATAAAGAACTTAGGCAGGCTATAAATTAAATATCTGAATTAGAGATAAATTAAAATACTTTATTCTGCTAACCTTTCCCTTTCCAAGAGCTGACTGACATCATCTACACAGCAAGGAGAGTGATACTGAGTAACTAAATCATTTAATACTAAATTACATGGACTTTCTCTGGTGTGCATTCTTTTTCTACACTATTTGGGTGTATTCTGATTGGGCTGTAGAGTTGCCTCTGGGTATTCTTAGAGACAGATGCAAAACATTTGCAAAAACCTGTTTGAAATCTCTGCTTTAGAGTTGCTACAGTCTCCTGCCTGTAGGACAGACAGACTGTACTCCTGGGGCTGATTGGCATCCTGGATTGCTCGTTAGAGGAAGAGAACCACCACAACATCAAAATGAGATTTTTTTGCCAACTTTGTGAAAAATGTTGCAGATCAGAAAAATGCCTGCTAACCCTTCTGGGCCTTTTTTTCAGTGCAGAACCTCACTGGGGAGTACACTCTGCTGCTTAAAAAATGCTTAGGGTGACCAAGACAGCAAAACAGGTCCTCTGCCAGGTGTGGTGGATATGAACAGGCTGCCTGGTGTCCCAGAGATGACTGGTTTTGGGGCCTTTTTTAGCAGTCCCTTGGACTGGTAGGAGGGATGTTCTCTTATTTCTCTGACACTGACTAGATAAATGAACATTCAGCTTTGGGATTATGGCTAAAAGAGGAGGAATCAGAAATCTGACCTGTCCTATATTATGCTTTACTCTTGAGGAAGCAGAGCTTGTGCTCAGTTCTCACTGGAGATTCTGTCCTTGTCACAGCAATCTATTAGTTTTACCTACGTGAGCCTTTGGCAAGATAGAGGAGGAACTGCATTCATATTTTGCTCCTTGCTTTTAAAACAGCTGGCCAAATGATCTAAAAATTCTGCTACGAGATGATGTATTTTGCTTTAAAATTATGAAATTGGGGAGTGGTCCATTGGAGGAATTGGCAGACCTGCAGGGGCTGGGGAAACAGAGGTGAGCTGTGCTGAGCATCCTCTGTGTCTGTCGTGTAGCTGAGAGGCTCTGCCTGGGCAAAGGGGAGGTGGGGCTGCTCCTGCCTGGCTTCAGACACCACAGCCCAAGCACCAGCTGTGACACTTAGTCTCCTGATCCCTTGCTACTCCTGCCCTCTCTTCCTTTGAATTTCCTCCTCCTCACTATGCCAAGTGTGTCCTACTGGGAGCATGACAGTGCTTATGTGGGAATTGCAGTGCAACAGTGAGGAAGCATTAGGAACTCCAGACCCTCTGTAAGGTCCAGAGTGAGTAGGCATCACACTGTCCTGTGTGGAATTACTCATGAGCAATATATAAAAATGGATAAATAAATTCATAAGTTGAGGCTTTCTCCTCAGATCTAAGGTAAAGAACCAGCAAAGAGAACGAGGGTAGCCTTAGGCAAAGTGCTGTGGAGATGAGACTGGGAGGGGAGAAAGGAGAAAGCTGGAAACTTTCAGCACAGTCTGTGAGCCTTGGGCACGGAACGTGAACCAAGCAGGTCTGGAAACACTTCATCAGTGACTAATGATTGTTCTTCTCTGCAAACCTTTTGTAATATCTCCAGCAAATTAAGTTTTCATAGTTATATAAGCACGCAGGGTAACTGACTGTGTTTTCTGATCTCTCTTGTGTATATGCACTGTCTGTATTTTTTCATGGATCACTTGCCTGTACTGGACAGGTTCAGCATAGCTATTAAACAGTGTCTGTGTGGGAGCTGCTGTGACCCAACCTTCAGATATAACTTTTTTCTTTAAAGAAACCTCATATGTAGGAGAGCCTCAGGGTAAGCCATGAAAGCATAAAAAGCAGCTAACATAAGAAGTAGTTCAAACTAAGGCTACTGCAATAAAACAATTATGCCTGGTATTGGTTGACTTAAACTGCTGACTAAAGCTGTGCTGCATCAAAATGCTGTGACACCAGTATATCAAACCTTGATATAAGGTTTGCCTTTGAAATAAGGTCCTTTTGGAGCTTCTGAACCATATTCTCTGGTGTGTTACTTGCATTTACACTGGTGTGAAACTATTATAAGCCAACACTTATTGCATTGTGGCAGAATAGGATGACTGGCTTTGTTTATCAGTGAGACCTCCAATATAACCTAGTTCTTCCCTAATGGAGATGTGCAGGAAGTGAAAATGCATTGAAGGTCTCTGAAAAAGTTCTGAATGTCCTCAAAAGGTGAGTTGAGAATGCTTTTTTAATTATTTTTAATGCCCTTGGGGATCATGCTGTATAATTGCAATATGGACCTTCTGGGAAGCTTTGTTCTCTGGTACCACAAGCACATTCCCACTTACATTTGTGCTGTAATCTCTTCTGCTTAAAGAGTATCTGACCCAACAAAAGACCGAAAATGGAGGATAAGAAATGCATAGCTAAGCATAAGTAAAGAGATAGTTAACACATAATGTCATGTGGTAAAATGAAATTATTTGCTCAGAGGCACAAGAAATAATTTTTTTACTACCTAGGTCAAATGTCTAGTGTGAAAATGAGATTTTAAAGATTATATATTTACTCTAGTAATATTGTGCAATATTAATTCATTGAGTATTACTTGGGTATTGTTAAAGGGTAAAAAAAGGCAAATAGAGCACCATAAACTCATTAAAACATGAATATTAAATGGCTTCTTTTCACCTTGAAGAACCATAAATTCCTAAAAATGAACACTCCTCCCTCAAATTATCCTCGAAATATTTTTATCTGTTTTTCAAATCTACTCATTTGGTAACCTATGAAGTGTATGTAAGTAAGGTGTTCCTATTTTGTGTTGCTTTTTTTTCTTTGTACTTAATGCAGTTTTTGTAAAATAGAGGTGGGAAACCTGTATTTTATACAGTGATAATAAGAAGTGGTAGATTCTCAAATGTAATACATATGCAAATCAGGACTGCTTGAAATAATTCCAACTACTTTTAGAATTACATCAGGGAGAACAACATAAAGAAACTTGCCCAGAGTCACTGCACTTAATAGGAAATGCCTCAGAAACTTCCCCAGTGAAATGCAAATGAGATTCATAAGTCAACACAGGAGATAGAACAGAACCAGCTCTATGAAGACCAACTTCCCAGAGACATCCTGACATGTCAATGTTAACTTCCCACTTTTAACTCCTGTTGTTATAAATTCACCAATCTGTTGTATGGTTTGAATTTGTAAATTGAGACTGACCTTGCTTAAAGCAGCAAAATGCACACAACAATGCAAATTTTTTATGAATTTAGCAATTGGGATGTTGTGCAGTGATGAAAATAAAACTATGACATGGCTTTTCTTTTCCTTCCAAAGGAAACCCTGCTGTATTTTAAGCATACTTTTTGTTAATAATATCTATAGTTCTTGTGTTGGTTTCCAACTTGCATGACATGACTGAAATAGCAGCTTGTGGGCCATTTTATCCCCAGATGATTGGTGTAATCAGAAATGAATAAATCATGGATATATCATGTATCTTCACTTGTATTGCAGTATGAAGAGCCTTTTTAAAAAATATAAGAATGCTCTTGTTAATGTGCAGGAAGGGCTGAGAATGGGAGAGAAGCTGAAAAGGATGAGGAAAGACAGAATAATATGGCTACTAAACACATCGGTAGAAAAATGATCATGCTCATAACATGATAATCTGTCCTTGCCAGCAGTGAGAAAGTTACTTGTGCTCACAAATTTAAAAAATTTGAAAAATGGAACTCAAAAAATAAGACAAGTTTGTGTGTGATGTCAACTGGTAGTTTTTAAGTGCCTTCAACTTTTTTCAGGGAGTTAGATCACATTTACTTCCACTTTGGTGTCACTGAGAGCTAAACTTCAGTCTGTGGGTTTCAAAGTACCTCGAAGCAACAACGTGTACTGCTTTGTCAGGCACTAGGACTGTCACCTTCATCTTTGTTTGGAGCTGACAGTAAGAGACAGATGGAAGGAGACAAGAAATGAAGAGAAGGAAACTAGAGAATTGCTTAATGTAAAAAAAGGACTTTTAGCACAGTAAAAGTAAAAAGTGCATCAAGATGAGCTCTCTGGAAGCTGACACACTTAGCTCTCTGGGGACATTGCACAGTTATGAGCAGAAAAAAGGGACCCTATATGCTTACGGACAGAAATCTGGAGTCAGAAGTCTGTTGTTCCACAGAAGGACAGAAAAGTTTGAGTGCTTATAAGCCAACACAATTTATATACAGAATGCAAATTTGGGCACCAAATTAAATTGCGAATTTATGCAAACCTAATTCTAAACCACTTCAGTTGTTCAATGTAGACTCAAATGGTTTTATTACACTTGTCTTGGAGGGTAATAGAAGAGTGAAGCCTTAATCTAAGATACTTTACTGATCTTAACCAAATTCATTGTGTAACTACAGGGTTTAACATTTTTGAAGGCAGTTTAATTGGGGTTTTTTCCCCCTTCACATGATCTTTTATTTTTGAAGCACTATGACTTTTTTCTGGGAGTAATAAAGCCTGCAGCAGTATAGTTAGAAGCCGCTTTAAAAAAATGTAGTTGATTTAAATAGTTTTCCTGAACTTTCTACATTATAGGGGACAAAGCGAGGAGTTATTATTCTGATTACACCTTAGCCTGTCTGCAGGGTGGTTTAGTGGCCTCCCTGCTTGGACACTGCAGTCCCTGAATAGCTCATGAACGAGGTGCAATGGGAACAGCAATCAGCTGGGTCTCCAGAGCCAAAGGTTGTCATGAGCCCAGGACTGGCCAGCACAGGAGGTGTTATAACACACAAAACTGCAGAGGTAGCTGTGGTTCTGAGTGACAGCCTCTTGCAGGCTAGAAAAGGTGATGGGCTGCATGACAGGGAACATGATGAATCTACTTGGGGCACCTGAGCAGTGGAAGAGTAGTTTGTGTGCAGGAGGGAGTGACTTCAGGGCATCCTATCTCTACAGCACCCCCAAATATGATGCTCAGCCTTAATGTACACTTAAACCATTATAACCATTTCAGAAGAGAAGTTATTAATCATAATTTTGAAATTTTTCTACCTGCAAGCCTTCTACCTCACAGAGAATCTGTAATTACGCTGGTAAGAACAGCAGCACTCTAAATCTTTCACTTTGAGACAATTTACTTTGAACAAATACTTTGAACAGTGTTTTAACACAGATGCAAAAAAAAGACAAGTTTATTTGTAACTGTTATCCAGAGCCAGGCTGTCATTATGCTAAGCATTATGTAATGTTAGCAAAATAGAGTCAATGCCTACACATCTTCTGCTAACTGGTGCACTTTGTAGAAAAACAAATAGCAATTTACGGCAGCAAATACCTGCAGAACAAAGGGTAAAACTATTTTCCACATTGCAATGCTAGTAAATAACAGCACAAGTATTTGTGAACTTGCAGGGCCATTCAAATGCCAGTACTTATCCCTACCAATACCAACAGGTGTGCAGGTGCTCAAACAGAGCAGTGAATCCACCCACTGCCCCTCTAGCCTGGTACCACAGTTATCTGCACATGGCAGTCCAGCTGCAGTTTAGAAATGTACCATTGGTCTTCCACCATGATTTCACATGAGCATGCTAGTCCTGTATCATGTTAAATTGTGTTAGGAAACTTGGTGTTATTATCAGACATTATTCTGTTTATTTTAGCTTTAAAGTGGGTTCACCCTTCAGTGGATTTCAAGTTTAGAAGCCTGTTTTTGTGACCCACGTACTCGTACATTTGATGCTTGGGTAGCATCAAAGAATAGAAGAAAAGAATTAGAAATTCATATCTGTATATGAAACACAAATGAAATAATTATCATTATTTCATGGCAGTGTTCTCATACAACAGCCTCCACCTTTTTGTCATGACTCTTTTTGTTTATTCTTACATTTTGTCAGCTTTGGTACATTTGACTTCCTCTCTCTCGAACTGTTGATCACCATAATATATTACATAGAAAAATGTAAATTTGCAGAGAAACCGGGAAGGACTTTGAAGTTTTTTCTTACCTTTTAATGTGTTCCCACTGCATTTAAGATAAAAGCAGCTAAAAATATTTCTACACCCAGTTGCTTTGCAGAGTTTGTTTGATTCTCAAGAGGAAAGGAAAAAAACCTTTGTACTAGGTCCCTTTTTTCTTTTTAGGAAATGTAACAAGATTTTTCCAGGATAATCAAAAAATAGACACTTGCTATTAGAACATTAAGGAGTCCAAGCATATTTTAAGAACATAGATGAAAATATAAAGTTCAAATGTAAAAGTGAGCTGCCCTGAATCTGATTTTCAGGTTACTTCCTACTCATTTTGCACATGGTGGTCCAATAAGACTTGGATCAGTGCTCCCAAAATTCAGCTTTTTCTGTCTCTTCTTGTATATGCCCGCTTGGTCTTCTTACTTAGATAAGGAGTTAGAAGATTACATTGATCCTGTATTTCACAGTGTGGTGGGGAGCAAATGCAAAAGCGTTTCTGCTGCTTCCTTCCACTCCTTGCATACAAAAGATGGGTGATATCAGAAGGTATAAAAAGGCCATGAATATTTGATTAAGTAACCAAATTTATGTATCATCTGTGAATGTACATACTGTGCATGAGTGTTTGGAATCTGGATTTTTAATCTAGTGGTATAGCAGACTGTTAGAGGCTTTACTCTTTTGCCTCTCCCCAACTGGTGATTGCAACTGTTAGATTTCCTAAGACATTCTAATAATACTGATAGTTTCACTGACTTTCCTAACTGATCAGTTTACCTGATACTAACAGAAAATCTTAATGACACTTTAATGCCCTTATTTGTAACTACCACTTACTGAAAATACATACATATATAAATATGTATAAATGGCTTAGTGCTGCGACCACTTCTCCGGGGATCCTGTTCCAGTGCCCAAACATCCTGTGGGTGAAGAACCTCTTCCTAATATCCAACCTAAACATCCCTTGGCACAACTTCAGGCCATTCCCTCTGGTCCTGTCACTGGTCACCAGAGAGCATGTTCTAGAGCAGGGGGTAACTCTGTCTTGGTAAGTGTTTGAATTGGAAGTGTAGATACAGATATTTCATGCAAACTTGCCAGTTTTGTAATGGCTCTTAAAGTCACAAATTAACAGATAGAAGTTCAATTTCTATTTAATTCATGTACTGTGATAGAGTATTTTTTCCTCTTACAAATACGTAACTAAATCCTTCTTTAACTGTACTTGTCTTAATTCCATTACTCAAGTTCTCACAATGGCTGAGTTTCAAGGGAACATTCTTTGATATAATACTTAATAATTTAGCTCTCCATAATTTTTCTGGGCATTTTCAGCCACTATTTCATTGTGTCTTAAGATAAAAGCAAAGCTTAAAAATCATAATTTTCTACCTGAGAGACTATTGAAATGAAAGGACATATAAGAAGAGTCTAATTACAACATGCAAAAATAGAATGGTATAAATCCTTAATTTTTAAAGACTTTTGTTTTGGATTGAAGTTTAATCAAATTGCACTCTAAGTGTTTGAGTTCAAACAGAGAGGAAAGCTTGGGGTATTAGCCTCGATGCTATAAACCCTTTCTCCTGTGATAAGCCCTTCTTCACCCGAATAGTCTGAGTGATGTCAGTGGCTTGAGCACTCATCAGCCTCCAGTGATGTAGCGCAGTTCACAAGGAAATAAGCCTTTGAAATTTTGGCAGTCTATATTATGGCCACATTATATGCCTACATTAGTCTTCCCTCTCTACATGACATAGGGAAAAGTTTCTATGACTGATGCAATGGAAGTGGAGACTGCGGCTATCTGGAAGGATTAAAAACAGAGATTCCTTTGTTTGGATTGTGAGGATTACTGTAGGCTGGATATTGCACAAGGTCTGGTCAGTGTATGATTGCCATGAATATGTTTGCACCCAGTGCTTGGGTTCTCTGCAGCTTGCTGGGATTTCCAGGCTCAGAGCAGGTGCTGTGAAAGGATCTGGTGATTCACAGCAGGTATTCAGCAGCTATATATGAGTGGGAGTGGTTTGGGGAAGGTCCAGTAAGAAACCCCCACAAAACCAACCAAACACACACCTAGGGAATATGATTAATCCAGCTCTTCAGAACCATTCCAGAGAGATTTCAAGACAGAAGAACTGACAAAAAACTGGGGGGAAAGCAGATGTATGACAGAACTAGTCACGAATGCCAAGTATAAATAAGGACAGATTTGTTAAGAAGCAGTTATTGATTCTTCTGCTTTTGATACCTTCTATTCCTTCTTCCCACACACAAGTATTCATTTCTCACTTTTCTTACAGCAGTATCCCCATTTTCCTCTGTCCCGAAAGCCTGACCCCTAACGTTTCAGCAAGGCTTTCACTTATCCTTCAGATCCTCTGAGCTGCCTTCAAGTAATTAGCTGACTGAAACTGAGCAATGCCTGTGGAGAAGTAGGGAAACATGAGATGTCAATTGGATGTTTAATTCTTCAGATGCTGTCTGCATCCTCTATGCATGTTGCCTGTCAGTGCTTTGTATAAGGAATGAAAACCATCCAGTTAAAAAATCTGGCCAGAAGTTGCTTAACTCTGATGGGAAATGGGGGATAGGAGCAAGAAAGCAGTGAAAATTAAAAAACAGATCCAGATGGAAATTGCACGAGCATATTTTGTTCTTGTTTCTGCTTTTTGTTTTTTTTGTTGAAATAAGAAAGATGGTAAATTTAAGATCGCTCTGAAGTTCCTTGTTCTAGATGCAGAGCAGGCATATTTGGCTTGTTTTGCTCCATTTTAATGTTATTCAATTAAAACACTATTTTGAAGTGGAAACTGTAAAATTCAATCTGAAATGTTTCAAAAATGTCCTTCCCCATATGTTCGATGGAGTTATCCAGTAAAATGATTTGAATTTAGATTTTTTCAAGTGTCAAATGCTCTTTATGTTCAAAAATTATTTATGATGTCAAAACATCTGAGTGTAGTAAAGTAGTTTTAAACCCCAAATAATTAATAGCTAAGTACAATCCTGGTGTTCAAGCAATATTTCTAGTGTACTAGAACACAGTGCAAATGCATAAATGAGATGAATCACCCTGATAAAACTGAACTGAAAAATTGCTTTAACCTTTTTGAAACAATGCATTTTGACATTTCCAAAATGAAACAAGAGCCAAGATTTCATGTAGACTTTTCCCACTGAAGCTGTCATAAAAATCAACAAATTCTTATGACGCATTTTGAAGGAGAATGCATTATATTTTTGAGTTAGGAAATGGTACTGTAGTTTATCAATCTTTGTTACTTGACTCTAATGTTAAAGAGATTTGGGAACTGAGAGCATAGTAAGGGAGCTTAATAACAAATTGCGCTTAAGAGATTACTAATGCCATTTGTAACCAAGTACAGGTGTTTCTCTAGACTTTACCTCTGTAAAAAAAAAAAGATACGGTAGTTGTTTCCCTTTTTCCTTCTTTTCTTTCTTAAATCTCAGTAACTTGCTGTTGCAGTCAGATACAGGCAAGTTTGACAGAACATCACTGTACCTGATTTTTTTCTCTGCTCTACTCGTCTAAAGCAGAAGTCACGTTATGGCAAAACTGGTGTTGGAGCAGATTCAGACTGACAGAATAGAGAGCTGCTGATCTGCTAAATCCCAGGGTACTGTAGTACAGAGAGGAGGATGATATGTGGCTTTTCAGAGCTAAACCTGGATAATAAATCTCATATTGGTCAGATCTCAGTAGATGAATAAAAGTGGTCACAAAGCAAGTGCTAATTGAGCAGAGTGGCTGGTTTTCGTCTCTGACTAGATCAACTGCTATTGCACATACACAAAGGGAATACTACATTTTACTTCTGTTGGCTTTGATAGAAATAATTTAAAGAATACTCTTTGATTTCTCACAAGGTTTCATTATATGACAAAGCCCCAACAACAAAACCAAAACCCCCACCAGATGTGTCACATATAATAAAGTGGCACATCAAGGAATGTATTCTGGATGGGATTCCAAGTCCATTTCAAGGAATTCAACTTTTTCCTTGCCTTCTCTTAAGTCTTAGAAGCTCTTACTGAAGAAAGAACTAGAACACTTGCTTTTGTACAAGTTTCAAAATATTCCTTTTTCCTTCTTCTACTTCTTGTTAGGCCTACCTAAAATCATTAGAAAGCTTATGATTGCCTTACTGAAGAAGGGGATGTTGTAGGCCTAGAAAGGACAAGGTGTTAAACTTGCAAAAGGTAGATCAATGTGAATGATTTTTATACAGAAACACACACTTTTGGAACTAAGAGATGAATTACTTGGTTTGGGAACAAGTAATAGTAGACCTCAAGCCCTTTGAGATCTGTAACTTTTAAATATTATGTTACTGGAAAGGAAATGAAAGGTGGCAGATGATTCAACTCTGTCAGGGATGATTTAGGTCAGAGGAAGTTGAATGGCATCCTCAGTCATGTTGAGTACTATTTTATATAGTAATGAGAATAGTGGGGTGGGAGATTAACTCTGTACAGCAGGTTTGAACTTGATGTTGAAATGACAAATTTGCTCTCTGTATGTGGATTTGTGAAAGGATGATAAACCTTGTGTAGAGGGAAAAGCCTTAAAAATCACATGATAGGAAATCAGAAATTGTTAAATTCATTCAAATCAACCCAACAGGCTGTCCTCCTATTCCCCAGTTTATTTGGTGTTATCTCAGAAGGAAAGAAATCACAAGTTTTAAGTGGATGACAGCAGAAAAAAGCATAGCAAGAAAAAAAGACTTGAAGCTAAACCAGGATCCATGGGTCTGTATGTTTAATGAAGAATGAATAGTGTCAATCAGATAAAAAACAATGTTAAACTATTACTTGAAGTGGTGGGTCTTTGAAATTAAAACTCAACACTATGTAAATTATGAGGTTCAATACAGGAGCATTTGAATCTGGTTTGCATCAGGAGTCAATCTAGGCGGGCTATTCAGCCATCCTATTATTAAGAGCTACAAGGAAATGATTGCTGGTAAAATAATCTTTGCTCAAAATAAAGACATTATTTAATAATTTGAGAATTAATTATTTTTATAAAAATATACAAACAGGATAAATCTGTTGTTAAATAAGCTTATTGTACCCTCTAAACTAAACAAAGCTGGTTTTGTGTATCAGATCTCTCAGGCACATCAGTTGCATGTAGATATATGCCCTTGGAAAGCTGAAAATGCTACATTAGTTGGGGCAAATTTGATCTGAACTAGACAAATTGTCTATTAGCATTGTATTATGTACAAGTGTTATCTCAGCAGTGAATGTTTCATATTCGTATAAGGCTTCACCAGAATACAGAGAGTGGTAAAAGATAAGCTCAATGGAACACGGAAGTTTCTGGTGCTTTGTTGTGCTTGTTTCCAAATGCAGAATGAGATTTAAAACAATGTAGATATTTAGATTATATTCTGATTGAGTTTTGAAACTACATTTTGCATTTCAATCCAAGAAGTTTCAAATATTAATAAGTTTGGGTGTATTGTCTAAATCAGTGTTACATTTTTATGGGTTTTTTCCCAGTTTCCAATGTTTTTACTGAATTGAAGGTATTGTAAAATCTTTTTTAACCTCCTAATAATTAACAAAATCTGCACTTGTAAGGACTTCCAAATTGGCTTTTGTACTGAAGGGAACAGGATAAAGGAAGTAAATTCATCCTAAATTCATGCAAAGATTCCAGAAGGTCAGAAATTGTTCCTCAATACTGAGACAATACACCCTCTGCTTTCAAAATGAATCCAGCCCTTGACCCAAATACGCCCCATGGTTAACAGCAAACAAGGCTATACATTTAATTATGCTAATTATGCTTTAATTTGGAAGAAAGTAAATAATGAATGTACACTTGGTATGTGTAAAACTGGTGGAGACAGTTTTATGACATAAATATTGCAAATTAAAATTCTTGCCCTTCCATTTGCTCCTTGGGTGGAGAAATGTTAAGTTTCAGATTTCTTGACCCCCCCTGCCTCAGCCCTGTGATGTGAGCTCCTGGCACACAGCCCAGTATGATACAGGACATTTTCTTCACTTTAAACAGGTTATCCTTTTGACTCCTATATTTGTTTCCTCAAGGGCATTGTTGGACTGGAGTTATTCTTTTACATTCTGTAAAAGTCAGTTGAAAATAAAGACAAATTCTGAATGTGAATGCTCATTGAACAGTTCAGTGCTGTGAAAAATGACAGTTGCCATTTTTAAAATTCAGACTGATTTCAGAAAGTACAGAAAGGTTGAACTGCAATTGAACCTCTGCTTTGTCATCCTTCCTTCCCAAAACATTTTCCCAACAGTGCTCTGATGCACTTTTTTTTTTCCTCAGCATGGAAAACTATTCATCAATGTGTTGTTTGGTTTCCACGCTCTTATTTTCTCTCAGAAACACATTGATTGTTTAGGTATAATTTAATGCCTACCTCTGCAAGTAGCTTGTCATTATAATTTGATGGATTTAATGAAGACATACTCTTCATACCTTTCTCTTTGCTACTTCCTTGTTTTCCTTGTTTACTCTCTCTTCCTTGGGAAGAGAGAGTAAAAAGCACAATACACAGTCTCGGAATACATGAGGATGTAAGTCATCAGGTCCTGCGGCCCCTGGTGCCCATGGGAAATAACAGCAGTGGAAGATACTCAGTGGGCTGTACGAGGTTTGGTGTTCCCTGGTGAGCAGCTCAGCTCTCTGGAGAGATGTCAGTCAGCAAATGAGCACCTCTCAGGAAAAGGTCACCGTCTACTGCTACCTGTAGCCCTTCTTACTTGGGCTGGTTGTTTTAAGGAGCAGCTGGGGCTGCCTCCCTGCCTAACTCTGCTGTGAGATAAGAACTGCTGAGCTTTGACTGCAGTGTATTTCTCTTAAATATGTACAACTAGACAATCTTTCTCACGTATTCTGCTTAGATCTTCTCTACTGATCTATAGCATTGTTTCATTTTCTTGTAAAGCCAGTTTAGACTTCTGTGTGCGTTTTAAAATTCAGTCTGTGCGCTGCAAAATTCTGAGGCAGGTGTACAAATGTCATCCAGGTACTTCTGCAGGAATTGCATTCCTGTTTTTTATGCACGTTGGTAGAAATGTCTTCCATAAGCACACAGGTACTTAATGTTTTAAAGGGAACAAAAGTTACAATTGTAATACTGATAGTTTGCATAGATTTGAAAATTGTTCTTAAAGGTATGTTCAAGTTACCATGTCTCTTTTGCCAGTAAGGAAAATAAAGCATTGGAGAGACTGTAGGAATGGCCTAAATGCCAACAGGAATCTGCTATTCCAAAGAACAGGAAGAGTTAAGGTTCAAGAGCTGGGATGGTATAAATTTGCATAGCTCTGCTGAAGTCATCTATGTCCATTTCTACTGACTGGAAAGGTAATATTGAGCTCCAGAGTATTGATGCAAGCTCCAGTTCCCCATAATATTAACTACAATATTAACTATAATAGTTTTCTCACACTATCTGTAAAATCATTAACTTTAAAATTATCCTCAAAGTTTTTTGTTGTTGTTCTTTTTTCTTTTATTCTTCCCCCCCTGTAAGTAAGGATTTCTGGTTTTGATATTGTCCTCTGACAGGAAGCTATGAATTGCATTAAGTGATAGGGCCTGAAACTTCTGTTTAAATGATGAAGCAAGGAACCAAGTGCAAAGTTTCAGCTCAGACACTTGCAGCACCTCTTAGAATGCCTAGTTTTACATATTTGACATATACAGTGCAAGGAAAGTCTCCACTTTGCAGAACATCTAGGAAAAAGAATCCTTTAGTGCTGTAGCTGTGAGACGGATTAAATCTTTCCTAGAATCCATACTAATGAATGATGCCTGTCCATGGATCACTGTGCTAGAAGATGGGAAAGGCTGTCACTGTTTTCCTGCTTGACTGGTACTTTTCTATTATTGTCACTGCTTTGCCTGGGAGGTGGCACCATCCCTCTGCTTTGTAGGGTTGAGAGTCAATAGAGGGGAAACTGAAATGGTTCAGGATCGTATTATGGCTGTGCTAATCCTTTCGTCAGAAGTCTGTGCTCTGCCACAGTCTGCTTCCTGCTTTGACACTTCTTACCCGGTTGGTTACTTGCCTTCTACTTTGGAGTATTTTCCTAACAGTTACTGCTTTCTGGATGGAAATATATTCCAAAGTCTTTCACTTACCAGTGCTCACACAGCAGGTGATGCAGACAGGTGAGCACCCCTTTCCTGGGCACCCAGCAGAGAACCACAGGCATAATTTCTTTGAGGAAGAAGAGGTTATTGAAAACTTTATCTGGGAAAAACATTGAATGTCCTGGGCTTTTTACCTGTTAGAAAGCCTGCAATCCACTGTGTGAAATGAGCTTTGTTACAGCCAAATGCAGCATAGGGGGAACTGTTAGTGGTCAACCTGCTTCTGAAAATCCTTTCAGCTGCTGTCTCTCAGGTCTTCTTTCTTGCTGCAGTTCAAGGTTTATTTAAGGATATCTGACTTCGCATCTCAGGCCTCTTTGCTCTGTGATAGCTTTTGGCTGCCCAGACTCAGTTACAAGGCGCTGTTCAGGCAGTTTCTCCCTTTTTAATCTTTTATTATCAACCAGTGAGCCTGACTTCACCTGACCTTTATTTATTATTGCCTCTATTTATCTGCCAAACATCAGCCCAGCTCCCTCAGTAAGTCTTGGGTCTGTTTTGAGGCATCCTGGAAAGAGCTAGTTGGGATAACTTTCTTTTTTTGGATGCTTTCCATGGGGCTTCTCTTATCTTAACCCTTCAGAGATGCCTCAATACAGACAGAGAACCTTAAAGTTACAAGTTATGGTTAGTGCATTTTGCCTTAATCCTGCCCATACAGACATTCTGTCAGTGCCCATCAGCATCTTGAAGTTTCTTAAGACATCACTCAGAAGTGACACTAATTGTAGGGTCATAGACCAATTTAAGGCGCTGATGACCGTCCTCATCTGTGACAGGAACCACCTCAGCAGATGGAGGGGACATTTCCAGAAATGTGTTGTCGAGGAGAATGGGTTACACAAACTGAGGAGCCTTCCCAGCAACAGACCGATGGGATAAACAAAGAATGCAGTGCTATGGCATGGCCCTTCTTTGCAACCTCCTAAGGGAACCCAGGGAGCCGACCCTCAGGCCTTTTTTGGGGTGACAGACAGATGACATTATTGATGATAGTCGCTCAAACTGCCTAAGAAAAAAGGTATAGAAAGAGATTGGACATGAGCAAAATTGGGGAGAAGTTCCATCATCTCTGTGGGGTAACCAAGGTGCTGCCTGGTCTGCTCCCACCCCTTCGGGCACTGTAGGACGAGCAATCATTTACCGTTTTCTTTATCTTGGCCTCACTTTGTATCTTATGCCTTATACTTTATAGATTACTGTATTTCACCTTTACTCCAGATACCTTATTTACTAATTGTACTTTGATACGTTGATACTAATTTTATCTTGCCTTATTCTGGGAGCACTTATAGCTAATAAAAATATATATTAACACAGGTGGGACAGGAAATCTTTGCATTTTTGCCCCTTTTTTCTCGTGACACTAATGAAGGACTGTTCCTCTGGGACTACTGGGGTATGTTATTCCCCAAAGGACAGACTTTTATCCAGCTTTGCAAGAACATGGACGGGTTAAGCTGCAGGCCTGTTCTTGTCTCACTCAACCCAGCTCTCTATGTAACTGCAAATTTAATTACTTCACTACGGCTTTGTTTTGACTCAGCCCTTTGCTCATCCATCCCACTGATGCCAGCAGGGACTTGGCTGCTGGGAGTAGACAGTCCTAATTCTGTATTCTGGGGCACTGACCAGGACCAGGGATGGAAACAGCCCTCTCACCTGCAGCGATGTGCTGACCTGCTTTCCTTTCTGGAGGCAGTCAGTAATTGTGGCAGACTCTAAGCACTGCCCTGTGATGCAACCACCAGACCAGACTCCTTTTCTCCCACTGCCACTTGGTAACTATTTGGGAATAAATCCATTAGAAGACCTTTTGGCTGTAAGAATTACAATTTTGTGAAACAGCAATCACTACAAGCATTACCCTTCAGCTACTGACAGCAAAGTTCAAAAATCTCATCATGTGCTGGTTTCACAGCAGCTGATAAAGGTTAATAAAATGGAGGTTTAAAAGGCAGTGTTTCTAAATTTTTTATACTCGGAAGGGATG
This sequence comes from Grallaria varia, assembly GCA_013396735.1. Taxonomy (NCBI): domain Eukaryota; kingdom Metazoa; phylum Chordata; class Aves; order Passeriformes; family Formicariidae; genus Grallaria; species Grallaria varia. The sequence goes on along the minus strand of VWZG01000023.1, from coordinate 1,124,509 downwards.
GTTCTCATTATATTGGGTTGACTTAACCCACTCCTTCCATTCATATTCAAACTGCAAGACTTGCATCCCTTTTTGTGGAACTATAAACTCCAGGTCTTGCTGCTGTTGCAGCTGGCAGAGGGGGGATTGCACTTTCTGAAGGGAGCTGGTGCCTGTAGATATCATTACAAGACAAGATTTGTGCAGTGGCCTCTGGAGAATGGAACATCTGCTTCACTGAATTATTGATGTTAATTTATAATTGGACCCTCTCCAGTATTTCTAATGGGAATTTTTAATGGACTGGAGCATTGAGATTTTGTAGTTTACCTTTATTATGCTCCCAAGTCTCTAACATACCAATCTATGGTGTAAGTCAAAGATGTGTTGCAGCAGGGAGGATTTTACTCAGGTATTTTAGAATTCTTTGATTTAACTTGGCCCTGCTCTTTAGAGTTACTGCTAGTTTTATGTCAGTTTGAGAGATGTGTGCCTTCTGTCCTCTTTCTCATTAGTAATGCATCACAAGACACATTGTGTGCATTTTTACAGGGTGTTAATTTTACATGTTCCTCGGGTGTGTACTTTGAGATTGTTCTATGCTTTTTATGTAAAAAGATAATTGTAAATATCTTGAATTTGTGGTACTACACTAAGTTCCACTGATTTAAGAAAAAAAAAAAAAAGAGTTATTAGACTAAGCCCTTTATACTTCAAATCAACTCTGTCTCTTTGGCTTTGCTGTTGCTCGAGATGAGCCTGGTATGAATTACTAATCCAAAAACAGGTTCATAGCTGGTTTCTTATTTTTGTGTAGTGGGCCATATCTAAGCACCAAGGTGCTAATAAAGTTTAGGATAACAATACTGAAATTTCAGGTTTGGGTTTGGTTTTGTTCATTGTATTTATAAAGGCTTCACATGTGAGACAAGTCTGTAAATAATAGGCTTTAAGCTTAAATCAGTGCCGTGCTCCCAGAAGTGATTGTTAATACTGACTTCATAGAGGCCATTTCAATTTTACATCAAGTTCCACTTGAGTGGTCTTGATAAATATTTGTGTCAGAACAGAATTAGGACAGTATTTAGATGGGCTGTGGTGCCTGTGCAGTTTGTACACTGTAATTATTGTGTATTCATTATACATATGTTGCATGGCCCCTCCGAAACCATCAGCCTCTGCTAAAGCAATGGCCCAGACCACAAGTGGTCTCATTTGCACTCAGAGTCTACAGGTGTCCTGCCTTTTATTAAAAAATACAGTCTGGCCATTTTGTTGGAATGAACTATTTCATGTACTCAGCTGAAACGCACAGGGTACTTATCAAAGAAATAGGATTGGTGTGGGACTGTGGACCAGGTGAAGCAACTCAAATGCCAGAGGTGGCTGGACTGGCAATTTCAGTTCTCCAGAATATTCATAAAATCATCATGACACACTTTGTTTTGTAGATTTTATGAGGAAAAAAGGATTTGTGTTGAATAACGACTTCCATCTGTGCCCTCTAAGAGTACTGAAAACTACTGGCTGTAAAGTTATCATACCCCATATACAAGATGAATGTGGAGATGGACAACTTGCTCAGGGCTGAATGAAATAATCCTCAAAAAGCCTAATGTACTTATTTTTGAACTGCAGTCTTAGCAGTAGACTATACTGCTCTCATGTAGTTTTGACAAAAATAAATTAATTTTTTTAATGTATTTTAGATTTAGATCAAATGTGAAGAGCTGACTGAGCTTGACCAAACTGAGACCCTAATAAATACAGAGGAATTTTTTAATATACAGCAAATTGGTATCTATCTTAATAAAATTAAAATAAGCAATAAACCTGCCAGATACTGTCATCAGTAGTGCATGGGGCTTCAGGTATAATAACAGCAAAATGTAATAATAATAAAAGGCAGTCAAAGCACTCTGGCACCGAATAAATGCTCCTGCCCATAATAATTTTAGAGAACATTTACATTTTTAAGACTAGCTCCTTTATTATTTAGGCCTGTTTGCAGGAGCATAGGAGGAGCTGACATTTCAAATAATTGCTGTGGTAACAAACAATGGAAGCTTTTATCACAACATAACAATTAAGATTTGGAGGCTATTCAGCACATTTAATGAATGCTGAAGACAATCACCCCTGTCGTGTAGTAACATGTCCTGCACATCCCTGCCCCAAGTACAGTTTTGATCTTAAAGATTCTTTTTCTTTATTTAATGGTTTTGATTTTACTGAACTTGTAGAATTTTGATGCATATGTAAGGTATCTAATCATGTAGATCAATTCATTCTTGGAGATAAACATGCACACAATGAACAGGAGTCAAAAAGGGGAAACTCCTTCCACATCATTGTATAGTTTGAGTGATTTATATGCTGGTATGATGGCACATATACATCCTGCTTTTTCTGATGTTATCTCGTTGAGTGCACAACTTAATGACATTTGATCTTTTCAATTTATAATCTCTCACATATCGTTTGTTTGCTATCAAAAGGATAATTTGTAAAGCGAATGTTCTGTTGATCTGAATTGGCAGAAGCATTTTTCAATCTGCCAGTTTTTCCATTTAAATGAAAAATAATTAAATTTATTAGCCTATAACCTTCTTTTTTACTTTAATGATGAGTTTATCATTGTATTTAGTATTTGTTCAGACAGTGGAATAACTCTTTAAGACCAGAAAGTGACAGATTGAAACACTTGTCTGTTTTTAACCCAATGCCACAAAAACCGTAAATAAGGTTGACTTTTTATTTTGTTATGGTTTATCAGAGCAAGAGTAAGACATTGCTGATCCAACAGCAGGAGTTTGCTTTATTTCAGATACACATCAAAATCCAGTTGTAGCTGATCGAAGTAGGAATGGACCTGACTGTATGTTTGAGGACTAAAGGGTAGATGAGCACACTGCTGTGCAAGAGCTGTCATGCCTCTACTGCAGTTATTTGTTTAAGCCTGAGTTAAGTTATGGCTGATTGACATGAAGTTTCAGGTGTTTGTTTCTTTTCTGTGTCTTGTTTGTAAACTTTCTACCTCTGTGGTTCCACTGAAGATCTACAGTTCCCTGGACTGACACTGTCATGTATTTTCCTCTGTCAGTGTATGTGTTTGTCATGAGTTTCATGTAATGTAAATGTTCTTCTTTATGGATTTTTTCCTAACTCTACACATCTCAATAGTCCACTGTTATTTCCTTACATCAGTTAAACAAGCAGAATGGAAAGTTTGTTGGGAGTCACGCAGCTTAATAAGGTATTTGTGAATTAATTCTTTGGAAAAGAGCATATTTTACAATATTGCATGACATACAGCCTAATGCTAAATATAAGAGGTGAAAAGACATATTTTTATTGACTTTAATTGCTAACATTTCTGAAAGCAAGCTCGCAGAGGCATCAAAGTCTTTATCCAGAACTAAGACAGGTTCTGCAGCAAAGTGCTTCTATGTATGGAGATGTCATCTTTTTTTTTTTTTTTTTATATAAAATATCAGAGATGTTTTGGGTCATAAGCAATAAACCCAAGCAACTAAGGCCAAGGGTCAGAACTATTAAATGAAGAGGTTCTGCAAGTGCTGAGTGCTGCTGAATGATAAATGGCCCCAGATTTCATTGCAATCAGGAACTGCCACCTCCTGTCCTTCCAAAAAGCTTATTTGCCTTTGCTCATCTCTACTCTATTATCTGAACTTTATTTTCAAAGGAAGCAACCAGTGAAATTGCCCACGAATTTCTGCTTCTCCTCCCTTGCATCTACTATGATATTTTCCTGGGTTTGTGCTTTTGTATTTCAGCTTTGGACTGAACTGATATACTCCTCAAGTTGCCCCAAGTACATTCAGACAGTCCAAGTGATCTTTTTCAGTCATGCTTTGCAAGTCCCCACAGTGGATGGACACCAGGCAATGTCTTCTTAGTGCAGTGTCCAGCTGCTGCTGCCAAGTCATCCAACAAGTGTTTGCCTGTCAGTGACTTGATAAATGGTTCTGCCACTTCCCTGAAAACTTTCAGATCATCTTCTTTCCAGGGATTTTTCTCCCATCTGCCTTCCTGTAACATACAGATAATAACCAAGTGTTATAACATCAAGATGTGTAACACGTATTTTCTCATAACTATGTGAACGCCACCCTCAAACTATGTTTTGGATTACATATATTTAAATTAGAATTAACCTCTGGATTTTGAGGTGTTGGATTAAACTCATCTCTGTTGAAAATGGTTGTAATTCTAGTTAAGTAAACTTAAGTTGTGGTTGTGTTTTATGTGTTTTTACCAAAAACCTGAATTTGACCTCACACCAAACCCAAACAAGAATGACTGGTATTAATGGTGCAAACACAAGACAGAAGCAGGTCTGGTACAGATTCCACTGGCTGTGGCAAGGCTATGTCTGCAATATTGGGTTTTTTGTCATGTGATTGGAAGATGGATGAGACACCAGGTAATAATAAAACAATAATAGAACCTCTGCTCGACTGCAAAGAAGTGCAAACTTCAATTTGACTGGGACATGAGGGTATTTCAAAAGCAATGTTTTAAATCCTTCTTTAAAAGGACAAAATGTTGTAAATTCCAAAGTGGGATATGGGGTCTTGCTGAACTGTAATCATAGATAACTGCAAACATCTATAGGTAAACATGAATAAATCTACAGCAGCAGGTTACACACTTCAGGTTTGTGGTATAACTCAAATAATAACCTGACTCTTTTTGTTATAAAGGATAAGAAAGGACAGGTCTCTGTTTAAATTATATTCTGTTGAATCTGAAAATCTCCGGAATACACCATTTCAGAAAGTTCAGCATTTAAAAACATAAATCCATGGGGTTCTTACGCAGAGCTTGCCTGACAACCAGAAGGCAGAGGCAAGTGCCCACGGGGGGCTGTAAGAGAAGATTCTGTGCTGGCTCAGCTCCCTTTCCAGTGCTTGTGTTTAGACAAATATAAACATTTATAGCCAAAAACATTATCACCCTAAAGGGACCCACAGTCACATGCTGTGACCAGAGAGATCACAATGACGTGGCAAAAAAGTACCAAAAGCTGAACTTTTCCAGTAAAACACAGGTTAGGGTCTCTTTATGCAAAATATTGTTTTAAAGATTAGGATATGAATTTCTAAAAAACTATATGTTAAATCAAACACTCAGTGTTTTAATTTATTTAGGCTAACCCTTCTCAAGTTCAGAAACAAAATATTCCTATTTTACATGCCATTCATTGGTAATACAGAACATTTATGAAATAGGGTGCATTTGAGAAGTGCAGTGTTGTTACACAGCTGGCAGGTTAAACTCTGTTCTCCTGTGTTTTCTGCTTTGGGCTCAGCCAGGGAGAAATCTTCAGAGGTTCTGACCACTCAAGTCACCAATAAAATAACATTTGGTATAATTAAAATACGGTTATATAAAGTAACTCCTCTTAAACACGTTTCAGTGATTGAAATAAATAATAGCCCTGTATGTTTTGTTTTCAATTTTGTTACTCACACCTGGGAGCCTGTCTCTTGTCCAGGTAGATGTGTGACCTATCCAAAGTAGTTTCTGGAGTTGTGCATATTTATTTGGTGTGGATTTTCTTTTGTTTCTCAGGGGGAAAACCCCCATAATTTTTATGAGTATAAAAATGAACCTCTTTAAAGATATATCTAAGGGATGTTAACACTCTTATTTATATAAGTCTTTAAGCTGCTGTTGTTGAAAATGACATAACGCCTTGCTAGTATATAACAACTCTTACTACACCATGGAAGCTGATGCACCTGGACAAAGATCTTTTTGCCCTGGGGGACCTTAAGATCTACAAGATGAATTTGCATTTAGAGACTGTTTTAGAGCACTTTCAATTGATATCATGTGTCTGATCTGATCCAAACTACTTCACAGTGTGGCAGGTTAGTAAGAGAGAAGCCAATCATGTCTGTAACATGAGTTATGTTCAAGAAGAATCACTTTGCCATTTGACAGTCAAACAAAATGTGAATTTCTCTCTCATTATGAAGTGTGGGTGTAACAGCCTATCAGATGTTAGAGACGAAAGCTATCTATATTTAGGTCATTATTTAACTTGTCTTCTTATGCTCCAAAGACACCATTCATTTGAAACTTATTTTAAAACAAGAAGGACTTCCCTTGAAGCAGAGCAATACATAAAGAAATGTTTATACAAAAACTCTTTCAATATACTTTTCTCTGCCTCTAGGAAAAGAACATAAGAATTTTGTCTTTTAAAAAAGTTTGTGCATAGGTGCCAAGTGTCTCAATTAGCGTGACCACATAACAATAGTAAGAAGTGGATAAGAAAAAATCTGCTTACACAGTGGCAGTAGAAGGCAACTGTGAAAAGGTTTAATTGTAATGTTTCTGCCTGGGATCTAGATTGCTTCCTATAATGGCCTGTTTCACCCACATGGAACAACCATGTTCCTGACTTGAGTGACTTACTGAGGTGCACAAAATCCATAGGAAGAATCTGGGTCTTTGCACTCTTTTATGGCACTATGGCAAAATGTTGGCTGATGTCTCCTGTCATTAGGTACGCAGGGCAGGTAAAAATGATATATGTGTGTCTTGAAATTTCATTTCATTCCCCTATTTGCTGTCATCATTGAGAGCACATTCAGACACTGCTCCCTATTCCTGTAGGCTGCTACGTTCATTCATCTTGGAACAACATTTCCCCCTTTCCTCTTTGGTTATCAGCCCAAACTCCCAGCCTACGGTAATGAAAAGTTATGGGGAGAAAAAGATGTACATAAAGAAGTGTAGGACTGGAGATTAAACTCTCTATTGTAATTCATGTTATGCTAATGAGGCACATAAGATCATTCAGAGCACGGTAATGCAGTGATATTACCAAGAAACCAACATAATTTACTATGGGGAGCCTTTACTTAATACATCATATTTCAGCCAAAAACTTAATAAAAAGAAGCTTAATACATAAATACCACCAAGAAGCGTAGAAGACAATGCAGCATTTGATCAGACTAATACATAAATACTGCTGTGAAACCTAATTTCCAACAAGTTACTCAAGAATAAAAATATACGTATTGTTTATTGTTGCTGCTGAAACAATAGCTTGATAACTAAGGATACCAGAAGAGGCATAATAAGCATTTCCTATTCTTTATATTCCCCAGTTGTGTATAATGGCCATATAACTTAATATTTGATTGAATGGTCTGGATATGAAACCTATTTCCCTTGCAAAGTAATTCTAGCACTTGGCAAGAAGTGTTACCAGGGTACTGTCATGAGGCTTTTCCCATGGCATTTCTCCCCAGTTTTATGGATGCTTCCATTTTTAAAGCCATTCAGTTTCATTGACTAATAAATAAATATTCGGCCATAACTTGTTTTGACTTCAAGAACAAAAAAAAGCCACCATTGTTGGCTTGTTATTTGTTACTATTAGCATTATGAGAGTGTTTAATCTCTTTGAAAACCCAGGATGTCCATATGAATGAGGCATTTCATCATGTCTGATGTTGGTATCTTCCCTGAAGGAAGTGCCTTTCGAAACCATGGCAGAGGAAGGGTGGGAAAGGAAAGTGAAAAGACTAAATGTGGTGATAGCTACATGATTTAAGGGTCTCAGTGTCTCTAGGATTGGTGGAGTGCTGTCTGTGCCTCTTACAGATGCTCTTCTGACATGTTTGGTCCCATCCCAGTCTGCAATTCACCGGCAGCTTTTAGAGAGGAGGTCCAGGGGACACCTGATGTGGCCAGAATTAGACTGGCTACCTGGAACTCAAGGTCTGAATGTCAGTAATGCAATTTCTGTTGTCCTGGTTTTCACTAAATGTCATTCCAAATGAAGACAACCAGACTGATTCATGTATTACCCAGACATTTTTTTTTAATCATTTAGGGTTTTTTGGCCATATTTTTCAGTCATTTTTGGAAAAGCAAAACAGCTGGTCAATATTCAAATGTGATAAATTATGTCTACTTATTTCTCAGGAGCAGTAGAACACTGATAATGTAATCCTTACTCTATTTCTAATCCCCTGAGTGAGAAATGTAATACCCCATGGCTTTATTCAAGCATCCTTATTATTCCAATGACTTTTTTTTCCCCCCAAGATTGTGTGCATATAACATTATTTGTTTATTTTCAGATTTTTAAGTAAAAATTTAGGTAGGAAAAAAAATCTCTTTTCAAAGATCTGCTACTTTGAGTCTCTAATTGCACCTTAAAATGAGTAAGATGTAATGATACTGAACTAATTTATGTTAAGCCGATCCATCAGTGATCATCTCAGGAAACTGTGATGAGTCTGATTTTGATCCATAATTATACTAGATTAAGTAAAAATGATTCCATAAAGGCTATTTTTGTAAAGGAACTATCAGCCACAATGTAAAGCAGCTGTTATGAAACAGTAGTTAAAAATCAGAGATGTTAATGAGATTTACAATCTAACCTGTCATTTCAAGGTCCTTGACATTTGGACTTTTATAACCACTTCTTATCAGTTTTTGAGTATGCAGAGTGTTCTGTAGACATGAAAACTCATTTATATTTACTTCATGCTATTTATTAAATAATGTAAGTAAAAAAGATATTCATATGATCCATGCTGCATATTCTAGATGACTTAACATTACACACAAACCCCCTCATTTTTTAAGGAAAATTGTCCACATTAGTTAAATAAACTGAGAATCTAGACAAATCTTTTCATGCTCTTTTTAAATAAAGACAAAATGTGTTTCCACTCATTTATTTCTGCGTTGATAGCTATTTACACAGCACAAAAGACAGCACATAATATTTATGAAATATTACTCTTGGTGTGCACAGGATCTGGATATTTAATTGTAAAAAAAACCCAAACCAATGAAAACAAAAGCAAGACCAAAACAACAACAACAAAAGAAAACAAAACAGTTGCTCACAGAGAAAACAGTTTCTCATAATAATAATTTGTCACGAAAAAGAAATTTGAGCTGATTCTGGTCCCATAATTATACCTCACAGACAGAGTTTATAAGAGCAGTGCAGAAAAACCTGTTTTGCAGCTCTGCAGTGGGAAATGCGCAGTTGAGCCCTGAGGCTCTCTCACTCCAAGGTCACCTCACCCAAGTTCCCTGCTCAGGGAGGTATCCGTGCTACTGACTCCACTCTTCTGTGCCTTGCAGTGAAGTCTCACTTGCCACCATCGTGCTGTGGCTTCCTCCATGTGCTGCCCCAGCCATTGACCAGCTGCTTCCACATCCCTGCCTGGTCACAGGTCACATCCCTGTGCTCTAGAAGGGCCCTTCTCCAGATGCTGTTTGCTCTTCTGGGTCACTCAGCCCTGTTTTGTGACACGCTCCTGTACAGGAAGCCTCTCACAACACTGAAAGAAAAGGAATTCAATAATCTGGCTGTGAATACAACCTCCCTGGCAGAACCTTTGGGAGGATTTCCAAAGTCCATTGAAGCCGAGGGAAAAACCTCTGACTCACTGAGTTTGAGTTGTGCCCATACACCCCTGCTGACAAATTTCTTAAGCTCTGAGTGTATGATAACTATCCAGCTGAGAGTTTCAAAACTATATTTAAATTTACCCTCTTCATCCAGCATCTCATCCTTTATAACTTCATAAGGTATGCACTGAAAAGGGATCTAACAGTCTGATTTGAGCCCAGGCACCTCTGCCTGTTACCACCTTCCACAGGAGTGGACTTGGCAATTAAAGATCAGAACTCAGAGGATGATGCAGGGGAACAGTAGCAGCGGGCTGGGCATGGTGATGCCCCATTGCATGGAACAAAACTGCTGTCAATACCCAGGGCTACTCCTCCCAGGGGACTGGGAACTCCTCACTCAAGTAGATGGATCAGAATGCATTGCTATAAATTAAATAACGCACCATCCTCCTATGAACAGAATTTGGTCCTTTTGCAATGTTAAACAATCCTTTTTGGCACGTGAGATGCTAGGCATTTAGTCGTATCTCTTTTAATTAGATCTGTATGTTTGGTTCTGCTTCAGCTTTCACTTTGCCAGGGGTTTTCTTTCTTCTTCCTACACATTTTTATCTATCTTACTTGACTCTTGTTCATGTGTCTGTGTTTCCCCATGACACACTGATCAGGCTGCCAGGCTACTCTGTCCCACCAGGGCCAGCATTCTTTTAGCTGCACTCCAATGCTTTGCCCTGTGTCTTTCCCAGATGTTTTGCTTTGACTCTGTGTTGTGCCATCTTCAAAAGACCTGTGTGACTATGGAGAAAAAGGCGTGCAATGAGGCATCAATAAAGGGACAAAGATCAGGTACCCTGAGGAGGTAGAACATCAGTAAAAAAGAAGGAATGAATGCCTCTGAGGAAGATAAAGCAGCATGACTCACAGCTCTGGAGAATGCTTGGCAGACATGAAATGTTTGTAAGGTAAATAATAGCCCAAGATCAAAAAAAGCAAACAAAGGCAGATGAAGCACAGTATCAAACAGAATTTAAATAAATCATTAGAAGGAAAACCTATTTCTTGAACCATAGGACACTAAACAGCATTTAATTAAAAATGTGGTTTTGATCTTCTCATATGATTAGTTTTGAATTACATTGCCTTTTTTTTTGGTGATATTGAGGCCAAAGGGGCTGGTGTCCTGGACTGAACGAGATTTAAATAACAAAACTTGTGCTGAGTTTATGAAAAAACTTTGATTTACTTTGCTGGAACCATCAACTTGTCTGTTCTTAGACCTGGAAAGCAATTCTTACTCGACACCTGCTGTTTTATCTCACTTTCTCAGTGTTGTAGCTGGTAAGCACAGGGACTGGAGCTGTGCATAATACCCTGCTGGGGAATTCTTGACCCCTTTCATAGCCAGGACTGCCTTTGAATGGACAGGAAAAATCTAATCCAGAGGACTGTGCAAAAAAAAGTGAGATGAAATCTTGGCCATTGGTCACCTTTGCCTTGGGTTTCATCAGGAGCAAAATTAAAGTAGTTCATATTAGTGAACAGCTGGGAAAAACCCAGCTTAATAGCTTTTAATATTTTCAGAAATATATGGTGATTTTTTTAAAAATAAAAGTATCTAGAGTAATTTTTTCCCTTCACATTTGCTCTTCAGCTTACTTCTGTAATGGGCACTATTAAGGAGGCCAACATTAAAACAGAACATCAACCGTATATTACCTGGAGAATATTCCTCATTTATATTACCCAAGCATTCAGATGTTTTCTTACATAACAACTGTAGGAATTGCTTTTTATATAGTAAATGTTTTACAAATATTGATAATGATTTAGCTCTAGGGCTTAGCTAGCATGTTATAGATGAGAAGAAAAATGTGAGTAAAGGGGGAAAAGTACCACTGTTTGTTCTAGAAAGTCAAATAAGTGATTTAGTGATTGGCAAGACCCCTATAAATCATGGCAGACTGTGTTTTCAGCAGGCTTCTGAAAATGAATCTGCACTCCTGTTTAACACAGCCAGGCCTGCCCAGAGCACTTGCCTTACATAAATCAATTCTGCTCATGCCCCAACTGCTGTGAAAGGCAGCTCTTGATTCTCAGATTGCCAAATCCCTTACCCTGGGGAAGGAGGGCTGAGTGCCACGGAGAAGACATCCCACAACAGCAGCACAGAAGCTCTGCTTTGTAAAACCCTCAGAGGAGAGAACAGGTCTTCCATCATCAACCTTTCTATGTATTATACAGTGCACCTGGTGCTGATGATATTGTAAAATAGGTGGTGTCAGGTCCTTGGTGAGAGGATTTTTTTTAAATTTTGGACAAAATCAAAAAATAGAAAAGCAAACATGAAAGCCTAAACATAGGTGAGCAACACTGGAACTCTTAAAACTGAAGATACTGCACTTCAAATTGCATTTTTATGACACAGCTCCTGTTTTTCCATTTTCTTGTGGAATTGTTGTAAACAACAAGTCTTGTCCCAGCTGAGACTGTCAGGAGGTGGGGCTGGAAAGCAACTAAAACTCCCTCCCAGCTCAAGTTGCTTTCTGAATAGCAAAATCAGTTGGATGTCTCTGGGTATGATAGTAGTGCAGTACCACATGACAGACAATATTCTGCTACATTAAATACCATTTTTGTAACTGTAACAAAGTGTCTGTTTCTCAGTTTCTGTAACACTTGCTTGAGGTACATTACCCATATAATTAAGCATGATTAAATGATAATTGCAGTCTTTTTGCAAAGTAATTCCATGGTTGTTTATGCTTTGCAGGAAGTTGATGGCATTTATTTTGCATGTGTCAAGGAAAAGCTCTAAATGTTAAAGAAGTTGCTAAGGAATAACTGCCATAAATTTACAAAGGAATTACTAGTTAACAGATGCCTGAGATTGAATAAAGTACCACACAAATTTCCATCAGGATGCAATTGTATTTTCAAAAAGGCATAATTTATGAAACAAAGTCATGGTAAGTGGAAACATCTGTATTTGGTTATGGGTGATGTATTATTTAAGTAAGCTAACATGTTCTTTTGTTTATAAAAGCACTTCTGTTGGCACTACAGAAAACCCTTTTTACACCTAATTCTGGACACACACAAAGCATACACTAAGGTTCTTTTGCTTTGATATTTCTCCTTTTGAACAAGGATAATACAGCAAGCAAAGGGTAAGAAGGTCTGTACCACATCATGTCACTTTTTATGTTAGAAAAAAATACTCATTAACACTGGCTTCATCTGCATTAATGTCCTAGTTTGGATCCAGAGTACACCTATGAGGAAATCTGATTCTTTGCACTTACTGTGCTTTGTTTCACATCCCATGGCTCATTGTAGTCTCATTCCTATCTGGAGGACATTTCAAAGGAAAACATATTTCTTTTAAATCTGAAGGAAACAATCACAAAATAATCCTGGAAGCAGAATTTCTTTGCAATGGATGTGGATATTTATCATTGTGCTTTATGTGTTCTCAGGGATAGCTGCTATTTTTGTGAGGAATTGTTTACTTCCTCTTGGGGAACACCCTGCTCTCCAAAAGCAGTTTGTATTCAGGGAGTCCTTGCTCCTGATTTAATAAATATTCAAACATAGACTCGATATTAAACTAATATTTTATTTCAATTTGATTAATTGCCAGTAGCATTGGTCACGGATCATCTCAGCATGTGGCTGAGGCCTGGGATTGTTTGTCTGGAGGAGTCTTAGTGCAAATCTTATCACTATTGTTATCTGTCTGATGGGGGCTGTAGGGGAGAAGGGCCCTCTGTGGTGCCCAGGGACAGCACAAGGGGCACTGGGCACAAACTGAAACACCTGACATTTTTTGTGAACATAAGAAAACACTTCTTGTACTGTGAGGGAAGTCCAGCACTGGAATGGGTTGACAAGAAAGGCTTCAGTGTCCCTCCTCAGGGACATCCTAACCCCAATGGGTGGGGCAGCAGCCTGGGCTGAATGATGGTGCTGGAGAGGGGATGGGTGGACTAGAGGATCTCCAGAGGTGGCTTCTAACATCAACCACTCCTTGAATCTTTGTTATGATTTACTGGACATCTTTCCTCTACATGGACCATGACATTGGCTCAGGGATGATACTTTGAGGTGTCCAGCTGTTGCAGAATCTTACAGGAAAATGGTGTAGAATGCATGGGTTGGAGCCCTCTTTTTTCTATATATCTCTTTTCAGGTTTCTTTTGCATTGAAATAGGCATATGCTCTTTCTTCTCTAGTGCTTCTGACTTGTGAAATGACTTTTTTTCCCTGAAGATTTGTCCGCTTGGAAGGGATGTCAAAAAATTTACAGAAACCAAGACAAGTATTAAATACAGAATGTCGCTGGAGGTGACATATGCTGTTGTATATCCTGCCACAGTCAAGTAAAAAATTACCACCCAGGTGCCTAAATCAACTAATTAATCCATACGACATTAATTATGATAATGAAAAGCTAATCATAGCTTATTGGCCTAAAAGCAAATGCAAGTGAATGGGAGAACTTTTCAAGGCTGGCTGGTGGCCCCAATCCAGCATGTTCCAAAAGTCTGCTGGAGGTACCAAGCAGAACTGAGCAGTCACTGCAGGTAAGAACAAATCCATCAATTTTTTTTGGCTGTTTTCAAAGGCAATGACAAAATTATCAGCCTTGTCTTGGTAACTAGCCAAAGATTTTGCTAGCCTTCATGAAACATTTATCCAAGTTTTGACCATTGCTATTTTTGTGTGACATTTACGAACTCCTCAAGTACTGTTACAAACACTCATAAACATGTTTCATAGAAACTGTATTGGACAAAGCACATTTACCTGGAACATTTACAAATTTCAGTCTCTGTTGAACTTCATGGTACATTTTTAGACAAGACTGACAATCTTTTGGTGATTAAGAACAGATTTCTGTGTTGGTTTTAATTACTGTGGCAGCAAAGCATATCTGCAAGTGACAGAGTCAAACGTATCTCAGCCAGAACAGAAGGGATGTTAAATCTGGGATGCCCCTGTTGGTTTACCTTTCCATCTTTCTGTTTATCTCAGCAAATTATAGTCCTGCAGAGACTAGTTTGGATCTAAAGCTTAACCTACGTTCCCTTAACATCTGTTCCTAAGGAGTAAAAACATATGAATTTGTACATGCTGATTCATTTTCAAAGGGAGACTCTTCCCATGAAAAACATTTCCACTAGGTCACTGAAACATACTCCAAACACCATCTAAGGGACAAAAATGAATAATAGGAACCAGACTGAGATAAAAATGGAAAAAAAAAAAAAAAAGGAAGTGGTACAGTGATTTTCAGAGCAGTTTTTCTATTCAATGCTAGTGCTGGTAAACAAACACAAAGCTAACCCAGTATAATGCATCGAACAGGAACAAAGGAAATTCTTGAAAATAAAACTCAGGTGGGAGAAACTGAGTTGAGAAGGGCAGCACTGTCACGTGTCAATCAAAAATAATAAACCAGGAAGGGAATAAAGGCAAAGTGCAAATTCTGAAAGTTAAAGCAGGGTGGAAAGAAATCGGCCTAAAGGCACCAGAAAATCATCCTTGACTTAAATCAATTTGTAAATAATACTGACATACTTCATATAGGTAGTGATGAGACTAGATAGGTTTATGGAGAAGCAAGCATTATCACAAATTTTCCTCCAGGAACTATTTCAACTCTTGCGCTGCAGGACATCACAGAAATAACCCAATGGCAGAGAGTCCAGCCTAGAAATTAAGTAGGCACTATAATAAATGCAGAAGCTGGATATTCTATACTATTGTGGATTGTATCTTTGTTGTCACCATAATGTAGGAGCAAGTGGCAAATATTTGCTCTTTTGGATTTTTTTTTTTTAAATTTTTGTCCAACATCATCTTGCAGAGGTGAGATCTCCTTACATCACTGGGGGACAGGGAGCTTGCTTTCTGTTTCAACTAGGAATGTGGTTTCTGTTTTTAAGCACTGCATTTTCCTTCACATCTGCTGCCTTTATGTTTGAGTTTCTGGTAGCTGAGAAGAGCTCTATCCTTATGTCGCAGCTGGAGTGAGAGACAGTGTTCAAAGTTGTTTTCTTCCTTTTGAATGTGAAAAGAAAATTATATCTCTTTCCCAAGTGGGGGGTAGGAACCAGGCTGCAGAAGGGGCTCTGTTCCCGTCTCTGTAAGGATCACTTTGTTAAGGGCCTCCAGATGGAGAGTAGCAGTGTCAACTGTTGCAGTGACCACAAGGGCCATACCCTACAGACATGTGGATAATGTGCTTGCAGTATCCAGGTCATCCATTAATGCACATTACTTCCAACTTTTCCAAGACATGGGGAAGGAAAATACTAAATGCCAGAGGAAAGGACGCTGGGTGGAAGGAGACTGGAGATTACCAAGAAAATGTAGTAATAAATTTAATGGAGCAAGAGAAAAGAGAATGGTCTGATGGCTTAAATATATTTTACTATGAGGCATTTATTCATAACATATTCTTCTTATCCACTGAATTTTCCAGACATGAAAGTGAATGCATTTAAAAATAGAATATGTTCCTGAAACTGCAAATGGGTACAAATGTGCCCTGAACAGCTGGTTTGAATTCAGGGAATGGTTTTTGAAAGTTTTCAAGAACTAGCTACCCCAAGCCCTAAGCAGGCTGGTCTGCACACATTTGGTTTGAGTCTGCATGACAAGGTTTTGTAGTGGAGGGGCTACAGGGAGGGTTTTGTGAGCAGCTGCCAGAAGTTTCCTCCATATCTGACAGAGCTGGTTCCAAGGCTGACCCACTGCTGGTCAAGGCTGACCCACTGCTGGTCAAGGCTGAGCCCATCAGAGACAGTGGAAATGTCTCTGGGTTCATGCCTCTAAGGAGGGAAAAGACGATACTGCTCAGGAGCACTTGCAGTGAGATGAGCGAGAATATCTGAGAGCAGCAACTCTGCAGGGACCCAGCTCGGTGCAGGAGGACGGGGAGGAGCTGCTGCAACCATGAGCAGAGATCCACCTGCAGGCTGGGGAGGACCCCGCACCAGAGCAGGGGTGTCCAAGGGAGGCTGTGACTCCCACGGGAAGCCCACGCTGGAGCAGGTTCCTGGAGAGAGGAGCCCAAGCTGGAGCAAGTTTCCTGGTGGGACTTGTGACCCCTTGGGGACCTGCGCTGCTGAATCTGAATCAGCAGGACTGCACCCTGTGGAAGGGACCCACGCTGGAGCAGTTCCTGAACTGCAGCCTGTGAGAAGGACTCACAATGGAGAAGC
The DNA here is from genome assembly GCA_013396735.1 of Grallaria varia. Taxonomy (NCBI): domain Eukaryota; kingdom Metazoa; phylum Chordata; class Aves; order Passeriformes; family Formicariidae; genus Grallaria; species Grallaria varia. Next base: position 1,107,872 of record VWZG01000023.1, on the reverse strand, counting down.
TCATGGAAGGCTGTCTCTCGTGGAAAGGACCTCACATGGAGCAGGGGAAGAGTGTTAAGGGTCCTGTCCCTGGGGAGGAAGGAGTGACAGAGACAATGTGTGATGAGCTGACCACAGCCCCCATTTCCCATCCCCCTGAGCTGCTGGAGGGAACGAGGTAGAGAAATTAGGAGTGAAATTGAACCTGGCAAGAAGGTAGGGCTAGGATGAAGGTGTTTTAATATTTCATTCTATTTCTCATTGCCCTATTCTGATTTGATAGGTAAAAAGCTAACTTCCCCAAAAGAAATCTGTTTTGTCCGTAGTGGTGATTCCTGAGTGTTCTTTCACTGTTCGTATCTTAACCCTGGAGTCTTTAGTCACATTTTCTCTCCCCCTCCATCCTGCTGAGGAGAGATAGAGAGGCTTAGTGGGCACCTGACACCAAGCCAGGGACAAACCACCACAACTGTGTTGACTTTTCTAGTGGAAGACTGATCTTCTTGATTTCCTGAGATGCCTTCCAATCAGAATTGTTCTATGATTCTAACACTGAAATCACTTTATGGAAAGGAAGTCTGTGTCTCAGAAAAACTAACTTGTCTCTGTTTTTAATTACTGGGCCACAGAGTTTTTACTTGAATTCACTGGCTTTGTACCAATGTAGTTGTTTTAAACCTTTTATTGCAAAACCAGTGTAACAGAATGGACAACCTGGCCTTCTTTCCAAACTTTTGGTTTGATTTCAGGGCACTGAAGATGCATCATTAAGATGTATAATTATATATGTACCTGTCCAGGCAGCATGGATCTATGCAGGCAACAAGATTTTCTGTCTGCTGAAGTATTTCAGTTACTTAAGGGCAAGTAACGGTTCTGGCAATGTATCTGACCTGCCTTGGATGCTGACACAGACAGAACTGAAATATTTGCTGTTAGCAGCCAGAGACATTATCTTAATTCAAGTGAATTTCTCTTTGGCTTCCTGATGATTTCCAGTCAATATTCTTATTGGCAAGGTGCTTTATTTGCTGTATTTAATACTTCACCTTGCCTAGGGAGGTATTTTTTGAGGCCTTTTGAGAAAGTTCAACTTTTTCTTAAAAACATGTAATTCCTCTTAAATTCCCGCTTCTTTGATAAAATTAAAGTTTTACTATTGAGCAGTGTCCTCACTGCATAATCTTGAGCAAATATGTGGGGCAATTTCTCCCCTAGTGAAATGAGAATTTAATCACCTTCTTTCCAAAAGTAATTCACACTTTCAGATGAACACCACATGAGAAACAGGCATAGTGAGTTATCAGAGTTCATGTAGAGGAAGATGCCACATCTGTGCAGCACCAGGGCAGTTTGCTTGTGTCACTCATTTCTCTAATATGTAAATGTGGTTCTGTTGGCTGGACCTTTCTCAAATAATCATTATGCATATTGTAAATAGAACAGTCGGTATGTCTGTTTTTCTGATCAAATAAACTTACTAATGAATGGAGTTGAACTTTGTCAATACTTCATGGCATTATAGTGATTAAAACCCTAAAGAATCTGGACAGACAAGTGAACAGCACTTGTTGAATTTAATGCAAGCAGATTCCCCATCTTCTCTTCCCTCACCATTCTGTTTTTCATACATATTTCTTCAGCAAGTGAATACAGCCTTGTTGTGAGAACCATGTTTTCTCTAGCAGGCACAGAAGATAGTAGGATTTTTCTCTCTTTTGTAGATACAAACCATATCCATGGAATTCAGAACTTTATATTTTGTGCCCCTCTGTTGCCTTAAAATGTACTTACTGGTTTCTTTTGTCTAAGCTGTCCTTTCCTTTTGCCTATGCAAAAGGAATGTCCCAATTCTGCATGACAATTTATCATGACATTTAGTTATTGCTGTAATGTAACTCTCCAAAAGCTCAGATATTATATGTATTTGTACCTCGTGTGATACTATATTGGATGTCCAGTGAATTTATCCTAGTAACTGGAAGCAGTGCAGTTCTTTATCAAGCCTCTGTCTACTTTAATAAAAGAAATAATGAGCATGAAGATCCCTTCATTGGTTGAGAATTTATTTCTGTTCAGAGAACTGCTTTTCACAGTGAAGTTACTGGAATATTAAGGATTTCTTCAACTTCATGGCATAGCAGTGGAATAAGCTAGTACATCTTTATTAAGTGCATTTTGATATTCTGCAAGCCATTTCATGCCTTAGTTCAAAGAATCTAGGATGCCTTTCCTTACAGGAAGTGAGAAAAACAGTATAATTTTACAATGAGTTATTTTAGGGTCAGCTTGTAGAAAACTAAATGATCTGGAAGTTGCAGTTCCCAACAGATGGCAGATAAAGTGACTAATATTGGAATATCTGCTTTAAGGATTCTGTTCATGTTTCCACTGACTTGCAGATGTTTTGTGAAACAACCGAAAGCTTCACTTAAAACAACAGTACTAATCAAAGTTACAGAATTTGGGTGTTTTTAACTATTCTGACTGAATTATCCCCTTGTTTGAGTGCCAAAGAATAACAAGAAAACATAGAACATTCTGTACCCTTTCTCCCTTTTCACCAGACTCTCTGCCATGTCCCAGGGTCGTTGTGCCTCTGCTGAGTTCCCAGCAGCTCTGTGCCCCAGGGCTCCTGTTCTCCTGCGCTTTCTTACTGAGTGACTCATTGGTCTCTGTTGCATTACCTTGCTTTTCCCCCATATTCTTATTGCTGACTTCCTCTCCCACACCTTTTAATGGTTTTTTTGGGGTTTTTTTGTCACCAAAATCTAATCCAGCAGATGTTGGAAGCCTCGTTTTCTCTAGAAGTGTTGCCCCCTCCTTCTTTTTTTATCGCGTGTCCAATATTACAAGTTGCCTTATTAGGAGTAGTTATTGATTCCTTCCTTCTGATTTCTCTTATCTGCAACTGTGTTGACCCTCGATTCCTTTGTATTTTTCTTCTCCTGTTACTTATGCTAATTATTGTCAATTTTAAGGTCTTAAATTTTTTAGAAAGTGTGTTTTATTATAAATAAGAGAGAAACAAAAGTACAGTATTATAGACTAGGCTGCTTGTCCCCCCAGACAGCTAATTACACAGGTCCTTCCAAAAGTCCTTTTACCTCTCATTCTACTTTCCTACCAATGCATCAGTCTTGTCCATGCCTTTCAGACCTTCTCTTTATGCATTTATTTTACCATTTCCCCGTTAAAATGATTCAAACTTGTTTATAGTCCTCATATATTCCTTTTACCTCTCAGTTAATTTTCCTTTTGTTTACAAGTTAAGTTGACACAAGTAGGCAAAACTTTTTGCCATCTTGTTTTGGACAGAGATGTTGCCTTTACATGGAAGTTCTTTTTGGTTCTTCCTTAGGAGGCTGAGGGTAGCTGTTTATTATCAAGAGTGGGTTCTTGTAGCTAAAACAAGCAGTCTGATGCTCTTTGATCAGCTCCAAACCCATAATATTTTCAAAATACACGGGGAGTCTCTGAGTTTTGGCTGTTCCTGCCACTTACTCGTAATGGACTATTAGATTAAAAGCTAAGCCAAGTAAATTTCCTCTCAATGTAACTTTTCTTCTGGCAAATGTTTAATGTGTATGGTGTTTGCAATATAACAATAAAGCCACAATATTCACTTAGGTTTAATGATTTATGACAGAAGCTTATTTTATGTTTACTCAAAACAAAATTCCTCGCTGCACAGAGAATATATGGAAATTCACCCAACTTCACTGCTTTCCCAGCTAGATAAAAGTGACATCTGTGAAAACTCTGTGTGAAGGGAAGGGTTTTTGAGAACTGAATGAGACTGAGAAATGTAAATGAAGGAGAATGAAAAGCAGCTCAGATGAAAAGTGGTGAAAGAAGAGAAAGAAAAGCGAGAAAGTAACCAAAAAAGCAAACCCAAATGTGACTGAAATCGGCAAATAGGAAGAAGGGAAGCCCATGAGAAGGCATTCAGGATTAATTGCAGAAACCATTAAGAGCTGGAGTACTATTTTTTTGTGGGGAGATGATGGAGCCAGTACGAAGGAGGTCCTGGGAAAGTCAAGGAAAAGGTTGAGCTGACATTAAAAGAGGAATGACTTGCAGGCTCAATCTGCTCCCTGTTCAAGACATATCAGGAAGGACATTTCTTTTATTATAGGTATTTTATTTTGAAGTGGAGGAGGCTTGATGTTTCAAGATCCTGGGTACTCCAAGGTGAAAGTTCAGTTAAAACAACACTGTGAATGGATGAAAAAAAAAAATCCAAATACAGTTCTTTGACTTGGGAGACTACCTTGTGAAAATGAGCTTAAAAAGACAGGATTTTTTTCATAGTCTTCAGAAGAAAAGAATAATTCATTAGACTTTTCATCAGCTCTATGGAAAATGAAGTGGAGCAGTCTGTGCAAATTGCTGGCAGGAGCAGACAGTGATAGGAATGTGCTCAGGTGCTTGTTAGGAATGACTGACAGATGCTGGTGGTTTTCACAGACTTATGTTGAGAAGGAAGGGAGTTTGGGTTTGAAAAGGTTTGGTAAGATAAATAGAAATTTAGTAGATATTAACAGCTAATATCTCGAGTGAATGCAGTCAGGGTAACCTGAGAGTTTACACTGGGGTTTCTTAGAAGAGAGTAGGGTTCTTAGGTACGGATGGACACTTCCTATCCTTTGAGAAATAAATAGTAGAACAACTGGTGAGGATAATTCGGACATAAATGATGTTGGTTTGCTCTATTTTTTCCTAGACAATTATTTAAATAGTTAACCATAAAATGTTTGAAAGGCTAGAAAGAGTCTTCTGAATGGCCAGTGCCAGAGCAAGCACTGGAATGGGAACACAAAAGTATCAATGGTTGCAGTGGATAAATTCTGAAAGTTTTGATTTGGATAGACAGATTTTTGTTGTTGCTGTTTTAGTTTGGTTTGTTTTTTTCTGGGTTTCAGGTATGTGGTTTGTTTTTTTGGATTTTTTTTCCCCGTTTAGCTCTGTAGATGTGAATTTGACAGGGATATGCAATAGTAGAGAATTGCTGGTGAAAACATGTGAAGAATTCAAATGGAGAAACTAGCAATTGAAAACAACTCTTCTGGTAATAGGGGAAAAGTTGCCTGCAGCACATCTTTGTGTTTGACAGGTCACGTTACCCAGGAAAAGCTTTTTGCTTCAGAGTATCTGTGGGTGGAATCACGTGGAAAGTGCTGCTGTAATCTTCTCCTCACCCCTTCCTGTGGCAGGTTTTAGGATATTTGTGGAAATGGAATAAATTAATATTCCTCTATCAAAGTTATTCTCCCAGTTTTGGAGAATTCAAGATAGGTTTTTTAAAAATGTAACCAAGTCAACAAAAGCTCAGCCAAAGTCTGAGATTTATGCCACAAAAATATTCTTTGTGAGAGCAAATGAAAAACAGGAGGGGAAGTAAAACCTTGTGCTGTTCTTATGAGTTTCTGCTGGGGGGGCTGAATAGTTAATGAAATATTGGTAAAGTTTACTGATATACTAACCAATAAATATTGCTAGCATATCCCAAAAATACATTCTGATTTTCTTTGGTGGTTAACAATTGATGTATGAATGTGATCTTTTCTCACTGCTGCTGCTTTTTGAGCCCTGTAGCATGCAAAAAGGAGCAAATGGTTGAACAGCGTACTTGAGACACCACATTAATATGTGGCTATGGTAGGCACTCGAAATAGATTAATGAGGAATGTACTGCGTACAAATAACGTTTTGCAAAGGGGTTTATGTTTAGATTTGACCTTGTCTGTCTTTGTTCCTTTGGAGGATCACACCCAGAAGGGTTTGAGCAATGAGTGCAAACGCTGCTGCTGCCTGTTGGTGCTGCCTGAGATTTGTTGCTAATGGCCTGACTCATTAGAACCCGCTCCTGCAAAGATGGACTCAGAAAGTCTGCGAAATAAAACAGGCTGCCAACAGCTACCCCGATGGAAATACATCAAAATACTAAGCATCAAATTGCAGCTACAGTTTGTTTTACCCACCTGACTGTATTTTCCCAAGGTCTCTTAAATCTGATTTTGGCACGCACCGAAGGAATTTGAACTAAAATTTTTACATCAAAGGATCTCTCTTATTTCCCACTAATTGACATTGCTGTGATTACAGAGTTTTATATTTAATAAGTGAACTGTGCTTTCCTAGATCTTCTTTCTATTTTGTATTAAACAGGGGATATTTCATGTATCATTAGCTCGACTTTTTAACATCATTCATTCCATGAAGCATGTTTTGTTGAAAATTACTTCACATTGTTTTGTCATTCCTGTTCTATATAGATTTTTTTTTTCACAAGACTTGGATTAACCAAAAACATAAAGCAAATTAAGAAAAAAATGCAGATTCCTCTATAATCAGAATATTCAATGGTCACATAAGTACTTTGATGTGCATTCCTCTGCAATGATCACTAATGCATAGTCTACTTTACTGACCTGAGAATCCAGAACCATGTACAACTGCTTTTGCTATCAGTCTTTCATATTCCTGTGGGTAATCAGTTTGCCTTTTCACCAAATATTTCTTCTGAATACACAGGATATTTTGCAGAATACTGAAATTTTGCAGCAAGTTTTACAGAGCTTTCCTAATCCTTGCCTTTTGAGGCCTTTGCATTATATTATTCATTTGCAAAACAATTTGCAGTAACTTACTAAACTGTTGCTATAAGTACATTTAAATAATTGCTGTACAAGGGGTGCCCTGAATGTGCCCTTAGGAACAAGAGAGGTACAAATAAAACAGCAGTACAAGGTGATTGCCATAAAAATAGTTTGCAGTATTTACAAAACCACCAAAGCCAGCAGTGCTAAAATGTTGATCCAAGGAGAGGGAAATCCTGTGGCAAAGCCTTTATAGGAACCATGAATAATGGGACAAAATGACCTGGAGAAAATATGGATCGTTAGTGCCCTAAACAAGGAACTTAAGTGTCTGTCTTTAGAAGCTGTAAATTTACAGGTGAAACATCCTCTCGGTGGTTAACACAAGGGAAGCAGAGTGATAAAGACAAGGAGGGAAAGATTCTGTACCCTGTCAAACCAGCGGAAAAGAACAGAGAATAACCATAAAGAAACTATGGAACTGTGTGAGTGGATATTCCTATTGCTGATGATGTTTTATTATTAATTTCTTTTAATGAAAAAATAAATTCTATGATGGGATAAACTTGGAACTAGCCAAATAAGAAGTCAGGAGAACAATCAATCCTTATAATCCAGGAGTCATGGAAAGTAAGTGTGTAGGTGTAAGTTGGGTGAAGTTGAAAGTTTTAATTATAAGGCAAGAAAATTTATCTTTTAAAGTTAAATATAAGAACCCCTAGCAAAAGGAATTTGTTGAGAATTGTAAAAAAAATCAAAGTTGTAAATAATAAGTCAACAAAGAAAGAGGAGTAAACATGTATTTTACAGAGTTTAACAGTAAAGTTGGAACTAGGAGTCAGTGAGTTTGGATGACTCCAGTATCTGTCTTTGTTCACTATTTTTGGGGAGCCACTACGAGTAAAGCAAGTGCATCTGTATGGAAAAAAAAAAAAAAAGAGAGAAATGGGATCTTTGGGAACCATTCACTGTTATGCTTAGGTGGGAACCGAGAGTGGCAGTCACAAAGTCATGTCTTGCTTCTCCTCTTGCAGGCAGGGTATGAGCTGTCAGATGGAGGCAACTCTTAACACCAAGTGATTCATGACTTTTTGCCTTTCTTTAATAGTTTTTAACGTGTGTATATTTGTGTGTAAGTTCTAATCTACATCAGCTGGAGCTACTGAACAGTAATAGTGGCCAGCAGGAAAGTAATGCTCAGATATATTTTGAAAATTGTTATGAATTTAAAAATTGCCAAAAATACATATGCTACTGGCTGAGGAGAGATTCAATTAAAATGTGTGTGTGAGTAAAAATGTCAAATAAATCATTCACTGTGATGATGTGTAACAAGTTTAACTATTTTACACTGGTGATGCTTTTTGTGAAAAATTAAAAATGAGACGAACATTGACTAAATAGTGTAAATACTTATAATCTATTTTTCTATTTAAATTATTGGAATGCAGAACCAGTTCATACATTAAAGAAACTCAGTTCTCTCATAGATTTTATAAATATGTATGATGTTCAATTCACTATAATTCTTGTTGGCTCTTTTAAAGCTTATTGGACAGTTGTATAGATCAGTGAAAACATTTGAAAGCAGAATACATATTGGCTTCTCTGCCATTGTTTATGCCTAACCTAAAACAGAATAGTGTCAATTTGTCTTAAAAGGTATCAGATGAACACAAACACTCATAGTAGCATCTATAAAGCCCTATAAAAACAGAGAATTTTCCCCCACTGTCAGAAACGCCTATCTCTGTATGTGTATAAATGTAACCCATCAAAGCAACAAGAATTTTTGTAATTGCAGTCAATGTGGCCAAATATATTTATAGAATTGTTAAGAAGGTAGAGCGCGAAAGGTACATACTATTTTGAAAATCCAAGACCCTTCTTTTAGGATGATACACTCGGAAGTGGAAGGAACATGTATTTGATAATTTGTAATGCCTCTGACAGTTTTCTCTGTGGATTAGGCTCAGAATTGTCAGTCCGAGTCACAACAGAAAGTGGAAAAAAAGCTGATTTGCCTACAGAGGAACTATTTGCATAAAGAGAGATTCTTGTGATCATTCAGGAACTTAAAACTAGGTAAAGCATTAAACTAGATAAAAATTCTTGTCATTCTGTGCTAACCATCACAAAATAAAATTCCAGGACGTCTTGCTGTGCAGCCTCTGCAGGCATTGGCTGAAAGGCACATATGGAGTGCAACCAGGACTCAGAAAACAACGACAAAACAAGTTTCTCTTTTTTCAGATAAGGAGTTCATCCCCTTAAACTCTTATAAACAAGGAATTAAGTGTTTTGCACCTGACATACAGCTCTTCTTGCCTCTCATGCAGTTAAGCTTACATAAAAATGCCCAGGTTCCTATCTGAGAGTGGTCTGTGCTTAAGTGCCAGTCTGTCCTCAAACCTTTAGGACCTTGGTAATAGGAAAAAATAAAGTTTGTTTGCTTGAATTAATTAAGGGAAAATTTGATTAATTTTTGTGACTGCAAATATGTTGTTAAAGCATGAGTGGTAGAAGATTCCTTGAAAAGTTCACAGAGCATTGATTAGCCTTTATACATTATGTAAAATAAATCAGAAAGTCAGAGGGGAAGAAAGCATCAAAAAAAAAACAACCCTCACTGAACAAACTTCATTGAAAGAGTCCAGTTCCTTGAGACATTTAATACAAGGAGGTTGTTTTCTGATCTGAATGTGGAGAATGAAGACGGGAAAACTGAAAAAAACCCACCAAATTGATAATCAGTGAAACTTACCCATAGAAATCAGAAATACAACAAAGAAGAGATGCCATCAAGAGGCACTTAAAGAAATTAAAACTGGGAAAAAAAACCCCTTACAACCAAAAAACCACCTTTTTTTAGTGATAGCAATTATTGGTAGTCACTGGAATAATTAATCCAATGACATAATAAAATCTCCTTTATAGAGCATGTAAAATGTTAATAAGGTCACTAGAAGCTTAGATAGCTTACAACTTGTATTGTATGTGCTGCAAAAAATAAGACACGTGGTGAGACCAATGTGTAAATATTTCTCAAAAAAATTAATATTTCTATGGGACAATCTTCCCACTTCCATATTGAAAGTAAAAGCAGCTTGTTTTCTTTTGTTGTTGTTGTTTTTTTGGTGATAGGTAACAGAAACCCACATCTCTTTTCTTATTGGTTAATATTTTGTGAGCATTTACTGCAAAATTTTGTCTCTTCTCAGAAATCAATGAAAATCTGTTCACAGAACCTGTTAAAAAGTAGAGATGTTGGGTCATTCTTTCTTCATTATTTTATGAGGACAAGTGAAAAAGAGAAGGCAGATATTAACCACAAGATCAATGTTTAAAAGCAGTAAAAGATCCATAAGGTCCCTGTTTCTGATCAGATGGAGAATGTGGTAGTAAATGCTAGATAACTGTGAGAAGGATGGTGTGCCCTTTGCAAGTGCTTTGCAGCAGCATGAAAGGAATTGGCTGTGTAGTTTACATTAAAAAAAAAATAAATCTTTTAGTCAATTTAACTGTACTACATATCCCAAAGCTTGCAAATTGGGAGATTTTACATTGCAAACTCAAGAAGGGAGTCAGCAAAGCATTGTTCAGCCTTTAAGGGTAATCTGCCACATGAATCAGGAAAGCCCTTCAGCATGTAATGTTGCCATTTTTCCTTTTGACAGTACCAAAGCAGTTTATGAATTTCCCTGACCATCTTCTTAATCCTTCCCTGAAATCATTAACTGCCTGTAACATCCCAGTACGGTGCCTTAGAACAGAATATGTAGAAAAATAAATGAGGTCATTATCTTGACACAGGCTCAGGAAAAATAATTTTGATCCGGGCTGAGTTTGTTCACTGAGGGTTTTTTCAATTCATTTGTTTTTCTTGGGTTGGATGTGTTGCAAGTGACTGAAACAGGAATGCATATTGCCAAAAATCCCATTGCCCATCTCACATTCACAATAAATAGGTTTGCTGTAGTCATAGGATGAGTAAATTTGGCCCCAAATGTAAGTCAAAACCCCCTGTTTTTTATGCAAGGTATTTCTTATAATTTTTAATCCAAAAAAAGATTTTCTCATGGCTTTATACCTGGATAATTCTCTTTCTAGAACTTCAGGCATGGAAAGGCAGAGACATCTTGAACCTAAACCCATGTCAAACCCCAAAGGCAATGCCACTGCACTACTGCCCCATTTATACACACACAGGGGAAGGAATGGGAAAGTGTGAAGGGTGTTGTACTGAGACATCAACAACCCGGAATGACAACTTTAGAACTCGCCCTGAGAACTCATCAGTAGTTACTGAGCTTTCAGTACGAACCACCAAGCGAAGCCCTGCACCACTGCACTTTATTCTAACAGAGAATCCCAGAACATCCAAGGTTGGAAGGGACCCTACTCTCCCCTCTTCTGATGCAAATAATTACTTGGGGAAAAGAAGTAATAAACAGTAGAGAGTATCCTCTTCTATATTGATGAGTGCAGAAGGTTGTAGTGTATTTTCACAATGGCCTATTCAGATTTCATATCCATAAGCAAATCTTTAAACTACCAAACAAAAGCTAGTTTCTTAACTTAACATATGAAGGCTACCAACACCCACATTCAAATGTGAATTAGGCAGGGATTGCTTTTCTTTCCCTCTCTTTGCAGCACCATTGTTGTAAAGAATGTACACCAAAAAGGAACAAAAGAAAGAAGATATAAGCAAACTACATACTGTTACTATGGTTATCACAGTTTTAATGGAACCATTTGAAGGATATTTATCCTTGACATTTTGAAAGTGAAGTCAATTGTGCAGGAGGGAATACAAATGTATGCATTCATCTTGACTTAAAAGAAAAATCTCCTGATTCATTTTTTTAAAAAAACTATGCATAGCCATGAATTCAAATCCTGGTTTTTTTCAAGAATTTATTTACTCCTCTGTGCTACTTTTCAAAATAAACATGAAATTCATCACCACAAGAAGCTATTTTGTTGCCCAAGTTTGTGTTGCTGATAATGACAAAGAAAGAAAGAAAGAAACACACAGTATTCTAGAAAAAACAATTTCTCCAGCCCCGCTTTTCATTTAAGACTTCTTTAATAGGTTATAAGTTTTACAAATTGGGTTGTTTTTTACTGATGATAAATCATCTTGGAAGCTCACAACCACTTGACTCATCCAAACTGCTGCTAAGCTTCCTTCAATGCATTTGCAACCAGGAGCATCTGTATTTTATAAACGTTGTTTAGAGACTCTTCTGTGAGAGCTCCCTGTTAAAAAACAATGTATGCTGATGCAGGCAGATGTTGCATATCAAATACTTCATGTATCACAAGTCCGACTCAATCTGTGCAGACCTGGAGAACCTCAGGAGTAATTATTGCAGCTGCTACATGGAGGGAGTAGGAATTGTAATATTTTAAGACTGCACAGCACTGAAACTTAATGTGTGTTCTTGGCTCTGTGTGGCAAGTGTTTGGTTGCAGGGGGAACACAGGTCAGAGAAGTTCATTTAGGACTGTCGGCCATTGGAGGGACCCCGTGCTGGACCAGGGGAGGAGTGTGAAGAGTCCTCCTGCTGTGGAGGAAGGAGCAGCATGAACAAGATGTGATGACCTGACTGTAGCCCCCACTCTCTGTCCCCCTGAGCCACTAAGGGAGAGCAGGGAGAGGAAACTTGGAGTAAAAAATCGACCCTGAGAAGAAGGGAGGGGTGAGGGAGAGGTGTATTAAGATTCATTTTCATTTCTCATTACCCTACTCTGATTAGACTGGTAAAAAATGAAATTAATTTTTTCTCCTGACTGGAGTTGGTGATTGCTCTCCCTGACCTTATCTCAACCCTTGAGCCTTTCCTCATGATTTCCTCTCCCCTGTCCAACTGAGGAGGGGTAGAACAGCTTGGTGGGCACGTGGAATCCAGCCAAGGTCAGCTCCCCACAGCAGCAGGGGAAGGAAAATGTGCACGGCAGGAAATGCCCCTTGTCTGCGCAAGTAGGAACTTCCAAGCTAGTATTTGCTCTGTGTCAGTGGTGTGGTCAAGGGAAGAGTCTATAGCACTTAAAAAGGTTGTGGCTTGAAATGTTCTCTTTGGAATAACTGGGCCAGAGAAGCACAAAACTGGGAGCGGTGAGGGGTGGCTACAGAGGGAGAGTACCAGCTGGCCAGGAAAATACACTGGTGTGCAGGGAAAAGGTCGGAAAAAGATTGTCTGATAGCCACCACTACTTAACTACCAGAAAGCCAAGAGGGTGCCAAGCTATTGAAATCATCAGATACTTCGTCTGCTTTCTGCTGAGGGCTCTTTCAGAGAACGGGGGCAGTCAGGCTCCTCTGCAAGGTGCACAAAGTAAATTGAGAGTGAAAGGGAAGCTGGTCAGATAAAAACGATTACTTTACTCGTTAGCTTTTTGAATTACTGGGAAGGAAACTCTGTACCTACGCTTTGTAAACACTGTGTGAAGAGACTGTAATATTTGAGGCCTTTGAATGTAAATACTGACTACAAATTGCAGTGATAACTGGTTCTCTTCAGAAGAAAAAATTGGAAAACACTTTCTGTATCTCAGTCATGAACTGGGATAGAAAATCTAGACTTGAGAATTTCTTGGAAAAATATTCATTCCCTAGACCCTGGCTGACAATAATAAGAATACTGTTGTTTGAATTTTAATTTTTTAACACATTTTATCACACATTAAAAAGTAAAGGATTTAAAAATTTGTTTCAATTTTAAAAACATTATTGAACTTAATAATTTTGACAGTGGCAAAATTTTGCTTGAATTCTTTCTGAGTCAAGCAAGATGAGAAGTTTGACTTCCAATCAAAATTTTTCAGATGGGAGGAAAGTTAGTTAAAAATATTCTTGCACCCCACTGATTTCAGTTGAAATGTGAGTTACGCATGAGAAGATGCAAGAGAGTAGTAATTTTTGCCTCAAAATCTGTAACAGAGATTAAGCTTCAGATGTTTAGGACATTTGATGTTATTTTTATTTCATCCCATGTCTGTGCAGTGGTTTGGCATCATACTTTGAAGGATTCATAGGTTATTATAGATAATTTTAATATATAATGATTTAATGGAATATTAAAAAAATAGCCTGAGCTTCTAGGTATTCCCTCACAGTGAAAAATAAAGTAAATTTTGATGTGCTCATCATCATTTAGCATTGTCTGCTAAAATTTAGAAGTAGACTGATAAGACTATGTAGATCCTCCACAATGTCATTCTTTTCAAAGGTAGAAACTAACTGCAGAGTAGTTTGGAGGTGGCCCAATGTCAGAGTGGGGACAAGAAGCCTGTCTCTTCTTGCAAGTATCTGTCTGCAAATCTGCCTCAGTTCTGCTCCATATTTTCCACTCTTTCTTTTAAAGTAACTGTATATTTGTTTGTGTAGTTCTTCTGCCCAGGGGAGATATAGAAGGAATGGAAGCCAAAACCAAAGCTCCTGTCTTGCAGACATCTATTTTCAGTCTGTTCAGAAATTTAAAACCAGTTAATTTTTTTCTCACTGACATGTTGGACAGCAGTTCCAGACCTCCCTTCTGTTAGGAACTGCTTTCCTGCACATAGTTACTAATTTGCCTTTTGTTCTTGTGCAATGATTGCCCTTAAGCTTAAAGAGGCCTTTTCTCCTTTCTCCCTTTTCCATCGCTTCAGTGAGTGTTCACAGCTCCTCTCAAGGTTCTTCCTGAGCCAGCAAGTTGCTTGTTGTGACTTTTCACAGAGCATGTATTTTTACTTTCACTCTGTGAAGGAGTATTTAATTCCTTCAGTACCAAGCCTTCAAATACATGTGACTGTCTTTCCTGCCAACATTTTACAGCGGACAGAGAATAGATCTGGGAGAAAATCTTGTTAGAGAACTAATGACTGAGCTTGTTTTTTTTCTTGAAGTGCTGCGAGTCCCTTCTCAGCACTTACAAGAACCGGTCTATAAATTAGTCTATAAAGATGGCTTGACTTTGTGTTTGCAACCTGTGGGTCCCATCACAAAAGTACTGAAAATCAAAGCTCTAGCAGTGCTTGCTACAAACTTCTTTTGCAGGAGTTCATCCTCTGGCACACAAATAGCAGCGTGCCCATGTGAAGGACAGGAGTTGGGAAGGAGAAGGGATTCCAGAAGAAGTCCTGCAGAAAATCCTGCAAGACCTGCCCACAGTTAATTTACTCATTTTTTCTCTTATCTTTGTCATGCCTCAGGCATCATGGTAGGAGAAACTGGTGTGCTGCTATGAGAGAAATGAAATTCTGCATGGGTTTTTTCCCCCATTAATTTGTTTCCATGTCTGCTGACCATATATATGAGTTCCAGTGTCTTGTTTTAGTCAGCATCAGTGGAATGTCTCAAGTCGGGTAAGTGCACGTGTTACTCCAAGTAGTTGTACGAGCAGTAGTATTAGGGCTGTGTGTAACTTCTACTGCTTGAGGGTTGCAGTGAATTTGGCATGTACCAAAAGTGTTTAAAGTTCTTAGATGTTTGACTGATTTGACCCCGAAAGGGTAAAAAAAAAAAAAGTAGTCTTTATCTTTCAGCAAAACTTGTTAGATGCTTAAAGGTCTGTCATTAGCTTATTAATTATTGTATCTAGTAATAGCTTCTGCTGCGTTGAGGGAGATGCAGCCATGTGGTCTTTGTCTGCTTTGCTAAATGCTTCATTATTCTTCCCAGCTGGAGTTTTACTGTGCATGTGGTTGTTTTCTTTACAGCATTATAAAAAGAATATGCTGCTGTGGAGTTATGGCAGCAAGTGGGCAGCACAACTCGCTTTATGTGTGAGTCATTTTTGTCCAGAGACAAAATGTGTGGACAACAGATCCAGACTGAATATATAATCTTCATTAACTTTTATTTGTAATAGGTTATCCTTGTGGCAAGTTGCAACAGCAGAAGGTGCATAGATCAGTGTGGCATAAACCAGCTACAAAATGAGTACTGTGTTCATCTGTGCTCACCTGTGGCACATAACTCATCCACTGTCTTGACAAGAGTATAAAAATCCATGATTTCACCACCTGTGTGCTGAGAGGGGTGGAGACTTGGGCATGAGACTAGTTTTTCAAAGCATTTAGGAAGCAAAGAATGCACGTGGATACTGAGATTTCCAATGAGACCTGAAGAAGCCACACAAACAGCTTCCTCTGATTTCCTAAAATACGCAATATGATCTTCACTAGTGTTTCCATAGGCCCAGCATTGCCTGTCTTTGTCTGAGGATACTTGAATACTCGTTAAATATTTTAAGAATTTTGTCTCCTGGTAACGAATGTGGTAAATTCTATCCTGTCTCTCAAAATAAATGGTGATGGCCTTGGTCTTCAATTACTGCTGAATTTTCTTGAGTCAGAGAGACCTAAATAGTGTTACCCACTTTGTAGTTTTTCTTTACCTGTCGTAGGGGTCACCTGCTTCTCTTTAGGGAAATATAAATATCACCTCTCTTCACTGCTGAACCTAAATAATTTATGCAATATCCTATAGTAAATCTGCAAAGATTTGAGAAGTCCCTAGCTTTCCCACATTGTAGTCCCCCTTTAGCCCCATCATTCCTTTTTGGATGGAGTCCTATATGGTATTTGAGTGTGTTTATCTTTCCAGAGGTTGTCAGAGCCCAGCTGCCCTGGGTGAGCTTGGTCTAAACGAGGCTCTGCTCAAGTGGAGCTGCCAGTTGCACTGCTTGGTGGAAATCAGTTGTGGCAGGGCATGTGTTTGGAGACGGAAAAGGGCTTTGTAAGGCTTTGTTAGGGCCAGGCCCCTGAGAAAAATGTATTTTCATGGGGAGCTGGTGCAAAAGCTGCAACAACACGGAACCACTGTCAGTGACCCCTGCTGCAAAGCAGATGGGCTGCTGAGCATTCTTCCAGCTGGAGCTTCTGGGGGGCTTTGTTGCTTGATACAAGATGTTGTAATAATTAAGCCCAAAAGCTGCAAATATTTGCAAGCCTATTATGCCAATGACTTCAGTTACATACATTAATTAGATGTTTCAGGGTACAAGCAGAAGTACAAAAAGCTGTGCTGGCTTTGGCTGGGATGGAATTAACTTTCTATATAGTAGCTAATACAGGGCTGTGTTTCAGATTTGTGTTGAGAACAGTGCTAATAATACAGGGATGTTTCATTTACTGCTGAGCAGTGATTCCCTCTCACAATACACAGCCAGCAAGTGGGCTGGGGGCACAAAAAATTGAGAGATGCCATGGCCAAGACAGCTGACCCCAAGGGATAACCCAGACCATGGGGTGTCATGCTCAGCATATAAAGCTGGGGCAAATAAAAGGGAGGCAGGGCAAGGGATGATGTCTGGAGTGATGTTGTTTGTCTTCCCAAGTCACTATTACCTGTGATGGGGCCTGGCTGTCCTGAGGTTGGCTGAACACCTGCCTGCCCATGGGCAGTGGGGAATGAATTCCATGTTTGGCTTTGCTTGCATGAATGGATTTTGCTTTATCTATTAAACTGTTTCTACCTCAACACACAATTTTGTTCCTTTTACCCTTCCAATTCTTCCCCCATCTCGCTGGCGGAGGAAGAGAGAGCGGCTGAGTGTGGGGCTGAGTTGCCAGGACAAAGTCCTCCAGACCTGTGGATTGACGTGGTGGCTTTACAGGAGAGCCCATCTCTGAGGAAATCCCACTGACAGGCAGCTGAGCCGCCAGTCCCAGACACATCAGATAACAGAGTTCCTGTAAATCAAAGGAACAATTTCACCTTTTGCAGTTGCTCAGGACTGATAACCCAAGCGATGGCCAGGGCGGCAATGGCGAGGGAGGAGGATGTGGCTCGGGGGAGCCCCGGCTCGGAGCAGCCCCGGCTCGGGGGCTCGGGGGGCAGCGGCGGCTCCTCGGTGAGCTCGGGCTGGGGCAGCCCCGGCCCGGGGGCTCGGGGGGCAGCGGCGGCTCCTCGGTGAGCTCGGGCTGGGGCAGCCCCGGCCCAGGGGCTGCGAACGGGCGACCATCGGGGTGGGTAACAAGGGGCACCTGCGGAGCCCCGCGGAGCGCACAGCGGCGGCTGCTGCCCCTCAGGGACAGCCCGCGCCGGGAGGGCATAAAAGCCCAGAGGCTCAGTTTGGGGTCTCTGCCTTCAGAGGCTCGAGTTGGTTTTGTGTTGCTGCACCGCGAATAAGTTGCTTTTAGGATGCCGAGGTCTGGAATTGAGCTGTGGGAAGCCTGAGGTCGAGCTGGTAAGGAAACGTGGTGTGAGTGTGGGGCGTGTGGGGAGCCGAGTGGGGCCCTGTCGGGGCGCTGGAGCCGCCGCTGCTGTGAGGGGACGGTCCGGGCTGCGAGTGTGAGACCAGGAGTGGTTCCTGGGGGGCCACACAGGAAATTTTCCTTAAGGGCACCAGCATGTATGTTCAGCATTTACGTTGGTCCGAGTTAGTTCTAAACCTTTCAGAACTGTGGTGGATTACTTGATTGAGTTTAATACAAGGTCTGGAAGGGCACTATGTATGCACGCTTCACCCAAGGAATCACCAAAGGAGTTGGAGTTATAAATAGTGCTGTTTCCATTATTTGTGGTTTCTGTTGCTCATCTAGCAGGTGTAAAGAGCTGTGAATTCAAGGTTAGTAGTCAGTGTTGCTGACATGAAAGAATTCTTTGTAAAGAAGAGTGTGTCCTGTTGTAATAGCCATGATTTGAGTATCATACTTGGTAAAATCACATGTATTAAAAAATCGGTGTAGCTGATGTTTTGCTTTCTATTTAAAAGAAGTATTTTTCATGAAATACAAATTGGACCCAGACTGTTCTAGATGTAAACCTGTTTCACTGGAATGTGCACAAGGAATTAAATTCGGTCTGAGCTCTGTGGTTCCCTGATGGTGTGTACGCGCTGTGTGTACTTTAGATCAGACGCTGCATGGTGGAAGTCCCCCCCTCCAGAGGTTATGGTCCTCGGGAGCTGTGGCATTGGGGTAACTTTTTGTCTGACTCCACCCCATATGTGGCTAAACATATTGTAATTTCTCAGAAGCAGGAATTTCTATGGTGATCATAATGGGCTGGAAAGATGTGCCTTAAGACTTTCAATAGAGTTCATAGACAAAAATAATTTCAGAAATCCTGAGAAATGGAGTACCCATTTAAAAGTTTTATAGCTTATTTTATATATGTATAAAACTTCTGAATTGGCATCCACAAGGCCTCTATTTTATTTCAGCTTTTTTATGAAACCACACGATTTCTTATTATAATGAAATCAAAGGTTGGTTATTTTTATTCTGAATCATATCCACATTGGGTAAATGGACATAGTAAGTACTTGTGAATTCAAAACATTGGCAAAAAATATTATTAGTATGTTGTTTGGCTTCTTGCTGAGACCATCTTGCTAGAAGCAGAAAGACAGGAGACAGAACAGAGAAAGAAGTTTGAGGGTTCCTGAGTGAATACAGCTCTTAATTTGATATAGTTGCTCTAAATATTACATTAGAAGTATTAAGGACTCTAAAATAGTCTAGAATGCTGCAAGCCCTAGGCTTGAAATACAGGCATAAGATATGAAACAATCTGGTCTATGAATAATTTTTACTGCAGAGTCCAAGAAAGAGATGGTAATGTATGATGCCTTCAGTCATTCTCCAGTGCATTCATTTATTCTTATTACTCCAAGGAAGCAAAGGTGAAAGAGAGCAGATACACAGAATGGGGTGTGTATATGAGGAGCCCGGCTGCGGCAGAGGATTTCAGATGCCACTGCAATGTACTGGCTGTGCTGCCTGCACTGCAGCATCTCTCTGTCAGAGTTCAACAAATACTTATGCAAAGAGCCGGGATTTAAATTTCTGCCTCTTAGGAAGACAGAGTGCAGAAAACCTGTGACCCTTTTTATTAAAGGAGGAACTCACAGGTGTTGCTCCTCAGTATAAGAAATCCTCTGTTGGAGGGAGGCTGCATTAAAAAGCATCTACTGTATCAAGTATTAAATGTGTCATTCCCAGCTCTTGCTGAGGACGTTTGACATTAACCTGGTGTCTGTGAAAGCAGCTTTAAGCACCTTTGTAGTCCTCTCTTCCTGAGCCAGGAGTGGATTCCAGCCTTATTAAAGGCTGCTCCCTCATGGACAGGCTGCCAGCATCTTTGAAGGACCATTAAAGCAGCAAGGAAATGTAGTTTGGTCACCCTCTTGGCATTCCTGTTTCTTCTCACCTTACTAGAGAGCTGTTTATGTGTGCAGTTAAGCACAGAAGCTTCTACAGAAGGTGTAACCTAAAGCAGGACCTTGATTATGGAAGATTTTCTCAAAATTATAAGAGGTAGGAGAATTGTGCAAGCTTTCTTCTCCCCAAGGAGACTCTCTCCTGATAGTTGACTAAGAGGAATTTCCTTTAAGGGGAAAGTGAACTAAGTGGAGAAAGAAGCCTACAGAACTTGAAGGGAAAACACATTACTCATTCTTTCTAATTTTCTGCAGTAACCTGGCTGTTTTTAATAAAAGTTTCTGAAACCATAATTCATCATAAGCAAGTGTATGTTGCTAGTCTTGGTAGGCTGAGCCTGATTTTTTTCAGAGTGTGATTAATAATTTTACTTCTGTCTATTTGTGGTTTATCATGAGGTCAATCAAGTGTCTGAGCCTTTTTCTCTAAGTGTGTTCATGATATATTGCATTAAAGATGTATTTTTGAAATCTCTTATAATCCTTATGTTTTACATCTCTGGTATAATGTGTGGTTGGGCTCTTGTTCAAATGAAATCACTTGCAAAACTTGGAAATGTTTTAATAATTTAAAATTAGCTGGTCCTGCAGTTGTTAAAAATTCTGATCACATCAAATTCGGACATCTTAAGAAAAATGCAACAACATGGCACTTGTACTTTGTGTCCTGGTGGCTGACCTTCCTTTGTTGGCGTCTTTGTTAAACACGAATTGATTTCACCTGTAGTTAATAAAAGACCAGGAATGTAACATGTGAAAATCATCTTGTTTTTACTGCAGAAAGTATTCAGCTGCAGAATGGATTTTGGTGCACAGCAGCGGAGTTTGCTGTCCCTTAACACACATATGGGAACAGTGTAGGAATTCCCCAATTTGCCTTGAACAACAAAAACCTTGAGTTGGACAGTATTTTAGGAGATAATTTAGAAACTAGTTGTAGAGATCTTGTGTTCTGTTTCATCATATTTCTCTTGTAAATTTGTTCTGATCATCTCTTCACCTCCTGACTTCTATGACTGTCTTGACTAAACCCTCCCAGAATTCACCAGCCTCTGTTAAAATATTGGCACACCCTTTGCAAACAACCTTTCAAAGTGGCTTTAACTCCAGAGAAGTGTTTGTGTGTAGTCATCCTATGTTTGTAGCTAATATAGCTCCAAAGTAATTACATTTTGGTTTTATGATAAAAACAAGTCTTGAGTGGAAATGATATAGGTTGCAACACTTAGAATAACTGAGATGTGATTGTATGATTGGAACAACTCGTTCAGAAACTTAAACTAGGTCACATATGAAGTGAAGTAGGAACAACAAAGCAGGCAGACTCTTTAGTCAGCATGGTTCACCAAAAATTTTCAGATTACATGTGTGACAATAATATTGGTCAGTTTAGAATAACTGTATTTGTGAATGCAGATGAAAAGGAGATAAAATAAGCGAACATAGTTGTTAGTACATTAATGTTTATGTGATTTGGTAAAATGATTTTAATGTAGTTTTGCAATAAGACTTTTGCCCGAGCTTGGTTCAAAATAAGGAAAATAAACAGCTGTGCATATATTAAATTTTTATTTATGAAAGGTCGCATTGATATAAATTGCAATACCTTTAATGACCTCTGTATCTCATCATCATCACCATAGCATATACGCGTAATAATAAAATATTTTTAAAGCTCAATTGTTTTTCTGGTTTTTTCTTGCCACAATAAAGTCCCCGTCACCTTCTTCCTCTGCCAACAGTCTGAACATCTCAGTGACTGGATGAGTAGGAAAATGGGAGTTATTAGTCTTGGAAAAAACAAACCACCTGTAGTCCTTGCTTGAAGAAGCAATTACAATAATCTATTTCTATTGTCATAATTTTGCTGGAAACACGAAAACAAATGTGGCTACTTGAAATTGAATAATGTTCTTAGTAATTTATCAAGACAGTCATTGTTAGTACAAAGCCAGTAAGGAAAAAAAATGTATCAAGTAAAGATGGAATGGATGCTTTGCAAATAATTTATACAATATGAAAGTGACAGTTTTCACTGGTTTTGATATCTTTCCCCACATTCTATTTTGCTCCAACTTACTGTAGATATGCCATTGAAGACAATTATGTGTATGTGTGTGTGTCTAAATCTACCTTCAACCATGTTTGAAAGCCCCCAGTTATTCAACAGATCATTATCTTTAATCAGTAAATCATCCAATTTTTTTGCAGGGCTGTGCAGTCCAAACATTTTCAATGCAGTGTTTATTTACATTATACCCCAGAATCCATTTCAGGGACATGGAAATTGCAAAAGTGAGCTATGCGTTTCTCTGAATGCAGTTTTGATGTAGAATGTACTTTAAAAATAATTTCCCCCACTTGGCAGATGTTCAAATGCTTTAGTTACTTGTTTTACAGCAGACTACTTAGAATAATGGTTTCTAAAAGTAAATTATTACTTTTTTTTTAAAGAGGACTATACTTCTACACTTAAGAGAATGTAAGAGCAAGATTTGTTTAAAAGCTCCATCAAACCCCAGCAGGTATCATCCCAACAGTTCTGTCCCTTGGTGTTTCTATTAGAAGTGTGATGTTACCAACTTTTTTTTTTAATGGATAACTATTTGAAAACATTTGTCCTCAGGTAGCATTTGTGTTTCTGACAATGCACGGTTTGTTGCGTTCCCTCTAACTCAAATACGGTTTATGGAGTTATGGTGAGCAATTTTCAAGACTGAAAAGCTTCTGGCTGCTTGTCCTTCATGCCAGATGTGATGCTTCAGATATTTTAAAGGCAAGACCAAAATGACTGCATTGTTTTCTTTGCTTCAGCAGAAGAATTTTAGCTGTTCAGACATATTCAGCAATTCAAAGGCATTTGCATATATTTGGCTAGAGGACTGAGGATGTGGAGAAGCTGGATTAGTGTAAGAAACCATTGTGCTCTGAGCTCCCATTCAGTTTAGTGAGTCAACAGCAACTTGCTTTATGAAAATTGAAGTGCAGTACAAGAATGTTCACGAAAAAATGTGTTTCAAGAGATTCTGCTTCAGAGTCTTTAGAGAAGTAAAGATGAAAGGAGTCTGCTCTCTCTGCTTTAAGGAGATGTGTGTTTATGAACACTAGCAGAGCTCTAGCCTGGGAGTGTAGCTGTACTGCTGCTCATGTCCTGCATCTGCTGCTCAGTCCGCAGACACACAGAGTTGGAACTATTTTATTTTTTCTGGCATCCATAACAGAGGTGACAGTGCTTCTGGGACCTGCTGTTTGCCTGCATGTTGCTGTCTGTGGCACTGCAGGGTGACATCTGATGGCACTGCAAGGAGAGCCCGGGGTCCCTGCAGGTGGCTGAGCCACTGTCAGTGATGCCTGTCCACACAGAGGGAGGCCCATGGGTGTAGGGTGCCCCCTACCACACACCACGTTTTCCTGTGGCCTGTGTCAGCTGCCCTAGAACCCCTCCTGGTTGTGTTGTGCCAGGGAAACAGCCAGGTGATCCCCGGATCCGGCCCTCAGCGCGGTCTCACAGCCATGCCATGGGCACCACAGAGGTTGCTGCTGTGCTCAGCTCTAACATTATTTTATAGGATACATTAAAGAAAAGAAGGGGATAGCTGAGGAAGAGTGAAATGTTCTGTCTCAAAACTCCACGAAATTACTGGAAAGAAACATGATGCCCCTGCAGTTTTCCTGCTCGTAGCTTCCAGTTCAAAACACTGGAAAATCAGATGCCACATGTGGTCAGAGCAAGCCAAAGGCTGTAACAGCCCAATGAGAAGACACTAAGAACTGTTCTTTCAACAGGCAATTCTCTTGCATGTATTGCATCTACAGAGGCATTCATTAACAAAACCCATCTCCTTATGTTTTCAGAGCCATTCCTGATATTCTTAACACTGGGTGGTTATTAGAAAGGTCCATGAAGACTGTTTTAGACTTCTGAAACTTGCATTACTGTGCATCTGGTATTTTTGAAGTAATGGCTCTAGCACAGCATTCTAACATATCTGAAGATTGTTTCTTTGGGATTTAAATGTTTTTTTATAATATAATTAAGCAATAAAGGCATCTCTGTCTGTAATGTCCATAATTCCTGGACATTGTTCCTTCAGCAGTATATTATGCTCTGTGCTATAGCTGAGAGAAGTTGTGAGCAAATGCATGACACACGAAAGAAAATCACATGACAAAATTTAGTGAAAGGCAATTCCAAATGCCCTCTAATATGTGGGCAAAGTATAAACCTGCCAAAGCTGCCTTTACCCATTCCTGATTTAATAGGTTAATTCCATTTTATTTGCTAAGAAATGGAATAGTATATTCAAAACACCAGGAGCAATTTTGACAACTCTTAGCTTTGGGGCTCTGAAATAATTGTAAAGGATCTATGAATCATGACCTGAGGATCTGTGTGTTGTTGCTGATTTGCTTTTACATGAACAGTTATTACTGACAACCAGACATTTACTTTTAAATTAGTCTTACAGGGCATTTTACAGGAAATTTGCTGTGGGAAGGTGTCATTGCTACACTGACTGCACTGTCAGTTGTTTAATTCAGTGATGGAAGTTGCTTACTTTTGTTTCCGCTTGGTTTCTATAGAGTGCTTTGCCTTACACTAAGTGCACCTTGACTTGTGTAAGCATAAGGTGAGAAAAATGAATTTTAAATTTATTTGGTGTATTTATTCATACCCTCTAAGTGCCTTTCCATCAGCTCACACCTAATAAAGGTGATGAAGTTGGTTTAGATGAGCAATAGCATTCCATTCAAAGCACTGACATTTTAGATTCAAGTCTTATTTTTAAAAAACTTGCTGCGTAGTGATCATTTGAATATGAGTTTGTTGTCTCATTGAGTTCATTTTATGTTAATACAAAGTTTGGTAAATATTCTTTGGTTTTTTTTTTTAATCATGTATTATCACTTTTTCTTATCTGTCAACAGTGCATTTTTCTTCCCTTACTATTCGTGATGTTGAACTGAGCAGGTTCTTGCTTAAGCACTTAAAGAACTCTGCAATTTTTGTTTTGTAGCTGAAGCTTCTTTGTTTTTCATGTCAAATGTTTTTGCAGAGCGGATGTAACAATCAGCCTCTTGCTCTGTGGTACCCTGCAGGTCTCTAATCAGACAGCCAGGACATAATATTTATATGCATTTATGCACCTTTATGTTGTCAGGCTTGTTTTGTGGTGTAAATGAGAAACTGGTCCTTCTTGGTTTTACTAATGCTGTGGCTTCTAAAGCTTTCCCTTTTTATTTAACCACTAACATATATAAATTTAATAGATCCAGAGGGATTATAATGCAATCCTTGTGGGTCCTTCCTTCTCCTAGGGAATAAATAAACTCATGAACATTTCACACTAAATAAATAAAAGTGCTACAGTTTGCAATTTCCTGAGGTGGCACAAATCCTGTTGGATCAGTATGTTAAAAACTGTGTGCCTGGTGTTGCAAACTAAATAATATTGGAACATTAATGGAAAAAAAAATCTAGTTCTGATGTCATGGAGTGTTTGAAACTCCCTGAAACATGAGTGGAATTTAGAAATATTTGGTCATTTGAAAATCCATGCTATTGCATTCAAGTATGTAAAAAATATGATGTTTGGATCGGGATAAGTATAAAGATTTGAAAAGTGGCTAAGGTGGCTTTGATGTAATTTATAAAGAAGAGCTTGGTCCCATGTTTATGTATTTCATCACATACTGAAAATAAGGGCAGAACTTTCTTTATCTGTGAAGATACGAAAGAGATCAGTTTGGGTGTCTCTTGTTCCTCAAAACATTTGTTTGAAAATAGATGGTGTAATTTACTGTAGTAAGAATATTGGAAAGCCTTGAAAAAGCAACACTTTCTTGCTTGCCCCTGATTCCTCTTGAAACGTAAGTTCCAGCTGCATACTGCTAGTGACCCTACTAGAATTATTCAGATCTTAGAGACTCTGCTAACTGAAAGCTTGCCTTGGAAAACACAACTCTTCTGCTGTTTTAATAAAATATGAGCTTATTTATTTATTTACAGTGTCAGCTCTTTTTAACCGTATAACAACTACTAGGAGTAACTTTGATCTTGATAGTTATCTGATTGCAAAATCAACTAATTTTTTACTGAATATTCACCAGTTACAAGAAAATTAGATATATAGTGATTCTACTTAGTGAGAAATTATTCAACTTTAATGGAAGTGAAACATAAGCTAACTTTAATGAACTATTACTGCATATTGCATGTTGTTTTGCTTCATAAATAAATCCTTTTGCATCCATACTTGTAAGTGAAAATTTCTGAAATACATATTCAGATAATTAACAATTAAAGATTTCTTTTTTCTTTCTTCTCCTTAATGATATTTTAAACAAGAAGCCCTTAGCAAAAAGAGATAAACATCAGTGCTCTAAGCCTGTAAAAACTCACATGAACTTTCGGTTTTATCTGCTATGAAAAAAATACATGTCAAGGTAAGGAGTATGTAAAGGACTTGGACAAAATCTCATTGAGATCCCTAGAAACACCTTTACAGGGAGCAGTGGATTTGAATTAAGGTTCCATCCTGTCAGCATGGTATTCCAATATATTCCAAATAAAATCTGCAGTGGCAGTGAAATGACCTCTAAAGCTTTTCTATTTACATAAATCCATTTTTTAGCCTTCGGAAAGGGGCATCTTGGATGAAGGCACAAATTCTATGGAAGATCATTCCACTCTTGAATTTCCCCAAACCAGTTTTATTTCATAACCTACTTCTCATAGCCTTGTATATGAGTTTTACCTTGGGCTTTAGGCTGAGTTTTTGCAGGCATTTGATCTTAGGTCCTAATGTGAATCTATCCTTTATAATTTATTCCCTTTTTTTAGTTCTTCATTGAGTAGTTGCATATGAGATGCAAGATCTGTAGGAATTCCTGCCTTCCTCTTGTAGCACAGGTTGCAGCTCCCTCTGAGTTTCATCAGTGGATCAAGTGAGATGGGATAATGCAGTTATTTCTTATACTAGATTACTATAGACGCTTCTAAAATTAATTGGAAAGATGCCATAAAATTGGTTCCCTCTATATGGTTCTGAACTGATGTCCTAAAAACAGAAAATGAGAAGCAGAGAGATATGTCAATGTTATTGCTTCCATATCACTGATGTATCTGAAAACCCTTCAGACTTGGTGAGGAAAAATAGATTAATTAATGGTTATTTTTACCACATGTAATTTTTTTTCTATTAGGGCATTATTCAAAGTAGAACTAATGAGGAAATTTGAAGACCCAATATTTTAAAATCAAATTGAAGAGCTGGATGATTCTATTTGTTCTGTTCCACTTATGACATTTTATTTATCTTGAACCAGATCTGGTCGTCTTACCCTGATGTCAGTGCACTGTTGAGATGCACTGACAGAGTCCGGGTGGGCAGTTCTGTGCTGCACCCCTACAAGGCTCAGAAGAGAGATGTCTGCGCAGCAGGAGCTGTTCAGCAGCAGCTGTAGGACATCTCTGCATTCAGTGCCTGCTTCTTCCAGCTGTAGAAAGGTTAATACACATAATATAAAGATTAATGGCCCACTGAATTATGTCCTTTGTGAAACTTTTTCAGGAAGCTTAACAGGGAGATTAGTTTGACTTCAGAGAGATCCAGCAAGAGATGTGAATCTGAGGTCTTTTTACTCTGATTAGCTGAGAAAGTGTAACTGTATGGGTTAAAGTCCTGCTGTGCAGTGTAAGAAATCAGATGCTGCCTGACTAGATGGACCAGCCAGAAACCCACTTGGTCAGTCTTGGAGGGAAAGGTTTGTGTTCTGTTCAGACCTGCAGCTCCTGAACCTCAGCCTGCAGTATCTGCATTAAAAAGGGTGATGCAAATCTGTGCTGTATGTTGGTGTATTTTACTGATAACAAGCACATTCAGAGTATGCTAGTCTTTTATTTCCATGGCACATCCTTTTTGTAGGTCTGTTGTCCTTTATAAATGTCTCTTGTTCTGCTAAGGAGTGTGCCTGTCCTCTTATTGCAAATCTACACATTGACTAAACCAAAGTACTACTGCACTTTCTATAATATTAGATGTTATTTTGACTCTTCTGCTGCCTCTCTCCCCTATAACTGTATTCTTTGTGTATAGTTAATATTTTTCTAGATTAATCAAGCAGTTACAGTTTGCTGTGCTGCTGTTTGAGGGAAGGCTTTTGATGTCAATGAGCTGCATGTATGAATTATTTAAGAGAATTTCACTTGTTTACTTTACCAGAATGATTTGTAATGGTGCTGCCTTTAACAGGGGTCTCGCTTTTGCTACCTGAGCTGGTTTTGCTATGCTTTAATCAATGCAAACTGAGCAATAAAGGCAAAATGTCATCTCTTTTATTTCAAAGGAAATCATTAATACAATGTGAATCTTCTAGCTATTAAGAACATCTCCCAGTTTTGTTTTTTTCTTAAGTAATCAGACAAAACAGATTTGGCTTCTATTTCATTTTTTTTTTTTCTGGGAATAATATTTGCAAAGCAGTATAAATAGTGCCTATGAGATGAATTTTCCCCTGTGAGAAAATGAAAGTCTCCTGTTTAGGGGGATGCTTTCAAACTGAATTTATATTCTGCCTGTATTTTAAATATTAAAAACAACAGTTAGGAATGTAACTCCACTGTGAATCTAGAGTAGGCTGCTCCTTCTTTTTGAGGCATCCTGAAAATGTTTGTTTTGGTTTTTTCCTTAATTTTTTCAACATTATGTTCAGCTTCCTATTTTCCCCCAGACATGTGGGTTCCTGTCATCAAAGTGAAGAAATTTTTAATAAATAGGAAAGAATCATAGCAAAATCAGAAGACTGAGAGGATTTTCAAAGGAAGTATAAGGAAACAAAGTTCTTAAAAAGATGAATATAATGGAAATGAGAAACATGAGGACACATACCCACAATGGACTTGTGTCAAATTCTGCTGTGAGTTTATTGTGGCCAAGAAAACTTGAATGACTTCCAAATATTCTCTTCTTCCTGCTAAAGTGAAATGACTTAGTCCTTCTCCTGCTGGAGGACCATGGCTTATGACTTAACCTTGGCTGAGACTGGGAACAGCTTGGGTTATTTCTGTTGCGTTGGCTGCCATATGCATTTCAAGGAGTTGAGCATCGGACTAGAAGAAACTGTGTAATGTGAGACAAACTTTTAATTCATTGGAAGTGTGATGTGCCCGTCTCTCTGACTTAACATGAAATAATGTCAAATTTAATTAAGTCAACATTTACATGGAAATACACGTTTGGCATTTTTCACTCAGACTGTACTAATAAGCTTCTTCCCAGACTTTGGAATTTTAATTTTAAAAGCCAAGCATATGGAACTCAGGGAATTAAGATATGTCATACTGGCCGTCAGTGTAGGCTGTCTACCCTAAATATGTTGCTGCTGTGCTTACTGCAGTATTTCACACTCAAACCTGTGTGCAGTTGCCACAGCACAGCTACATGGCTCCTGCATTTTTTCTGGAGAGAAAAAAGGCAGAGTTGAGTGGAAAAAAGTATAGAAACAGAAGAGTCAGTGAATTGTCAGTGAGTGTGGTCTAGTTTGTCTTCTTTCAGTACTTCCTTTTTTAGATCACAATTTTGCTTGTAGATGATAGTTTTCCTGTGAGGCATTTGTCTCTAAAACCATTAGCTGTTATTTCATATCCTTTTCCTGAACAACACAGGAAAAAATTCCTTGTGTTCATGGAAGTTTATTCTGCCTGCATATGAATGCTTGAGACATTGTGGACCACCTGCCTTGAACATAGAGCTTTTAGCCTAGCAAGACATTTGAGTGTATGTTTAATTGCACACAGCTAAGCCATTCCTGAAGTCTTGAATTTACGGGCATGAAAGAACATGTTCTGCCGCTTGAGCAAAAGGACTAACTTGATGGGCTGTCACTAATTAGTCCATCTCTGAGAAAGCAGATACCAAAAGTAGAAAACTTCTTATGGGTTACGTCACTGTTTTTATTCCCCACATAAGTGAGGACAAAACTTGGAATGTAGTGGTATTTATGGCTATGACAAATAGTTTCCCTTCCTGGGTGGCCTCTTGCTCACTTAGGTACGTGTATCCACATGGTTTTCAGAGAGCTGCTGGTGGATAACTAGGAGAGAAGGGGAATTCCTTGGTTGAGAGTGTGAATCTGCTGCATTTATGTCACTGTTTTGCTAAGGATTGCTTAAATACTGTGACTTTTTACTTAGAAACCAGAGTTCCCTGCCC
The DNA here is from genome assembly GCA_013396735.1 of Grallaria varia. Taxonomy (NCBI): domain Eukaryota; kingdom Metazoa; phylum Chordata; class Aves; order Passeriformes; family Formicariidae; genus Grallaria; species Grallaria varia. Next base: position 1,077,917 of record VWZG01000023.1, on the reverse strand, counting down.
TGTGACAAATGCCCCGTTTCAAGTTCTCAGTTAGTAGTAAGTTTTGCCTTGTTCCTCTGTGTGATTAAAAAAGTTCTCCTGTGCAATTTAAAAAGGGAAGAGGGTTTCATGAGCAGTGTTTGACAGACAGTTTTTAAGCGTGTGGATAAAACACATCTGCATAATGTTGAATGACAGCTAATGGAGACTGTCCAAGATAGAGATATGAGGAAGGAATAATATGAAGCTGTAACATGTGGGAGTTTAAGGAGAACTTCAAATGGGGCTTCCAGGCTATTTTGCTTTTGGAAATGGTTTTTCATCTGGGTAGGATAATTAAACACATATGGGTGGTTTTGCAAATAGCGTGTTGTGACTGTAAATCCACTGGTTCAAGACTCAGCTTCTCTGAAGCTGGTGGGGCTCTGAGGAAATGCCATCTAGTTAAAGAGATGAAGGCAAGAGTTATCCTGAGGTGCATTCTGAAAGTGAGCTCTGACCCATTATGCAAAGTCTTACACATCATTTTGCATCATAGTTCTTTAAACATTCACTTAAAAGCAAATGAAATGAAATTCTGAAAGCAGCTGATTATGGTCAGGTTATAATTTTGTCTGTTCCTTGATTGTGCTTCATATCAGTATGTTACATCTTTCAATAGTAATTTATCCCTTGTTTTTACTTCGTGAGTTAGGATTATTCTGCCATGGCATATAATGGAATGGGGTATGCTCTGGACTTTTGCATAGAGAGAATAAATTTGACTGACATTTTACCAAGACTAAAATTGCGCTCAGTAATGAAGCCCAACTAAAATGTGACTCAGCTTCTGACTGATTTACACCTGCAGCTCAGTACTGTTTAATTAGAAGCAGAAGTATCTGGAACTGCACCTGTGCGTGAATTACAGTTGCAGAGATGTGTTTGCCTGCAGGAGAGGAGGAAAACTGGTGAAATTACAGCATTTTAGCACTGGGTATATACAGTGATACCTGGAGGATGTTTGAATTGCTTTTCCCAGTTCTCAAAGCAAAGTATTTTGTGTTTAAGCTTTGTGTGCTTCAAACTTGATTAAGATCCTGAATGGATACTTGTCCTTTAGATAATTTGAACAAAACTTTCACTTTTTTGTGTACAGCAGGATATGTAGGAATGCCCAGTTGTTAGGAGGTTCCTCTTTGCACATATTCAGCTTGCACAAGCATAAGATCCAGATGATTTACAGAACATTGGATTGGACCATCAGTGCTCCTATCTGGTCTATACTCTTAAAATCTCTCCTTTTTCACTGTTGTCTTGGATCTGTTCTTTAGCTTTTCTCTGTCTTACCTCTTTCCAAATATTGAGACATCAAATTATATACAGATTCTTCCCAAAGTCTCTTACTCGCACAGTGTATTCTCAAGCTGTGGTGTTAGCAGTAAAGTGAGAAACAGCTCTTCCATGGACACTACAATTAAAATGTTTAACTACCCGAATAGCTTTGATGGTCACCAAGATAAATCCTAATATAATTACAAATTCCTTAAAATCACTTTTGCTCAGAAGGGTTATGATGGTGAAAAAAATTAAAAATACAACTAATTTTATTGTAAATAATAAAGTGAACTAAGTATTTTTGTTTTAACTGCAGAGGTAAACCCCAATTTAGCAATTGGGATCCTTGAGATTCCTTTATAATAGTCTGGATTCACTGACCATCTCTGCCTATTTCTAACACAGAAACATGACTTGATGTGATTGAAAGTCTGCAATATGACAGTTTTGAACAGGTTTGGAAAACAAATGGAAAATGTGCAAATATCATGCAGGTTGAAATGTGTAACTGTTGTTTCTGTTGACTTTTGAGTTGGTGTCTCTCAGTGAGTGACTGACATGGGAAACCTTGAGTCCATGGTGGCACTGGCTCAACACTCCTCAGTGCACTCAACAGGAATCTTTCATTTCATGCATCATTTAGAATTTGCTGCAATGATTATGAGAAGTCTCTCTCTGTGTGCATATATAAATATATATATACTTTTTTAAGAGGAAGAAAATGTGCTTTGTCAGCCTTCAAGCTGTGAGACTCTGTGTGTAAAATTTGATGGCATAAATTGCAAGTTTCTATGTGCACTTATCTCTGGAGGAGATAAGAGCACTAAAATAGTTGATAAAATTTAGACATTTAATTATGAGATATATTAGATGATTTCAGTAGCATCCCATCTGCTGCCCAACTGCATCCAGAATTAAATCAGTCCTGGAAAGAGAAGCCTTGAGAAAATTGAGATCATGAGGAGTGACACTGTTAACAAGGGTCTCCCTGTCTCTAGTGCTTTTTATTTAGTTCCCTTTCCAGAAAGACTAACTAGACAATCCTTTGCCATTAATATTTCATAGAAGTCAGATGGTGGGCTCTTTCTGATTATGCTTTTGTTTGTTTATTAAATCACTAAAGTTTCAAACTTGCTTGTTTGCTTGTTTACTGTTCGAGTCATATGAGAAACAGTCTCTTTGATCGGTCTTTTGTTGTGACTGTTTCTATAATTCTTTAGATATGTTGGTACATTGCAGAGGATTTTGTCTGTCATCATTATCTGTGCATATGGAAGCAAATAGACTTCTATACTTCTAGGCAGGTTCCTCCCCTAGAATATCATTTATATGGGAAAAAATGACAAAAAAATGATATATACGGATATGCACTCATCTAGTCTCCCCAGAATGTTAACTGAAAGAGCACAGGATGGATTTGTTTGCATTTGTTCTTTCAAAATTTAACAAAATCATAAAGTTTTAGTTGCACACTTAAATCCATTGAAGTGTTTACCATGTATTAAAATGAGCCACTTTTATTAGTAAAAATAGGCCTTCATATTGACAAATGCGAAAGTAAGAATTCTTAAGGTGCAAAACTGCTTCTTGCCATGAAAGCCAGATATTTTTTGAGTTGGCAAATTCAAATAAATCTCAGTAAACAAGAAAAGATATTGATACAGGCAGGACTATAATGGTCAAGTTATATGGAACCAATTATGTCTTTTAAATTCACATTACTCTTAGACTTTGACACTTGTGGGAGCCATAAGGGAAGAATAAGGCCATATTAGCTTCTCTTTTTGGTATTAGAAATGCTGAAGTTGCTTGTTTAAAAAAATTTTGAGGGCAAACTCCCTCAGCTGGTGTAGCAATTATTCACTTATTCCATCTATTTACTGATTTATACAAGATGGAGGGTCTTCTCAGAACTATGTGTTGCCACCTGTTTCATTCTCTGGTCCTGTATTCATCTTCTGCCAGAAGACTTTTAATCCAGTATCTCCCTTTTTTTTTGTTTTCATTCAACCAGTTTGAGATGCCTTGACCCTTGTGGCTGCCTGGCTTTGATTGCTCTCTGGGAATGCAGCCTTCAGAACAAGTTTGCTGTAATTTACTACATTAACTGCTCTTTCATGCTCAACATTTCTTATCTGGCTGATATACTTGATGGCATATCAGTAAGACTGGCTGGAAGCTGCCCTGGGCAGAGGTGATACACCTGAGAGGTGAAGGTGCAAAACTGCCTTGAAGTGTCTCATTCTTGTCTGATCCACTTTAGGTCAATCTCTCTGACACAGTGTGAATTGAAATGCAGCCCCTCCCCAGGTCCCAAAAGGAGCTACAGATTGAGAACACACAGGGGCATAATGTAATTTCTTTCTTTCTTTACTCTTTCCTGGTGTACTGCTTGAAGAGAAAGAAACCAAGACAGTGCCTTTGACACACACTTCCTGTGTTTGACTACCTCTCTTTCTTTGTCTTTTCTTTTCCCTCCTCTCATTTCTTCATGCCAAGAAAAAGAAAAAAGAGCAATTATTGAATATTCCAGTCTCCCTTTTATTCTACCTGGAAGAAAAAAAAAAGTATTGACTGTACACAGCAAAAGGCTTTGATCAGACAAATAGACAAAGAAAATTCCCCAGGCATCTGGAAAACCCACCTTGAAACAGGGACACCACAGCACACAAAATCACTGTCTTTTCATCAAACCCTTTCTACTAGTCAAAATATGAAGGGAATGCACAGCTTTTCTGTGGGCAAACGAGTTTTTTCTTTTTATCAGAAATACAAGACCTCATCCTTGCTCATCCCAGGGTATTCTATTTTAATTCAGTTTTAATTGGACAGAAAAAATGTATAGACAATACCTTCTAGTCACCTATGCTTCATTATGGCTTTTGTTGAAAGATGAAAATAACATGTTTAATACATTTTATTCTCCAAAGAAAGTGTACTGTAATCAATATTTCAGATGTTTCAAACTTAGAGGAGCTATGGTTCTTGTTTAGAAAGCATGAGGCTATATTGGAGAAATTAAATTAAATTGCTCAGTGATTTGGCTTTTTTATAATGGCAGCAGAGCAACTTGGGCTTTAAAAGGTTCTACAAAGATTGCTATGTTTTTCTAGCACAATTATAATTAAGGTTGATGGATTGCTGGGGAGGGAAAGAATAGTGAATGTTCTGCATAATTTTTAGAGTTTGGATGGAAATTGAAAAACACTAAAACACCTACAGATGGACAAAGCAGGCCAGGCAACACAAAAACAACTCAACTTTTCCCACTAAACAAACCCTTCTTGAGTTTTGGGGGGGGTGGGGGGGGTGGGAAATCCTCTAAGAATTTGTTACTCTTCTCTGGACTGCATATTGAGCCGTTTCTTTGCTTTAGCACACCTGTGATCTGTGGTGCTCTTGCTTGGGTGGGCTGTGTATGAGGTTGTGCCTGTAGCCATCACTTCTGCTGGCAAGTGAGAACCTACTGAGTTATCACAGCACTGCTGGAGAATTATGGCTTTGGAAAGCTGGCAGTGTAACATCATTGATGCTCATTACTGTATTTTTACTGGGAATTTTCCTATTGGGGTAATTCTCAATAGAGATTCTTCTGCTGTTGTGCAGTTGTAAAGGAAATTAGAGGAGCTGAAAGAATATATTCCAAAATGTTGCCTGTGTATAAACATCAGTTTTTATAGGTGCCCCAAATTTACTTAAAGTCTATGGATTTAGGCCCATTTCATAGGACTCTCAAACTTTCTCAGTAGATAGGTATTTGGTCTTATGAAGGCAGGGAAAACTACTGCATATGTGCATACATGCATGTGTTTTCTACATGAGATTTAGTTTGGTAGTGTATTTGTCTGGAACAAAACTACTTCTGCCTATGTATTTTAGCTGTGTGCATTTTAAAGTGCTTTGCTCTAATTTCTGAGTCCCCAAGAGCAGACAGACTGACATCTGTGGTATTTGGCATATCTTGGAAGTTCTGCATTTCCCCAGGTAATTTTCAGGTGGTTCTGAGGGAACCTATGTTAGCCACATATTCATGGCCAGGGTTACCCTTGAGGAATGGGGGGGGAAATACCTCTTTTTTTAAAGTGTCCCTTCCCCACCCCCCCTTCATTTTTTCAGTAGTCAAAAATGGCATTGTGTAAGGTTTTAGAACTAGATTCACAGGGAGAGACATTTATATGAGCTTGTATGTCTGTAGCGCTAGTACAAGACTTTGAAGAGGCTATAAACCAAATATGTATAAATCTCCAGCATTGTAGTTTTTAGGAATTATTCTATTCCATTGTGTTTGCGTTTGTTAGGAATATTACAGATGAGAGAATCATAGAGCTGTTTGATTAAAAGTGCCTAAAAATTATGTATTACAGTGTATTGAGATAGAAACACCTCATCGGCCTTTTTTCCCCCTACTTAGCAAGTAGTAACTTAAGCCTGATATTGCTGACTATGTAGAACTCCCAGGTGTAGTCACCATTCTCTCTCCAATGATAGACAAGTCTGTTCTGACTTCACAAGTATGTAGATACATGTATTGATTGTCATATTCCACAATTAACCTGCTGAGAATGTAAAGTGCTATAGAGTGGAAGATTTTATTCAATATCTAGTGCTTGTACTATTGCTGTGTTTTAGCAATGTGTTTTGCTTCATAGCAGATGAGAATACTCTTGTATGTTGAAAAATTCATAAATCAAATTATGTGCGTATGAGACAACTTTTAGTAGCATTAACATCAGTGCAATTCATCATCTCCAAGTTCCATATGTGCCAATTCATCAAAACAACAATCTTGTCAGGTATTGTCCTAATAAATGATTATTTCTGCATCGAGCCCTTCTGAAGGGCTTGTGAGGTTACTTGCTGATTTGTTAGTGCTAATGTTGAGTTAAACCTTTTGTGATCTTCAACAGAATTGTAGTTCATCTGGGTGAATTCTTTATTTCTGTGGGAGCAAAATTTACCCATTTTGTTTCATTTATTATTGACAAAATGAAAGGGAATTACTTGTGGGAATATCTTGTGAACAACTTGTATGGGCAAATGTCACGGTATTCATCTGAAAAGTCCTTTGTATATAGTCAATATTTGATAGAAATTTTTGGAAGCATGATATAGTTCATAATTTTACTTACATTCCTAGGTCAGCAGCATAGGATTTAGGAGCTGGAGGTTCAAGTCTTACTCTCACTTTGAGGCAGAGACTTAAAATGCTGGGGAAAAAAACCCAAAGAACGGTTTGGGTTGCAAGGGACCTTAAAGATCACTTAGTTCCAAACCCCTGTTGGAATGGGGGTTTATAATCTTGACACACCTTTTTCATGAAATACAATTTTTTTCTAGTGGAAAAAATACTACCCTGATCACCTTGGCCTAGGACCTTTATAGTGGTGTTTTGGAAAAGATAAGTAAATAAAAAATCATATGACAAAGACCTAGATACTTAGCTCCTTGTGAATTGGAATTAAATGGCAAGCCAAGTATTTACTACTAGTTGGTGCTTCAATAAATTTAATGCACTTGAGAATACTCAAACTGCAAGTGGTAACTTCAAATCCTGAAAAATCCTGTGAGAGTGAACCATGTCCATACAGCATACAGAACTACTCAAACAACAGGTGTGGGGGTTTTTTGTTAATTGGTATGCTTAAAAAGTAGTTATAATCTGAGTATTTAAAACAAATGGAAAATCTAGCTCTGTGCTTTGGAACAAAATAAAAATGCTTCCTTTCCATTCCACATACTTTAAAGCTAATTTCTTCTACAAGAATAATATGAGAAAAATCAGAGAGAAAAAGTCATGGTTCATTTCATATAAAAAATACTTTACTGCCCTCTGCCACATTTTACTTTTGAAGTATTTTGTGGCTTTTTTTTTCTCTAAACTCAGCATTGTGAATTTTGACTGGAATGCATGAAAGATGTTAGTGTTGCCAAATTTGCATTTCCCTTAGTAAAAAACTAAGGAGTTCCTGTTTAGTCCTCATTCACTGATCCCATTATATCAGACTTTGCATCAGTTCTTCACAAATCCACTGTATGCATCAAGCTGGCTTCTGCCAATGGTTTTACGGTGCACAATTAGCAATTAACTCTTTTGGCACTGAATTACAATTAACCAGCTTTTATTTGCTCTGATGGATGTGCTGCTGCGGGTGCTGGGAAGGGGCTGCTCCCCACAGCCACAGCTCTTGTTCCTCTGCATTGTTCCCCTGCTTATCCACGACCCTGCACTCAGGGGAGGGAAATGGGATATTCTGCAGTAATTGAGGGAACGCTGCAGTGTGCACGATGGCACACAGGCAATCAAAACCATCTCCATCAAATTGCAGGTGACATTTTCATTAGCTCAACAGCTTCGGGGCTTTGATTAGGAAATGACTGCTGGGAAAAAAAAAAGGTCATGTCATCTTGTGGTTCTCTTGCAGATGTGGCACTTTTTAATGTGCTGGTTTTCAGCCTGCCTTAGTCACATGGCAGCTAACAAAATTGTCATTTAAGACATTATTTGGGTAAGTGGTGAAATAGTTCTAGTAGGGAAGATTTTATTGTGGGGCTGTCTAAAAGACTAAAAGCTCATGAGTGTGGACTTTAGGGAACTTATATGGAGTATATCTAAAATGGACATTATATATAGTATTTATATGAAAAACTCCTAAATTTTATAACTCCTATCTCTGTTCAAAAGATAGTTTCACTGAATTCTATGATTTAATTGCATGTAAGGTATAGCAAATACTGAATATAAAAACAATATAAATAAGTTGAGACAGGTACAAATGGATTATTTCTCTGTAGCTTTGTGTGCATGTGTTAAAATCAAACTTAGGAATCACCGATCACACTGATCAATAATGTGCAAGTGTGATGTTTCTTTTTCATTACTTGTATCAGGAGCTGGAACAGTTTTTTTCTTCTTCTTCCTAATCCAAATTCTAACTTAAGATTTGCCATGAATGGCTCACATGAACAGTTAAGAAGTTTTGAACACAAAAACTACCCTTCCATTACCCCTTCCAGTGAAAAGAAATAGTCAATCTCAAAACCCTCCATGCCTGGTAATTATTGAAGCAGGTTAGAACAAATTCTACTTTATATACAAGGCAACAGATCCTACTTAGATCTTGACACTGAGCATCAATTGGAGTCAGATTGTGTGTGATTCTTCTCATCACAGGGGACACAACCACTGTCCTGCATCCCAAAGCCACAAATTATATCAGGACAGGGATTGGAACTCTGGGCTCCTGCAAATGCCGATTCTGTTCTCCAACTCCTTGGCTATTCTGGCACAAGCACATAGAAGCTCCTCTAATTTGAATAAATAATTAAATATTAATTAAAACTGAGGCAGGCAGCCACAGCCAAACAGTTTGGTTTGAATAAATCAATATTTTCTTGTTGAGAAAATGCATTTAGTGTAGGAAGCTTTCTGTTGTATTAGAAAGCAGTCTGATTACTTAAATGTAAATTCAAACCTATATGAAATCTCTATAAAAGACTACAGAGATACAAAATGAGAGAAATAGCGTTTGCAGTTAATTTTTGATCAGCTGTAAAGCATCCATAACTTTGGCTTCAGGATTCTGTGTTCCTGACGTAAATGTACAAAGAAGCCACAGAATACATGACAACCTGTTGGGAAGGGAAATAGTTGAGACATCTTCAAAACTGAAGAGTTTGAGCATTTTGTTTGAAACAGGTTTTCATTCAGAAAGCTAAAGGAATCCTTACTTAAAAAATAAGAGGAATATCATTAAATGAAATGCAAAATATTGAAACCAAATGATCCACATGAGGCAACATAGTTTTATTTTTTTGCTAATTTCAACATTTGAACTATTTTTAACATTTTGTTTTCTTTCCATGCTGAGATTGGGGTGGGGGAAAAAAAACCTTGAGAAGTCTTCTAAGTCAAATAGGCCAAAAAAGTATTTCAGAAGAGTAAGAGCTCCTTCTTTGCTGATTAATTCTGCAGTGGGAACAGTCCAGGTTCATCTCCTGTAAGTTTGATCCCGGTTGTCCATTTGGTTTGGAATGCTAAGCCTCCATTTGCGATCTTGGTGAGGTGTTTGAGGTGAGATGGGGCTGGTCCAGACTCACCTGATCCCCTTCCCTGGCTGGGCAATGTAGTGGGGGTGGAGGCAGCAGCTTCCAGTCAAGCCTGTGTGATACCAAACTGCCCGGGATGTTACAGCAAGGTAGGAGCTGAAGGTGCTGTGGGAATGCAGAGCCTGGGCCACTTGGCTGTCACTGGATTGCTAAGCTCAAAGACTACAACTGTTTTCCTGCTTATTAATCCTGTGCACTTACAAGCTTACTTATACTTCTATGCGTATAAAGTGTTTCTCCAAAATACTGGGCGTGCTTAAAGCAGATGAGTTCCTCAGACCTTTTATAACGTGACGCCAGAGCAATGCTTCATTTACATGCTAAGCTAACTGTAACTGGAAATAATTCTCCATGTGGCTGGCTCAACAATTCCAAGTTGGTTTAGACCCCATTCAAAAAGAAAAAGGAGATTATTGACTACTGAGGTTGCAGAAATCTCAGAAATGATGCCTGTGTAAGAAAGTGTAACTTATCACAAAGGCTGCATATTTCTCCTCCCTGAATACAAACGCACATTCACATTCTTCTGTGTCTCATTGCTGCTCAAATCCTAGATAATGTGCTGTTTATTTTCCAACACTACATTAAGAATTTCCATTAAAGCTGGGCAAGCAGGAAAAATGTTACATTAATTGTAATGAAGTGAATTGGAAAACATGGTACATTAATTTAACACTAAATTTTAGGAGTCCTGACTATTTACCTGGCTGACACTAAGATGATAGAAGTTTGGAATGATTTATGAGAACAAATAGTGTGGGTGTTTTTAAAGTAGTTCTTGAAGATGGTGAAGTTTCAGTTACTGCTTTCGCTTGTAGGTTCATTTTGCAAACTTTGTTTTAATTTTTCTCATACCTGCTGTCTCTTTCACCTGGACAGCAATTCTTTTTACTCCCTACTTCCCATTAAAAAACAAACAAACACCAAAACAAAACAAAAATCCTAACTTGAAAGTGTTTGTTTCTGGCTAAATCTGTGTTTTACTCAGGATCTGACAACGCTTTTGCAGTCTCATTGTATAGCTTCTGTGAAGGGCTCAGCATCTTAAACTCTGATTCAACTCCCAGTCCTGTCTGAATAAATTTGATAGATGAGTTTGACCTCTTCAACTTTAGAGTACAGTACATTTGGGTCTTGATCTCTGTGTGACATATTTTATCCGGGTATTGCAAAGTAACCTGGAGCAAACATACCTAATCTGGAAAAGTACCCTGGAGCTCGTCCAGTGGGGAGCAGTGAAATCTGGGCCTGTTCTTTCTGAGGGCTGGTTTATTGAAAGATATTTCATCTAATTTTCATTTTCGATAGATAGCCTAACTGCTAATTTGTGGGATTTATCCTAAAAAATTATGTTCTTTTTTTGGTCTTTCCTCTATTTGTGCAAGAAGATATATAATTCCATTGATTTAATACACCAAATGCTCAGCTCCCTCCCCTGAGTGCAATATAATAATCCACCAAGACAAACGGATATTCACCTTTGGGCAAACACTCCATTTTTCCTATGGTGCCAATCTCTCTGCAATGATATAATCATTTAATAGCTGATGTCTCCAAGCAGGTAGACTTTTAACAGTCCATGGGCTGCTGGCATGAATTTGGCATTTTTATCTCATTTATAGCTTCATCCTCCATGATTAGTCTTATCAACCCCTTGTCCTGTGGAGAGAAGAGAAATCTCTTCAGCTGAAGCTTTGATGGTCTTATTTGTCCAAATTTGCACTTCTGTCAGACTCTTGGCTGCAGCTCTATATTTCATATGTGAGGCTGTTATGATCCATTTAAATGCCTATGGGAATCTCAACAAGCTTTTTGAAAAGATTAATGACTTAGTTGTGGTTTTTATGCTAGTGTTTCTAGAGAAATGCCTGCATACCTAATAAGGTTATTTCTACAAGCCAAAATTTGCATTGCTAACCATAAAAGACAATTAGATAAAATTTAACTATAAAACATCTGAAGGATTCCTGGCCAGTTTTGCCTTTTGGAGATCACTTTTGTAAAAGAAAAGGGAAACAAAGAAGGGAAAAAGGAAATAAGACATCAGCTTTAAAAAGGCAGCAGAGGAAGAAGACAGGTGTGAGGAATTCTGTATTTTTGGATCCTGTACCACATGGCTATACCTTTGTTAGACTGCTATTGCCTACAGTCTTGCTTTCATTTGGACATGGCTCTAAATAGTAGTAATTTAAATTAGTGTTTGAAGTTGCATAACATTTATTCAAGATTTATGTGAGTGGTTTTAAAAAGATTAACTGAATCATTAGCTAAATGGCATTTCCTAATGAAGCCACCAAAGAGCAGGCTGGAAGGAGAGAGGTTGTGCTTTTGTTAAACCCTTGACCTTGTAGATTACACCTTTCAAAGTGCACTTGAAACTTCTGTGTTGTACCTTTTAAAGAGTGTTGATTAAATGTCCATCAAATAGTAGGAATCACTCCCATTCTGCCATTATTTTTGGCTAAAATTTGACTATTACCTGATCAGATTTTCGAAATGTTAAGTGTTTGCCTAGCATCAATCTTCATTTACTGTGAAGTGACCTAGTGTGGCAACCACCTGCTCCAGTTCAAGGGCAGAAAACATCTGCCCAGCCTTGCAGTTTGCCCAGGGCACTCCTCTGCAAGTCCAGTGTGTCAGTTGGTGTGGAGATCATAGCAGAGACTCTGCAGAGCCCTTGCTGGGTATCACACGTGGTTGCATTTGCATTCCACGGGGACATTGCACACCAAGAGACCCAGAAAGGGGCTTTCATCCTATCGAGGACTCTCCAACCTGTTTCCATCTGTGATGTGTCAGTCAGTACTATGTGCTGGCAGTTGTCCCACCAGGAATATGGAATTCTGCTAAGTTCTGTGGAAAGCAAAGCTCTTTAGTGTGGCTTCTTCTGAGACCTGTTAGGGAAAAGACTGTGGCAAAGCAGTTGATGCTTGCACATAACATCTGCCTTTGAAAGTCAGCTGTCTGTCTTATTTTGTCTTATAGGGCTCATTTTAAGATGGTCGGGCTTGCCTTTTTTCTATATGGCTGTACACATGTAATTTTCAAATTAGGATTCTCAGCATAGTTTTTAATCTGAATGCTAAACTGAATGAAGAAAAAAAAATTACTCATCAAGATGATGCCCAAGTCACAGAAATTGATTATAGAGCTGCTTATGTGGGTATCAGGCTATGCTTCCAGTTATTCCTGATTTGCAGCTTTGTCAAGAGTTGTAAATATAAATTTACAAAAGCAAAAGGAGTAAGCATATTCACTTCTCCAAGTCTGGAGGGTGAGTTAAGAGGATTTGACTTATAATCTTTCGCATTATTTACTTTTTTGTTTTGTTTGTGGGGGAAAACGAGGAGGAAGGAATACAAAGGAAATAAACCTGTTTTCCTAATTCCTAAATTCCTAACACTTTATGGTTAGTTGTGTTTCTTCTCCAGGGTTACCATGGTGATAAGAGTAACTTAAGGCTGCCTAGCAAGGCAGGTGCTGCATTAGGCTAAAATCACTTACCCTTCCTTTCATCTCCAAAATGTGTGACCAGGAGCTGAATGGCATCATTTAGGGCGCTCCCTCCTCTGACAGGCTGCTGCAAGCTCAGCCCCAAGAGTTCACATTTAAACATGAGTACCAGTTTTGCAGGCCTAAATTTTAGTGCTAAAGGAGGCTGCCTTTCAAAACACATCTAAAGTTATAAATGCATTGCTGGAATCAATCAAACACATTTTGGAAACAAAACTCAGGAACAGCAACAGTAAAAGCCCCAGCTCTGCTATATCTCCTCCAGAAGAAATGGAGAGGGGAGAATGTGCAGGCAGAGGAAGCGCAATGATTTCTTTTTTCAGTGATTCTGACACTGTTGCTTACTTCAATGCCTCATTAGCTCTGCCAGGCAGGGCTCTCCCAGCTGCACAGGCTGCTCCTGCTCGCTCTGATTCTGATTGAGTTGCCCTGTTGTATTGTTGGGCTCAGGTGTCTCTCCTCAGCTTCCTCTGATCCACTCACTGTTCTGAGTAAAGCTCCTGCTCTGCCAAAGAGGAACCACAGCCCCACACCCCTGTGAAAACAGTCTCCAGAAGACTTCAAATTACTTTTTTGATTTTCCCTCTCCGTTCTTCAGAGCTCTGTTTGCCTCTGTATCAGGCAGGTGCTTGTCTATCCTGGTCTCAAAGACCTTCAGAAGATACCTACAGCAAATTTGCAGCTCCACATTGGAATTACTCTTCCTGTTTTGACTTCCTCTTTGAATATAACTCTTAATTTAACTTAATATGTCCATACATCATTAATACTGACCTTCATTTAGTATTAAATTAGTGTGTATAATGTGGTTCTTCCACCACCCCAAAGCCCACCCCCAAAAATAAACAAGCAAAAAAAACAAACCCAAAAAACCAAACTTAGTACTTCTTAATTTCACTCTCAAATACACTGTGAGATTTGTAGAGTCATGAATTGTTGAAAAACTAACTGCTTTTAGGTACATTCCTCTTAAGCAGAAGTAGAAAAATATTATTTTTGGTCTCCTTCCTAGCTTTGTTTATTTATGGCATATGCAGTTAATGTGTTTTTCTAATGCCTCTTATGCAGTAAGTAGATTACCTAACACAGCTATTGAATTTCCAATATCTCACATTTTCTTAGGATCATCAACATATTTTTACATTAATTATTTAACTTCCACTTCCAATCTTTTCAGTCAGGCACACTTCTGCCTACTCAGGGCACAATTAGTCACTGCATTATTATAGAATTAAACCAGTTTAAGTGAATAAAAAGTAATTTGCACATTATGAACACAGCTACATTTTGTTCTGAATATTTTTACCCTGAAGATTGGCTTTCAATTTCACATTAGGATATTTTCATGTTTCAAAATGGGATAGCTAAGCCTTATGCAGTCTTCTTATTTGGGATTCTGAATTGCCTTTAAATGCTACACTTGCACTTTACTGTTGATCTTCTCATCCACCAATAGCAAAAAGAAAATAGAGGAATAAAAACATTCTGAAGTAATGTTAGGGGATGTTATAAGACAATTCATAGACACAAATGCAGTCTATCTACTGCCCTTGTTCATGTTGGAAGCACAAAATGCATTGTTAATGCTCTATTCTGCAAATGCCGATTCATACCTGCTCTGTGTCACAATGGGTGGCCCTACAGCCACCACTTAGCCAAATATTTTTTTCTCAAATCCTGTTTGTGTCTTTGATTCAATAATTGGTTGCACTGATAGTTTTGGAAAGAATTGTGTATCAGAGGTCGAGAGGATGAAAAGCTTAAGCTCCGTGTTTGCGACACAATTAAGGTTTTGTTCCATGTCCTTGTGTCCTACCTGTGTAATGCTAATCATAACAGAGCGTAAATTTGTAAACACTAGAACATCTGCCTTGTTGCACCTAGAAAATGAAAAATAAAATACAGCTGTACTATTTTATAAGCATGTTTCAGAGTAGGAAACAGCCCCGTTTGTGCTGCCAGTGCTAGAAGTCTGTGTACCAGTTTCATTCCCAAAATGTCATTTAATGGTGTAACTGCTTTTGCTCAGAGGATGGCTCTAACTTCCCTTATTGTTGCAGGATCTTTTTCCTCTTTTGAAATTTAAAATTGTTCAGTCTTAACAAGCAAAAACTTGACCTTGGAAAACTTTACTAACACAGATCTCAATCATTAAAGCAGAGCTGTTTGTGTGTATAATTATACCTCATATGAGTGCAAATATGCAAGACTGACCTTTAAAACATGCTCTCTGGATTATCATAACTTGAGAAAAGAAGAGTATTTTTTCCTTTTTAATTTAGGTGGTAAATCTAGCGAGTAATTTTATAGCATGAATGATCTGATTTTCCCTTTCTGAGAACAAAGCTCAGTAACTGGCTTAAGAGGAAAATATATTATTCTGAGTATAAAATATGGGTTTTCTCATGAAAAATTTAGCAGGGCAGTTTAATGTGGTAAGAGCACTCCCTGTGTATCAGCAGCACCCACATTATAACCCAGCAGACTGAAACAGCTCCATCCGTTGCCTCGGTGGGCTGTGAAATGCCTTCTCTCCATAAGCCTTGACAAACTAGACCTCAGTCCAGTGGATCCTCAGTAGTCTGAAGCTCCCATGATGAGTTACAAAGTGAATGATACTCTAATAAGACCTTTTTAAGCCCTGACACAACAAATTTAGAGTACCAAAAAAATTGAATGAAATCTCATTTTTCAGGGTTCTTCAGTTTCATGTAGATTTGATAGTTAAAGTAGTTCTATTTAGTGGTCATTTCAGTGCTCTCAAAAGTTCATGTGCAAGTTTCCAAAGCACTTTTTTTTCTCTTTTGTCTTGTTTGGGTTTTTTGTTTCATTGTTTATTACTCATGAAGTTAGATCTAATTTTCGGAAGACATTTGAGGGGCAGACGTTCCTGTTGCTCATTGCCAGTGGCTAGTGCAGCTTTTGCACCCTGCACCCTTCTGCCAGTAGTTGCTGTCTCTCTGCAGGACTGGTGCTCGGCCACAGAATGGATTGCATGGGTCCTGTTTCCACTTCAGTGTGTGGTTGTCTTAATTAAAACTGCCAGGTAAGGTGGTTTGCATGGCTGACTTCGAACTGTACAGGATTAGGGGACAGTGTGTGTCCTGCCTCTTTTTCCTGAGCCCTGGCATAGACCTCAGCTTCTGTAGAGGATTTCTGTATGTGCTCTAGAAATAAAATGTCAAATGTGTGTGCTGACTTTTGAAAACATTAACTTTACATTTATTCTTACTCTTAACCAAAGCTACAAACACTTGATTCAATTGTCTTTGCTTCCTTTCTCTGGTTTTCTTCCCTGGCTGCTGTGCCAGCCTGGCTTAGGGTAGAAATATGTATGCAAATAATGCAGAAAATTGTTCTTGATGCACAGCACATTTTTCTGTGGATCCCAAGTATTTAACCAAAGAGAGCCCAGCATTGCTTCATGGAGGCAGGTGAATCTTTCTTGATGGAAAGATTAATCCTTGCCCGCTCCCTTTACGGTTCCAGTCGCTCTTTGTTGTTCTCAGACCCCCTGCTATAGTGGATTTAGATACCTGGAACAGTGTCTAACTTCAGGGAATTGGTGGAGCTGGGAATAGCCTGCTGCTCCTGAATAGTCTGTGCGGGAAAACTAAATCAGGCACTCCAGAGAGTCTTCATGTTATATCCTTTAAAGGTCTCTAGTTGACTTAGAATTTTTTCTGTGATTATGAGTTATGAAGGTGTTGCCAAAGGCTTTTATTGATATACATTTCCCATAGCTCTGGCTATCTTTCTTATTCCTTGTTGTGGCATCACTCCTATTTGAAAGAGTATGGAGAATTACCACTAGAAAGCTTTCCAGTTCCTTCTGCCTTCCTGATAGGGTGGATGCTATCTATTGTAATATAAAATTCACAAAAGGATTTCATTTGAAAACCAGGAGGTCCCTGAAGATGTCAAATCTTTCAAATAACAGATTTTCACATTTCAGCTCCAGAATTGCAGGTTACAGAGTGGTAGGTTAGAAAAGATTGTGCATTTAATTTGGATGAGCTGCTCATTGCTGCACTGTGGTTCTTGCCAGGCATTCAAAAGATACGTAAAGCTGCCAGTATAGTAAGAGCAGAAGTTCACTTGGGTTTGCTTGTTATCACCTTCAGTCACTTGTTCTCCTCTGGGTCTCACAATTGGACTGTCTATTAGGATCACACTGACAAAGCCACTTGACCAGTTCTCCCTGAAAGGAGCTGCTGGGGCAGAGAAGCTTCTCCAGGGTCTGTTTCTGCTGCTCTGAATTTTGACGCCAAGCATGACTGTGAAGCCAGACCTGTATCAAGTCTTTCTGTGCATCTGAGAGAGTATCAAGGCACCTCAATGTGCTTTTGTGCTGCACCTACACAGGCTGGCCCAGCTCGTGGGTGAGCCTGTTGCCACCCATTGTGGCCAAGGGCCAGGAGTGATGTAGAGCTGTGGAGCTCACCTGGCACCCGAAAATATGGAATAGGAAAAGTCCTCCTCTACCCAGTCTTACCCTTTGCTTTATATATTTATATGGAATAATACATATTTTCCAACAACTATATGGCTTCCAAAGGCAAAACCTTTTAAATCCAGGTATGACCACGGTGTGAAATACTGCAGGAAGCTGGCCGTCAGAGATAATCAAGCTGCATGTTTTTGTGCTAGTGGATACAGCAGGAAAGTGGCCATTTGTACATATGCCTACTGCTAACCTTCTACCCTGGGGGATAATCATTTATAATTAAGTTGACGAAGAAAAGAGATCTCGCTAGTTCTTTGTCAGTAAACAAGTTAGAGAACTTTTCAAAAACATGCCAAGTTTTATCTATGCATAGTGTACAAATTGCAAAAAACTTCCTGAGACAGACCAGATAAGTATCTTGGAAGTGAGATGGGTCCCGATTGCTAATTTCTGCACAGCATCTCCATACCCATGGAGGCTACAGCTTTGTAAAATGAAAAGTAGCAGATAAAGAGGCAGCTTGCAGTGGAGATTGGAGATTATTTTATTAATTTAAAATTTATAATGTCTTAAATTTTATCTGCTATAAATTGAATTAATCAAACCATGGTACACTGAAGCATTAATAAGCTTTCAATTAAACTTTGCCACAGTGTTCTTACTCAGTTATTCTTTTTGCTACTAGGTAGAAGGAACCCCTTTTATAATAGGGCTATAAATGTTGGACACCAATTGCCATGTTAGAATGTGATGATAATATAATGCAAATTCTGCCAAATATCTGTAATTAAGTATTTCTATGAGGCTTGACAAGGGGTCCTCTAGTGTTATACAGCTTTAAATCTATCTTTATGTAGAGGTTTTCTTAGCATTCATATTATCCTAGCAGTAATTTGTATTTAATATAACACCGTGTCTATTTTGATTATATTTTATAATAAGGTGCAGCAGGATTAGTTATCAGATGATTCTTAATTTGCATAATGAGCTAATTGAATCTTCTGAATTTGGAAGCAATCATCCCCGAACCTTGTTTTTTTTGAGATGCATAGTCCCAAGTACCAGGAACCTACGTAAAGGGAAATATTTCCTGGAATGTAGGGTAATTCAAACCAAAACTTATCAATCACCTTCTTCAGTAGGTTCATATGTCAGTTGTGAAAGAAATCGAGTATTTGATAGATGGCATACAGTGGTAAGAAATTCCAGAATATTCATTTTCAGTTTATCATCAGAGCTGCCCTTTCCTGAACTGTTGCTTTAAGCAAAGTGTCCCTAGTTTGATGTCTGTGTTCATTGCGGTTTATTTACGTATATTTATATACACATAGGGACACACATATTCACATCTTACTTAGTACATATGTTTATGGATGTTAATTTATATATTTATATACATATCACGTATATTGTATGTTTACATTAAATTTCTCCAAGTGTATCATTAGCAACATTGGAAATTCTTATGCAGGGTGATTTTCTGTTGTATAATAGGTGGATTTTATACCCTGAGAATTTTCTACCTCTCTCTCCCTGAAGTCTGGGCCATAGTTTCACTCAGCTCACTTGTTAATTATAGGCACCATCTTCCTGAAGTAATTTATATAGGCTGGCAGTCATTCTAATACCCAGTGTATCCTCACAGCTGCTGGGTCTAAATCCCCTGTAAATAGTAGTGGTGACCACAAGTAGATCTGTCTAATGTAGTTGTATCATTTGCTTCACAATACAGTTAAGATAGATTTTAAATTGATATTTTTCTTATTATATTTGCAAATTTCACTGTGGCCACTCTACCTCAAGGTCAGGTGTTGGAAGAATCTAACTCAATGTGCAATGATCCCTGTTTATTTGGGTTTGGCTTTTCATTTGCTTTTGTCCTTATTATTCTCTTTTTAGGAGCATAAAATATATTATAGAATATAAAGCACGTTTATACACACGTATATAATAAACTATATTATAAAATATATTTGTGTGTGTTACACAAAGTTAGGCTTCTCAGACATCTTTACTACTGAGTGTAGGGCACTTGAGCCTCTTACCACTTTGAACTGTGTTCCATGTGGTCAGTATTGATCTTTCATGTGCAGTGTCAGGGCCTGTGTGACAACCTAAACCTCATAATTTTATGGTCCACGTAAACAAACATGCCTCAGTGTCAATGCTTAAAATGCTTTAAAGAAGTGCTACATCCACAGTGGCTGCTAAAAATTTGTATTTTATCTGGGTTATTGAAGTCTACTTCTAAACAGCAAAGTAGTAACAAAATGAGACAATAGTTTCTCTGTTACATGCAGTCTTACAGCTGCCCGTATTTGGATGAAGTTGTTTTGAGGCTCATCTGCCCTGGTGTGTACAGACCGCACCATTCCTGTGCAAACTCCTCTCGCTGGTCTCAGGGACCCAGATCAGTGATTTCTCCAGAAGAAAATCACTGAGGGTTTAGAGAGGAATCAAACCTCACTGCTATTCCCCCTGTCTTGCTACCTCAAGGTCTCCTTATCAGGCTCTGTGCATGGAATAGGATGGGCAAAGGGTTTATTCTCCTGACTGAAGTCTGGCAGATTCCTTTGAGTTTTCACTGAGATATTGTCTCTTTTACTCTGTTGAATCTCTAAGTCACTGATCTAACGCGATGGAACCAAATTTCTGCTAAGCAGTGGAAAAGCATGGCTGGGAAATGCTCCCTTCTCAAAATCAAATCCCTGACTGTGCAAGGTGAATTCAAAAGACACAATCTCATGGTTAGGGCACTGCATTAGGGTTTGGAAATGTGAGTTTTGCTGGTCAGCTCTGGGCTCCTTTGGAAATGACTTGGGGTCAGACCCTTAAATGTATCTAATTTTTGTTAATACTGAAGTTTGTGCATTCACGATGCAGATTCTTGGATTGACCCAGGGGTTTTATTTTGTTTAGTTGTTTATGTTGTTGTTGTTTAGTGAATCAGAATATTAGGAGACTATTCGGCTAGAAAGATTTCTGCTGCTGCCCTTGGGGAGGTTTTATGACCATAAGTATGTTCAGATAGGGTAGATCAACAGAGAAGATCCATCAGTCTGGGGAGGATGCACATGCAAATAGCTGTTAGACAATTTCTTTAGTGGCTGAAAGCACAACAAACCTTCAGTAAGCAGATTTGATAGGTGTTCTCTGCTTTAAATATGTATAAGACAAAAAAAAAGTTGTTTGAATTGAGATTCCTTATGTTCAGTTTTATTTAAAAATAGAGAATATGTTTGAAGCAACAAAATTCTAAAGAGAGTGTTGTGTGTTGCTAAGTATATGTGTTTTCCAAGAAAAGGGACCAGATAGTTTGTAGGAATGTCCTTCAGATATATCTCTGGTGGTGTTTTCTGGAAGTTGGCTGTAATCAGAAACAGGTTTGTCATTTTTTAGAGTTTTGGGGTTCTGTCTGTCAGATCAACTTGCTCAGGGTTCAGAACATCTCATACAAGTGTATAAGTTTGGCAGCTTGACCAGGTTTCCTTGTTGAATAACAGGGAGCAAAATCATCTGTAATTATTTTGAATTGCTTAGCTTCTTCACTCTCTTTAATCTAGAAGGCAGCATGCAGTTGATGTGAATGTATCAAGATTTCCAGCTGGGTTAGAAGATGGCATTGACATTTTTTGAAGAGGTCTCTGGGGCACTGGATTCTGCCCAGAATAACACAATCGTAGAAGAGGCTTCTAAAGTTTAAATAAACATCTAACCTGAAGAGTTTATTATTGTCACTGAAGTTACCAACTTCTCTGTATTCATTAGTGTGTTTTGTAGCTGTTAGTGTTCAGTCATCCAATGTTCAAATTAAGGATTTTTTGTCACAGCAGAAGCTTGAGGTCTGGGAACACAGTCTGGAGGAAGCAGAGCATGACTAAAACTCTGGCAGACAGATTATTGGCTGGTGGTGACAGGAGGAAGTCTCTAAACTAAGAATCCTCAATAAATACAGACAGCCTGGACCTGACTGAGACCAGGAGACTGAAAGCTTCTGCTCATGGCAAGAGTTAGAGCTTTAGAGTTGCAGCTCAGACTGTTTCTTTACTGACTGTGGATTTCTGATCCTGAGACATAGCAGCTGAAATAAATCCTAGAATACACAATGAGCTTGTGATTGCATGCCTGCTGGATACCTGAACCACATCTGCAGGAGTCAGCTGATGGTGATGGATAGTTAGACGTGCTCTCTGTGGGATCTAAAATACAGTGCCCTCAATGGGATCTAAAACACAATGCCCTCAAATGACCTGCTTGAATCCCCTCCAAATCGGGGAGTAGAGTATTGGCCATGTCAGCATTTGCCTGCTGACCTGTAGTGACTTTTGAAGTGATGCTGAAAGCAGTTCTGCCTCACTCACAAAAGAAGTGGAGGCTTGGAGAAATTCTTTCATGTCTGGTGTCTTGATTTACTGAGAAGGCATTTGGGAGAATGGTGAGTGAAGGGCAGAAATTTTTGGCCAAGCCAGTGCTACGGAAATATCAGGTTTCTGATATAGTGTATATATATTTTATCAGTTTGTACAGATAAGCTATTTCATTCATTACTGGAGGCAGTGAAATGCAACAACTGCTAAATTTCAGGGCCAAAAGCTAGATGATTTGCTTGTCCTTTTGACAGTTTTGAAATACTCCAAAAAGAGTTTTTTACCATAGCTGACGTGGGGCAGCACATGGTGAAAGTTCTCCATAGGCTTTGATATACAGCCAAGTTACACTGATCAAAAAGGCTGCAGTGGATCAGCTGTCTTAATTAACCATAAGTCTGCTATCAGTCTGCAGGAGTTACAGAACCATGCTTTAGCCTCACCTTTCTCTGTAAAGATTAAGCCTTTTCCCCTTTCCTTGCATTCCATGTGTTCTGGGAAGGAGGACCATGGACAATATTTGCCTCAGATTCTGGGATCAACAGCAAGTGCCCTCTTACTTTGTAAGAAGTTCACTGTTAGTGCCGACACAAACCAGAAAGTAAAATATATTTCAGCTTCATACTCGTAAAACATTGCTCGACCTCCTAGTCTCACATGTAAGAAATCAATGCTGGGCTCATTTATTTGGAAATGGCTGTGTTTTGCCATGTCCTGTAGTCACTATGAAAGTTTTATGTCAAGAGAAGGTGGGGCTGTGCTTGTAATTCAATTCCTGGTGAATTATTTAATTCAAAATATCTTGGAGTTAAGCAGTCCATAAACTATAAGTGCATTTTCCGAACTGATCCTTCAACACAGGGCAGATCATGTCTGTAGAATGCAGCACTTTCATGCTGCAATACAAATCTGTCAAGTAATGGCACAACCACTTGGACAAATGTGTCTTTCCAGACATGCTGAAGAGCTAATGCACAGGGAATTAAACAACAAATGCAGACAGAAAGCAATCATTACTAATAGACACTTTCTACGTTTTGTGATTTTAGTTGAATTGTGAATCTGCATAATTAGGAAGAGATTTGCAAAGATATGAAATAACCAGAATAAATTAGGTGAAGAAACAAAAATGGAAAAGCAACAGTCTTGATTTAAATAATATCCTTGCTCATAGCTTGGATAATTTACTGAGGTAAATTACCTGATAAACATATTATACTGATTTCTTATGTACTAGAAGTTTTTCTTCTGGGATTTGCTAAATGTTTGTGTATTCCTGTCCTGCAGCAAACAGGAATGTTTAAGAATATGGTGCAGTACTGACACCTTTCCAGTTACTACTATTTAACATTTATATTGCGGCAACATCTATTGCCTGCCCACTCCTACAGATGCAGGGAACGTTTCAAGTGCATCCTCTAACTAAAATATAAACTCTGAAGAGAATCTCCAATTATACGAAATTTTAAATGTTTTGTGGCAAATGACATTTTGCAACCACTTGTTTTTGCTTATCACCAGCCTTCTTTGGAAAACTAACCATGTTTTCAACTTACGTCGACAGT
Source organism: Grallaria varia (assembly GCA_013396735.1). NCBI lineage: Eukaryota > Metazoa > Chordata > Aves > Passeriformes > Formicariidae > Grallaria > Grallaria varia. The sequence continues at coordinate 1,054,623 of VWZG01000023.1, read as the reverse complement.
CCCTGTTATGACAAATTGCCTCCAAAAAGTTGTTCTTGGGCTGGCTCAACATCTTTGATAATCAGTAGCAGTCTCAGTTTACTCCATGGGAAGATATGTTCAGTTTACTTGAGTTTGAATGGTCGATCAATTATTTTTCATTGTTGTTTGTTTCTGGGCTTGGACTCTGCAGATTTATGTGTGTCCCTGAGTCAGTCATTCCTGCTGTCCAGCCTATGTAAAAATAGCAGGAGAGGTTGTTTTGCTACATTAGAGAAAATTCTCTGTGGCAAAGGAGCCTGTTTTCCTGTGGGCAGTCACAGAGCTGAGCAGACTGTGGGGAACCTGGAGAAGCTTAATATAGGGAAAACAGGAATGGTCCCTGATGGGTTTTGGCATGCTTACTTTGTGTTATTGATAGATTTCTTTGCGGGGGGGGGGTGGTGTGGTGGTGTTATATTCCAGCATACTTAAATTTAGTTGTGTTTATGTGAGTTTTGGAGTTATTTCAGGCTTCTTTGTGGTTTGCTTGTTGCAAGTGCTTGGAAAAATGCTGTGGAGTCTCTGAAACGGTCACACTCCGGGTACTAACTCTTCTGGCATGAAGTTCCTCAAATCACATGAGAAATGTTGTCCTTGTAAACGTGTCCACTCTAAGTCTGTCCTCTCCTTCCACTGATGCCAGAGGAGCTGCACTGGAGTGCTTTCGTGCACGGTATCTGTTTAGCTGGGAGGCTCCTGGGGATTGTGCACAACTTGTGTGGCAATCAAGGCTTTTTACTGCAGAGCTTGCTCTGTCATACTGATAATAGCTTTTATAATTTGTGCTGCAGCAGTGCCCAGAGGGTCATAATCTGACTGGGGGCACTCTGTGCCAGGTAGTGCTTAGCCATGGTGTAGCTACATTTACAATTAAATTAGGCTGGCTGAAAAAGGAACCTCTCTTGCATGCGCAGCAGGAGAGAAGGGAACTCCAAAGCTAGCTGGGATTGCCCAGCTTTCTTACCCATCAGCCCAACTTTCAGTATTAATACAGCAGTGATCACAAGCGAGGTGGGACGTGGGATTGTCATTTGAGTGTGTAGATAAAGCAACACAGATGTGAAATGCTTTAGGGTGCCACCCCGAGGGCCTGATTTTAAATGTAAACCTGCCCAACAGGAGGTGGCTTACTGTGGTGGAAGTCCATACAGTCCAGTGCTGAAGCACTCAGTGAAGAAATCCTTCTGCACCATCTGTCTGTACCACCCCCTGCCACAGAGATTCCCACAGCCATCAGCTCCAGTGGAGGGACTGTGACCAGGGTTAGCTTTGACGGACTAAAGGGGCAGTCATTGATGTCCAAGCTGCATTTCCTGAAAGCGCTGGGACTGCAGAATGCAGCTTGGCTTTCCAAATCTTAATTAAATGCCCAGTGAACTAGAACAACAGAAGAGAAGCTAAAGATGATGCAGGTTTATTTTCTTTTCAGTTTTGCTTTTGGTCAGTAACTGTTTAAATGACCAATAGGAATTGTTATTCTGTAAGTGCTTGTGGTAACTAAACGACAACATGAGACTTCCTTCTGTTGCAGACAGTTGTCTATAAAAGTCACACACATTTTCTTGCTAGTGTAATTTAACATTTTCATTAGCTCAGTAAAAGAAAGAATTTAAGGCATGATGTATGTGTCGTGGTGGGAATCTGGTAGGAATTACTATTGTTTAATGAATACTTTACAGATTCTGTAAAGTAATTATATAGTAAATTAAATTATTTGAAATTCAGTTTCTAACTTTGTTTCCTCAATAGACTTGATTTGATCTTTGGGTAGGGAGTAAATTTTTTCCAGTTAAGCCCTCTGTAGGCAGAATAGAGAATATGTCACATGCACATAGGTGGCTCGGGACTTCATGGGAAAGAAAAGCAAAGAGCTTTCTTGTTTTCATCTGTTCTGTTTGATGGCTTGTGTTCAGCATGGGGAAGCCACATAATTGCTATCAGCTACTCACTGAATTAGCTTATTTAAAATATTTTCCAATGTATTTATTGTAGAGCTATTAAGAGCAGACTTGTAGGTTAGATAGTACTTGTGCTCAGTTTCTCGGCAGGAGTTTCCATTTACTCTGGTAATGCATGGAAATCCTTCTACAGAAAACAGAGCACATAGAAGAATTAAAACATAAACCAAATATTTGCAGAGGCTGATCAATTAGCTCTTACTGAAGCAAACCGACCTGGAACTCGATGAACACTCTGTTATTAATATACCAGGTGTGCTTTGGACATTTCTGGCCCTTTCCGCCCTCCTCTTTTTGGAAGAATCCAAGCTGAGACTCCAAGAATTAAAAAATTTCCAATCCTTTTGTTCATTTATCTCGAAAAATAAGTAAATTCTTTCTGTCTTGGATTAAGTCCAAGGGTTTTTTTCTATTGGCTAGTAGACCTTCCCAAGGACATCAGTTTTCTCTTGCAGTAACTTCATTACAGTTCCTTAGAGGACCCTGTTCTGCTACAGGTCACACAGACCAGTGGACCTGTGCACTGTCTTAAATGGTTGTAAAAATTAAACACCTCTGTATTTACCAACTTTTAAGGTAAAATAGAACTCTATACAGGAAATGCAGAACAGAAGCTTAGAAATCTGCAGACTTGAAAGTCCCAAGCCACTGAATTAGACCCCAGTTTTGGAGGTGAAATTAAAAATATGTTCCAATATTTTAAAATGTCCTTCTTTTCTTGCAAGGAAGTAAGATTCACCTCTGCGTCTTCAGAGTGCAAATCATCTGCACCTGATGTCTTGGTTAAGGTCCATCCTTTCACTGTGCTTTGCAGTAAATGCAAAGATTTTCACGGCTTATTGAAACAGGTAGGAGGGCTGAGCCAGTGGTTAAACAGTCAAGGTCTGAGTAGATCGCAAAATGTGAGAGGATGAACTGCCCTTCTGGAGGGGGGAACCAGCAGCAGAGCGTGTGCACTCAGTGAGGAGCTGGCCAGCTATTTACTGCCAAGTCTGCACCTTCACTTCCAGAAAAAGGAGAGCTTTAAAAACACATTTCAGTATAAACAACCCAGCTTTTTCATGGAAAGTTAAACAATCATGCTTTGAGGGAAGATGCTTTCTTTTTTTCTTCTTTTTTTTTTTTCTCTAAGAGTTTTAAGTAGGCAGCCCAAATGAATATGTTCTCTAACTCAAGTTTTAAAAATGAGACTGTGTTCAAGATGGACCATAAGAGAATGGAACCTGCCAGCTTAATTAAGGCTCTGGAATGCTTCTGGGCAAAATTAATCTATGTGGATGAAAGCCAAAATCAGCCTGGCTGAACAGATTCTAGCTAGCACACCACAACTCTGAGAAACACAGGGACCTTAAAGTATGCAGCCTAGCAATATTAATTGCAGTGGTTAGAGAACTGTCTATCCTTTTTGTGGATGCCAATCTGCATTTGTTGTTGTTTATTTCCAAGCCAATATGGTTATCAGAACAATCTTAGAGGTAAATTAAAAATTAGAAAATGATTTGCCATCCTTTTCTGCTTCAAACTCTTATTAAAGAGCAGTTGATGAAAATAGAAAGCTTGATTTACTCAAATAGCCTGAGTGTAAAACTGAATTAGTTCATAATGCAATAAAGGCCTCTGATATTAATGTCCTTTATGTACATCAACTCCTAACTTGGGCTTTATCTCATCGTGGAAAAGGGTCTATGAATTAAATGTTTTCTTAGTCTTGTGAACAGATGCTGTTCCAGAACGTTTGTAGCCTCTTGCAGTGCTTTGCGTAGGCTGAATTCACTCGCCACGGAGAGAACACACAGTTTCCTGCTCTTTGATTCCCTGAGCCTTCATGTCTGTGCTTTGCCAGGGTGTTACCTCTACTGCAGCAACTGAGAAGTGGTCCTTTGTGCCCCAGTGCTTGGTTTTGCGACATTAGGATGGAGGTGAGGCGGCAAAGGTTGAGCTCAGATTTAGCTCAGCAAAATCGGAGGGTTTGTCTTGGTGTCTTCACTCAGGCACAGCTCCCATTGCCTGCAGAGGGCAGTTCAACCAAGAAAGAAGGCAAGGATTAGAGCCCACATTTATCTCTGTTTCTTATTTCCAATGAATTTCCACCCTATCCCAGTGAACAACCATGGGAAATTCACATAGTGAAAATACAGGATTGCACTGCATTATATGTATACACGTGGTAGTAATTTCAGAGCAACTGATTAACTGATGTCAATGCAGAACAGATATTATGGTGTTTTAATTACCCCCTTGAAGGAAGGTAAACAATGCCAATGTCTCTGCTGTTCTATGAAATCTTTCCTCTTCTGTGAAAAGGGGTTTCACAAAAGCTCTGCTCCTCTGTATACAGTTGTCAAGGGATGCTCGGAATTAGTGCCTTGCAGGGACTGCTTTTGCCAAGTCTCTCCCAGAAAGGTGACGAGGTCTTGGAGTGACACCCTCGAGGCGTTTCTCCAGGTATTCTTGATGATGAAGGTTGCTTATCAAAGAAAATTTCACTCAGAAGACATTTGAAATCAGAAATTATATTTTCTTCTGCTTTGTCTTTGAATTGCAGTTACCAGTAAGAACTCAGTATTTATCAAGTTGAAAACAGTAACAGATTCACCCAATTTTCTTCTCTCCTCAGGAGGCTGTAAGCTTTAAAAGGTAACCACTGACTAATGGCCCGTTCCGGACAATTCTGTCCTGTCAACCAGCAGTGGTAGAGCCTTGTCCAGCTGAACCAGGGAGTTTCAAAAGCAGTGGAAAACTGGAATCTGCTTTCCTATATGTTTATAGCACTTGGATTTTCTAACATCTTAGTAATGGGTTCTTAAGCACTCAGCTTCTGACAAATGAACACAGTAGAATCACAAAAATTTCCTTTCCTTACAACATTGTGCAGAAAGAATGGGCCCAATTGACCACTATGACAATTCAGCAGATATAGTGATGCCAAATTGTTCTGTAACTGACACAGAGAAATTTTGCTCAGATTTATAGCTGAACACTAAAAAGACTTCAAATACGTTCTGAAACAACAAAGATGTATTTTCCTTCCAAAGCCCTGTATCACCTTCTGGAGTACAAAGGTAATACTTGCACATCATATCAGATCCCTCTCACTTCTTCTAGGCATTAGTATGTCAATTTTTATGAGTAATATTGGAAGGATATCTGTTTGTAAAGAAGTCTGTAACAAAACTTGTACTGACTTCAAAATAGTAAGTCCACTCCCTAGGCCCAGATCAAGTAAGCTGTGGCAATATATTGCCTACAGAATTTACTAAAACATACACAAATACAAAACCCATGATATTATATGATAATGTTCCAAATGAGTCTGGTATTTTTATCTCATAATTTCTAATCACATTTCATTAAGATTAATGGCACCTTGTTTCCCTTGTGTTCATGTCACAGTTGGTTTTAAATAATGTCTGTTATGTAGCTTGACAATTTTTCATGCAATTATCTTTCAGGAATTAGTATAACTGAGCAATAAACAATTAGCAAAATAGGCGTTGATCTATGTAGAGTTAAATGTAAAAATGTGGTCTAAATCTGGTTATTTAGATACTTTGCTTATGATTTGAGATTATTTTAAAACTAGAAAGAATTTTGAACTTGGAACTTTACTCAGCATGCTGTACTTTTAAGAGTCTTTTTGATTAGTGGGGGTTATATGTGGAGTTTCATGAAAGCATACATAAAAATATGTAACCTCAAGATATAAAAGCAAACTGATTTAGACAAAATGGAACAACTTACCCTGGGGGAACTGTGTGGATGCTGGTAGCAGTGAGCTAATCACTGATTTGGACCATCATATTTTATAGTGTTTACTTAGAAGTGATTTCCAGTTGGAGCTGGTTTAGTCCAGGTTGGCAGTGTGGAATTGCATTTGGGAGAACCACTGTCTGCAGATTTTGAGGGTCATGGTCTGTAATTCAGCTCCGGTAATGTTCAGGATTACAGCCTTTGCACGGGAGATTTTACTAACTGGTTGAGACAGCTCCACTGTTCTTAATCCTTGTGAGTATAAATGGATATAAATATTGGGGAATACGTTCTGCAGGGAGAAATAAGCTCTAGGCACAACCGTCACAGTTATAAAATATTAGCTGTCTTCGTAAGCAAAATGTTCCTCATTTTTTACATATGTTGTTTGTGTGTTCCGGCTTCCTTTTGAAGTCAGTTTTACCTTTGATTTAAATGACAACTCTATGGGACATAAACAATTTTAGTCATCACTTTTCACATTTCCACTGTTTTATGCTAACAATTCTGAGCTTCCAACACTTCTATCAGAGAGTTTGAGCCAGCCATGTAACTGTCCTGCATCTATCCATCTCTTGGAAACAGTGACCCTACTCGGAAACTTACATGTAGTTGTGTGCATGTCTTTAGTGGTCCATGTCTGAAGGTTCTAAATTTTGGACAGAGTTTAAATACACTGCCATATTTTCAGCCCCACTAGACTGAAATGCTGAAGTTCAGAAAAGCCAGATGTTATTCTGAATGCAGTTCTGAGGTGATGCTAGAGCTCATGTTATTTCTCTGGAAAGCACTGATGTTTCTACTCAGTGAGAAGAGATTAAATATCTCCTAATGTTTGTAAAGTTCTTTGAAGGTGAAATGTGCTGTATAAATTATACATTATCATTATTTATAATACGACCATGTGCCTCAAGAAATAATCATGGAACTTAATAAGAAATTAATTTTCCCTGGTTTTTCACTTTTGTTTAACATCCCATAAAAGTTAATAGAAAATTAGTCCTTCTTGGAGTCTAACATAATGGTTCAAAAGACCTATAGGAAGGATATATTTCTCCCTTTAGGGAATTTTATATGAAATTTCCTGTAGAATCTTGAAAGATTAATTTTTATTAAAGACTGAAGGATTTAGGATATCTTTGTGGCGTGGTTTTACTTTATTTATTTATTTTATTTTTCAATACATAGAGTTCATTAATCCAGGAATCTGTTTTTCATGTGCTTTGTGAAATTGTCAAACCAAAAATTAAAGTCTTCTTATACTTCACAGAAGAAAGAGCAGTTTTTGCAATTGGATTTCTAAAGAGAAAAAAGAAATTTCATTTTATGTGTGATTTCTAGCGCATCAAGAGCTGTTATGATGTGTTTAAAATCCATTTACATGGTGTTAGTTATCATGAATTTGTTGTAGAACCTTTGATGCCAGTGTTACTAAATGGCATTTTACTAGTCAGCATTAGTCTCACCCATTTTGACAAAGCATAAAGGCAAATACATCAGTTTTATTTTATTTTCAGGCCGTGATCTCCATTTTCCTCTGTCTTTTCTTTTTTTCATCTGTCTCTATTTTTCTCTTCCTCGGCTATTTTTTTTTCAGTTCTCCTACATGTTAATACAAAAATATTTTATTAACAAACTGTAATATTACAGAAACATTTTATTACATCTGGAAAAATATATTCAAGGAAGTAAAACATGTGGAAGTTACTGAAATGAGGAAAAAAAATTGTTTTAGCAAAGTTTCATTTTCAGAACTGACTTAGTGTTGATTTGCTCTGACAGCCCTTGATTCTTTAACCAAAACAATCCCAAATTATATTTGAAATTCGAAGAGTTGGCTGAGTAGAATTAGGAGGAACTACTTTACATTTCTTATGAAGCTAAGAGGGACTGTTAAGCAGTACTTCATTAATTTCAGTCCTTTGTAAAAAGTCATCAGCCTTGAGACTACTGGCTCAGCAAAGAGTTTAAGAAGTACAAATATTCAGAATACTCTGTGGAGAGCCTCTGTTCTTATTCTCTGTCTGGTCTTATGGATGTCTGGGGGTCTGTAGATGCTTCTTTTGCCCAGCTTCAAATGTCTGAACTTCACCCCCACTACCTCCCTCCCCAGAGCTGCTGCGCGACAATCGCCTCCCAAAGGCCTGAGATACAAGAAAAGGGAAAACAAAAACAGTGAGAGCAACTTCCATTGAGATAACAGCAAGCGTTCAGAAATAAGGGACGTACTGTGGAATTTACAGATTAACTAATCCTGGGATTTGCCGGTCAGTACAAAGAGCCCTACTGCAAAAAGGGAAGAACGAGCCAGTCATGCTGCATTTCAAAAGGCAGTTTGGGGGTAATGGGGTCTGAAGGGATGTGGGGGAAACGGGAATCTGACTGGAATGGGAAAACTCTGGGTTGTGCTCAGTTTCTCATGCCAGGCCAGCTCTACTCGTGGTAGAATGAGGCAGTATGAGCACACCTTCTTAGCCTGTAAGCACAAAGAGCACCTGCATCCTCCTCTGGGTCCTGAATTGTGCTTGGGACATGAAGGTTGAACGCGCTGGGGGGCTGGAGTGGTTTGTTGGTTGGAACAGACTCTTGGCTTTCAGAAAAGGCTCACAGGCGGAGGTCAGAAGTGGCCCCAACAGGGTGCGGTGAAGATTTGGGAGCAACCTGTGCTGCAGAGCTGGGCCCACGGGAACACCACCCCCTGCTTTGCCTCCTGCCTCTGCGAGGAGCAGTAGGGAGGAAAGAGCCAACTTTCCTCTGACTGCTGAGTAAAGCCAGAAAATTCAATACCTTTATTAAGACAAAAAGTAATTCTAAGCCTAAATGCAAGGCGATTGTGATGGATTTAGGATTCTTTATACCCCTGTTCTCTAAACTGGGATCAGTATTCCAGTCGGGACATGCTGACCAGGGAGCTTGGGCTGCAAAGGGGAAGGGGTGCACCTGTTGTCTCATGGTCAAGGAGCTTACAATGGCATTTGCAGTGTGAAGTGTTTGACTTTCAGCAATAAAGCCTTTTCCTTTATATGTCCATTTTGCCAAGTTATCCAACAATGCTGTGGGATGTTCCAATAAAAAATGTTTTCCTAATTTAAAAAAAAAATTCCTTTCTTGGCCAGTCAAAACTATTAATGTTCCTTCATCTTTCCCCACTTCAAGCTAGTGGGCAGCTAAAATTCCTTCACAGATTTTAAATTCAAGGAAATGAAATAATTTCTTTTGGGGGAACAGCTCTTTGGCCTGTGTTTTGTTTATTCTTTTACTTTGACTGAAAGTTATTATTTTGCTCACAGCATATTCCTTCAATTCCTTCGGTCTTATTTAATCTCTTGTGTATGATTTCTGAAAGTGTCTCTCATGCAAATAATGTACTGAGTGCAAGACAAAACTTGACTTGTACTATTGTTGAAAGGGTTCATCAGTCAAGAATTCTTGTGCCTTTTTCTGAAAAAGCTGCATTACAACAACAATTTTATAATTTTCAACAGGGAGAGATTTTTCTTTACAGAAGCAGCTGTGAAACCAGATGGAGTATCTCTGGGTTTGTCCCTCCCCACCCCCCTTCTTGTTTTAACTAAGTTCTTTGCCATTAGAGCTGGTTCCTTTTCTCAGGAAATAGATGTGGCTGTTATATTCTCAGCATGAGGTTTGAACATTTCCTCCTCTTTTAGCAATTCCTGTTGTGCTGCAGAGTTGCCAGGTCAACGCTGAGTTTGTTCACCTTTTGGAACAAGAGCGTACAGCATTCCATGTGATAGGCAGGTGGTCACAAAGGATGTGTGTAGGAAACAAATGGGGGTCAAAATCTGACTAAAGGCTACTCTCTCCAAATTTACCTTTTTTTTTTTTTTTTTTAATTCAGAATGAGCTCCCAGTAAAGCACCATATCCCAAACTTTTAGCAGAAATAATCTGATTTCTCTCTTCCAACCATTTTGTAGCTTAGAAGATGGAATCACACTAGTTCCATTCAGTTCCTTCAGCTCAATAACAAAACAGAGGCAATTTCAATGCAAGAGTATGCTCTCTTTCAAATAGTTTCCAGAGGACATTTTCCAGCTTCAGAACTAGCACACCATCCTGAATCTGAGCCACGGCTGAATGTTTATTTTTCTTTTTGATGGTACCAGTTTAGTCCTAAGCCTTTCATCTTCCCCCGCTTTGATAGGTCAGCGTCAAGTTGGAAAACAAAAGTGTGTGTATATACTTACCCTCCCTGGCAAAGCTAAACAGTATCAAAGTCTACAATATTGAGTATTTGTGCCTTATTTATAGCTTCAGGTATTTTTGGCTCTGATATTTCCAGCTTGGGTTTGCTGAACCACTGTTTTCAGTTTTAACAAGCTACACGTGTAAATGTGCTGTTTCCTGATATGTCTAAGTACATCTAGCCAACTATATAGTCAGAGCAAGTCTTCCTTCAGAATTTAAAAATTTGGTAGAAATATAGAAAATTAGATAAATTGCTGCTTAAATAATTTTAACTCTATTCTATTGATACAATTCTGCAAGAGGCTTTATTTTAGGAGGCAAGTGACATTTCTGGTAGTCTTTCATTTAAGATGTTTTCCCTGTGGAGCTCTTTAGCATAAAACCTGTGAGTACATGATTTAGCTGATTTTAGTTCAGCTCATATAATTTGTTCTTCATAGTGGAGGGATAGTTCCTATAATTTTGAAGAAATAATATGGAAGAACATCCTCACTTCACATCTTGCAGTGTTATTCAGCAGGCATTCTCTCAGAAGATATTAACTCTTTGCCTGAGGTATCAATCTTAGAAGTAAATTAATAAAGTAATATTTATTGTATCTCAATAATAGTCATGCCTTTAAATCGTATACCCATACAAATTCTCGTGCACCTTTGCAAGCAATACTATCACCTTCTCCGGCCTTTTAATTGGTACCATGTTAAGTCATATGTCAACCCTTATAAATTATCCCAAGACCTCTCCTTTTACTGATCTGTTCTTTTCTGACATCATCATGACTCTGATGCAGAATAGCTGCCTGTGCAGATGTGAATTGACCCGTGTCCGTCAGCAGACAGAGCTGTAGTCAGGTGTAGGCTGGTGGTTGGATGATTTTTGTCTCCATGAAAAGAGATTTGTAAAATCCCTCCCCTCCTTTTTGTTGAACAGTTTGTATTTCCATCAAAGAGGTGCCATTTCTGAGAGATTAACCCAGTAAACAGACACGTGCCAGCATGGCCGTGCCAGGTACTTTGTAAAAGAAGTGAGTTATTGTGACAAGCATCACTCCCTGTTTGTGGTGATCCTACATTTCTGTGGGACCGTGTCACAAGTGAGACAACACAGGAGCATTTGCAAAGTCTCCAGTGTGTTCCATTTCCAGACAGATGCTGATGTGAGTGACAGCACGCTTAGAGCATGGTGTGGGGCTGTCCTGCAGCTCCTGCCAAACCCCATGGCTGGTTCCTATTAGACTCTGCCCTCAAGGGAATGTTTCTCTTGGCCTTTAACTCAGTGGAATACAGTGCAAGAACTCATTTGGACACCGTCAAGGGTACCACCCTATTCAGAGACAGAGCATGATGCTTTTTCTTTATTCTTACAGAACTAAACCAGGAACTGCTCACCACTGCTGGTTAGTCTTGCAGCCTTGCCCACTGAAGTCTGTGACCTCTCCCCTTTCACCAGGGCCATCAGTGTTTCAGCTGCCTGAAAATATGCCAGGCTGCGTTGGGTTATTTATTTATTTTGCTGTGCAAGGTGCAGATGGCAGGATATTTATTTACCTTGACTGATTTAAGAGAATGCAGTATAGAACTTGGGGCTCTCAGTTTCTCTGTTTCAAAGGCAGAGAGCGAAACAGCAGAGATGCTGTTCTGCTAGTCAAGGCAACTTACCAAATCCCATCTGAAGATAAAAGCATCGCTGACATGTTTGAGCAGAACAATATGTCTTGGCATTGCTCCTTGACCCTTGTTTAAGAGCCAGATGGTAAATGTTCCCTTGCCAGGGTTCTATGTAGGAAACAGGCAAGTTATTTTGCTAAGGAAATGGCAGGCATGTCAGAATCAATAGCCTTGGAAAGCTCACAGTATGTGCCTCCTCCTGACAGATCGAGGGAAGCCGAGGATAGCGGTGAGCTGGAACAAGGCAGTCACAGTGAGAGGTGATTTTGTTCTGCAAGCAGGGCAATTTCTTAACGATGTATTACACGCTTCTGCCTTCTGTTCAGTGCTCAGAAGGAACCGCCAGAAAGTGGATTGCAGTGCTGGGGATTGCTCACCTTCAAATGTCTACAGAGTGCCTACAGGCTCCTGTGGCAAACTCAGCACAGCCATGGGGATGCAGTAGAGCCTCTCCCAGTGTGCCTTCGGAGCTGCTGGTGGTTCCCACTGTCTATGCGGGTGTAATGAGCAGGGCTGTGTGGAGAGATTCAGACATACCTGTCTGGACTCGATGAGTTTGACTTCTAGGCAGCGACTCTGCTGCATGTCAGGAACAAAGTGCCATGGGTAGCTCAGCTTATAGGAACTTCCCTCTTTTGTGGTACAAAAGAAAACACAGGAGAGGAGGTATAAGGCAAAGAGTGAGGCAGATGTGACATTTATTATGGCCAGAAGACGCCACTGCATTGGGAATTTTCTGTGTGTTCTCCACTAATAGAAATACATGACAGATTTATGTTGGCTCCAATTTGAAATTCAACCAACTTCTTTAAAACAAATTGCAGAGTCTCATAAAGCAAAAGAATAATGGATGGAAATAGTTTACATGCTTGAAGAGAAATTGGAGAGTACTTAAATGTGATAAAGCATTGTGAAATGATTTACAGGATTGTTTTGGGGTGGAAACATTTTAAATCACTTGAGTTCTTATAGGATAATTAAACAGCTTACAGGACATGGTCTTTTCAAAGTAACTGGTGTGACTGCAGTCCTCTATTACTGGATTTAAAAATATATTTAAATTCAGTTCTTGGCCATGAAGAACATTTTAACAGCCTGTTTAAATATGGAAGTAAATGAGGAGATGTAGTAGGTGCCAGGCTCTCAGCTATACTAGGCAGGGTTAGTCTTGCAAACAGGAGTGTGGAATTAATTTAAAAAGATTTACCAACTCATGAAACTAGACAGAGGGTTTTAATTAAAATCAGAGGAGATGAGAGGTAGGCAGATTAATCTTGGAGGCTGGATTAGTTGATGAATGTAGCCCTTTTGTCTCTTCTTAGTTGATATTAATTTCTGGTGCTGTACTCATTTTTTATAAAGTTATACCATGTATTTTGAAGAAATCCCACTTCTTGGGCTGGTTAAACACCTTTTCATTTCACCTACTTTGTTTTTGAATGTATTCTGTTAATGATTTATGATCATCATCCAAGTCACAAGATAACTTTAGCAATCTCACAAGATAGTCTTAATAATCCTTTACCTTAGATGACTCTATTTTCAAAAGAAAACATTTTTTTAAAATCCATCACCAAGTGGAGAATAGCAAGAATCAAATAAAAAGGAACATCATCCTAAAAAAAAACAAAACCACAAAAAACCCCAACCAATCAACCAACCAAAACAAACAAAAAACACCAACCATGTAAAAGATCAATTAGGAATACAATCACTCACATAAGTACTTAAAAGCAAATTCAATCACCAAAGCTTTTTTTTATTGACAGCTCAAAGCATTCATTTAATAAAAATACCCTTCATGCGCCCCTTCCTTAATTTTTGCCCTTCTAGATATTTTGTTCTCCTTGGAAAAGAAGGCTTTTTTTCATGTTTCAAGGTTAAAGAATAATGTTTTTCTTGTATTGTTCAAAACAGTGTTTCATTAAAAGTTCCAGTTCTGTAATTTTTCCCCTTTTTCAAAATAAACACATAAACCAGATGTTTTCACATCAATATCTATAAATCCTGTAAATTTTAAAAGTCTGGTGTGATTATCAGAGAGGATTAGTGGTTTTGCCTTACCAGGGCTTTGGAAGGCTCTGTTTGAATATGCTGTTTTAATTGGTCCCTGTTTGACATCCTGAGTAGTGAGATGTGTTCTCATCAAAATGGGCCTCCTTCATTTATTTTAACAGCTAATCTGGCCCATGATGTTGATTTTAGCAATGATTTTCAAGGAGAAAGGTTACCGTTAGCATGTTTATATAAATGGTAAGCACAAAGGTGATATTCTGTTGGATATTTCAAAAAAATATGTAGCTGCAGTAAGTTCTTTTATTTTGCAGACTTCTTATCCATGCTGAATGTACTTCAGCTCTAGAACAGGATATGGACAACTGTAAAAATATTATTAAATGGAAGAGTTCTATCAGAATACTTTAAAGCTATGCAGTGATTCCCTCAGTCTTTTGTAGTTACCCCACTACTTTATTTTTTCTTGTTTTATGTAATCATGTGCCGATGGAGGACACCATATAAAAGCTATGTTGGCAGGGATGGGAATTAATAACTACTTTAACTCCAGAAGTTGTCAGGAAAACAGCAAGAGACAAAGAACTGGGGAAAATTCTGATCATAAGTTATCTGCTGCCTAAAGAACCAGAAATACTGTATGTTAGAACCACGATTATATCACAAACAGATCTTTTAAACTAACTAGCAATTCATATTAATTATTAATTATTCTGTCCTTGTCAAGGTCCTTTAACAAATCTTTCTGAATATGCTCTGGTTCTTTTATATGCAGTAATAATGTTGTACTTTTTATTAGTATTTTCATTGCTTGCTAAGGACTTAAGATCTAAGAATTTTTTAAATGGGATATTTCCAGATGGTGCTCTAAATTTGTGCATTTTAATGTTCCATGTTGTCACAGTTAAGCAGAAGGCAAATGTGGGTTTCTGAAACTGGTATGTTAATTTTTCAGTATTGCTCTTTGTATTTCAAACATAGTTAGACATGCTTTAGCTTATGCTAACATACGTGTGTGTATATCCAGACTAATTACAATAATTTCTCAAGGTCAAGGAGAACTCATGTCCATCTGGAGTGATATTGCCCATTCTTCTACCATCTCTGGCATCACCAGAGGGATGAAGTTGAAAGTAAGGAGGAGCTCAGGCTTCTGTTAAAACTAGCCAGCCTTCTTGGCATATAATTACATACATTGGAGTGTATTAGAAATTGACCTTCCCTAATATTTCTAAATTTATGGTTGGTAGCACAGCACAATCAAAAATTTCAGTATTTGTTAGACTCCATTTCCAGACTTCTCAGTGACTGGCAGCACTGCAATGTAATCAGTAGGAACAGGAAAATTCTACTCTTCCTGTCATTTGTTCCTTTCTATTTTCTGCCTTTGCTTCATTGACTTTATGCCTATCAATGCCCAACGAAGGGTTTTAAAGCATAAACGTGATTTTAGTAGAATACTGATAAAGCAATCGGTGAAGTCATGAATCCCGTAAGATACCTCCCACCCTGGCATCACAGTGGAGTCGGGATGAGCAGATTTCTCAGCTGGGACTGAGGTTGTAGCCTTAGAGATTCTCTGCCTCAGTAGCTGCCCAAGCTCCTGCTGCTCTCCCAAATGATGTGTTTCCAGTGGGCATGTGGAGCACTACTTAGCAAGATAGCCCACAGCCCAGGACTTCCATTTCATGCTTCAGTGTTCCCCCGTTATGGGCACACTTAGAGTGCAGCGAGCGCTGCTTTGTTACGACTCGCAGGGTGATTTACTCTATCTGTTCAGGGAGATTTCATTTGAACTCTGTGCTCTTCAGTAAGAACATTACACGTGCCAGTTGATTACAAGTGATAAGAGATAGGGTAGGCTTACTTTATTTTATTTATTTTATCTCATACTGGAAGAAGATTTGGGACTTCCCACAGAAGACTGTGGGATTTGGGTCTAAAATCCTTCTGCAACGGGGCAGTCATTGCACATGTGACCCCTTTCTTTGTTTCTTATTTGCCTTCAAATTTCAGAGCAGTCTGAACTGCTGCTTTTGGACAACTCCATGAGCTGTGTAAAGACTGTGCCTTCCTGTGGCAGTGCTGGTGTGTATAATGGGCAAATGTATATGACAGGCAAGTCTCCAAGGTAACTAACCAAAAGATTTTGTAAGTGCAAACTATGTGGCTGGGAAAAATTAACTTGCCCCTCTCCCAGATACCTACTCTTTCTTACATGTTACATAGAAGTGAATAACCTTCAAAGTAAAGGAGGGGTTAAGGACAGTGCTCTAAAGGCTTGACTGAATTTGTTTCTGGACTCAGGTAACTATCCAGGCAAATAATTTACAATTTTAAACTTGTAAATTTTTCACTCTGTACTTTATCTGCCTTGGACATGAAGCCAGTTCTCTTGTCTGCCTTTAAGTCTCTTTGCTCCTATTTCTGGCACCAGAAATTATGCTTAATTGCCAGTGATGAAGTATGGCTGGCATAATTTTGCTTTTCATAAATGGATGATTCTGGTTCATTTTATTCTGAGAATTGCCCTTCCTCAGCCCTTGTGTTTAAGCTTGGAGAATGAGATGATTAAAAATTATATTAAACATCTTCTAAAATCCTTAAGACCGAGATGTGAGAGACTGTGATGTGGAGACTGCAGTGTAAATAAATATACATGTAGAGACTTCACCATAACCTTCTAAATATGTTC
The DNA here is from genome assembly GCA_013396735.1 of Grallaria varia. NCBI lineage: Eukaryota > Metazoa > Chordata > Aves > Passeriformes > Formicariidae > Grallaria > Grallaria varia. The sequence goes on along the minus strand of VWZG01000023.1, from coordinate 1,038,311 downwards.
TCAGAAAAAATGTACTACTTTAATACTAAGAAACTATGCTAGCAGAAATCTGTATTCAAAAGAAGAACTAGCAATTTTATTAGTAAAAATACTGCAAATATCTTAAGGTTTACGCTCAAGAGCTACTGTGACTGCCCAGAATTATATATGAAACTTGAATATAAACATAGAAAGAAACATTCTTCTACCTTTTATCTGTATTTTCTGGGTCTGAAGCAGTGAGTTTCAGTTTGAATAGAACTGTTCAAGAGCAGAAAGGAACAGACAGAAGTATTCCTAGAGAATGCAGGGAATAAAATTGATACTCTTTTAACTGGTCTATTTAGTTGTAACATACAATTCTCTTATGCTGTAAAGCTGTGCAACAACTGTTGTCTCTTGTCTTGGAATGTATTCTGAATTCTGTATTTTTAGTGGACTTTAGAGGCTATAAACCACCAACTTTTCAGTGAATTTAAGTCTTTGCAACCAGCAGAAAGCCAATCAGCAATCAAGGCTGGGCATTGAGCTGTAATAAATATTACAGTTAATATTAGAAAGAATTTTCCTGTATATTAATACATTCCTATAGTCCAGGATGTCTTGGGAAACAAGGACAGGAACTTCCCAGGGTGCAAGATGGATAGCAGAATGTTTTCAAGTTATAGCTTACTAAACACTAATTAGTGTGGTAAGAGTCCACTATTCACTTTCCTACTTCAGGACCTCTTTTGCTATGGCCATATACAAAAAGAGGGATGTGGGCTGGGCATGATTCATTATATATATTTATTTGCACTGTGTATTGTCAATATGCCCTTTGAATGTTATATACTAATCACCTTTCAGTGTGTGTGCTTTTTCTCCGCGTTTATCTACCTACCTATCTTTAAGGTGAGATTTTACAAATGTTTAACCTCTTTAGTGTATTTCGGAGAACAGGGGCAATGTATAGTTGCAATCTCACACATTGTGATAACTGTAGCAAGGTAATTCCTTAAATATCTGTAATTCTACATGTAAACTTGAGGCTCACACCTAACACAGCAGCCTTTTATTGTATAAGGCTGTTAAAAATTACACCATCTAAACCTATGCTAGTAAGACTAATGCTGGTCATAATAAAGGCAGTAGTTCTAATTCTAGGCAGGTATTTCATGGGATTGTTTAAATATTCATTATGCATATGCCTAAAATGTCAGTACATAGTCTTAAAAGTTCACTACTTGGGCTTTCAAGGTCCTAATTAAAACAATCATATGCAGTGGCTGATATATTCTCTTTCTATATTTAACATATTCCTACATTATTTCTGCAGTAAATCATACCAGGCTTTATGAAAGGTGAATGACTTTTGTAGTTACCTGACAGCGTTTTGTAAAACCTGCATTACTGCTGGGTGAAGAATATGTAGCGGTGCCAACTTGCTTTCTTCCTTGGGCATGTTATACATTTCCTTCAGTAATTAGTTTCTTATTGTTATTAGCTTTTAAGGCCACCTTAGCTTGGAAAAGAAGCACTACACTTAACATTTACTTGAAAAAAAAAAGTACAAACGAAGGAAGAAAAACTATTTTCTTACTGTTAACTGTGTATTCTCTCTGCATTGATGGAGGACAAGATAGAGATGGCAAAAACAGAACATATACTTATGAAGCATCTTATCCCTGCTAGGCAGAGTCTGGGGCTTTGTAGCATCACAAAGGACCGTCACTGTCCTGACAGCAATTTGAAGATTTTTCCTCTGGGATGCTTGCATTTAAAAATAAACTCAAAGCATTTTAAACTTCAAAAAGAGCCTCAGAGACTTAGTCCATGACAGAGTAAGTCCCATTTGGCAGTCACAAACAGCGTTTGTGGGATTTGAGGACCTGCCATGCCATCTTAAGGGAGTAGCAAAGCTTCCAGGGAATGGTGCAGAAAAGGAGGGTGAAGTAACAGGTGAAGAACAGCACTGCCATGTTAAAAGTCTATTTCAGAAAAACAAGCAAACAAAATTGCCTGAAGATCTTCTTTGCAACTACTTGAAAATATTTGTCTTTTAATTATGTCAGACTTTCTAGTTTTAGCAGTATTTCTTTAGTCTGTCATGCAGGCAGCTCCTGGGCTGTTTTGGAGCACGTACCACGCTGGCAGTACAGCTCTGTGCAGTCATGACTTGCTTGGCTCTGGGTGAGCTGTGTAGAACAGGCCCTTGCAGTGCAGGTCCTGGGCTAATTCAGCCTCAGGGGCAGGCTGTTCTCCTGCACTCTGCTGCAATAAATGGTGACAGCTTGTTTGGCGCCCCTATCTCGGCCTGATTCCAGTGTACAGTGCACCCTGGGTGCTTCTCCACTCATAGCCAAGCCTGTTAAGTCTGCATGGGGATGGATTGGTATTATCTGTAGTAAATTAAAGCCTTTTCCTGTGTAATAAATGTGTGTTTTCCACGTGGGCTTAGATCTGCTTTCAGAGTGTACTCAGATATGTTTGGGGCACTGTTTGGTTTTTTTTTTTTTTTTAAAAATATTTAGGAGGAGGGCTGTATTAGGATTTTGAGCCGTCTGAAAGCTGTTTAATTCCTGTCATCTCAAACCACGACTACTGCTTGCTGAACCCACCCAACAGAGTGACAATCTCCCACCATTAAAAACCAAAAGGCAGCCTGTGCTGAACAGTTTGTGACCTCTATAGACATGGAAGGGAACACATACTTCTACCATAACATGACTTAGCTGCCAGTGGGGTGGTGATCAGCAGTTACCCAGTTTGATTCCATTCCCACTAAATCATGAGAAAAAGGATTGGATTTGAATCCAGCACGTGAGGTCAGAATCACGCAGTTTCCATATTTAGCTAGGGAAAAATCCATCATGCTTCACTTCAGTCAAGGAAAACCAAGCATGAGTAATGAGGAGGTATAATTGAGAAGCCAGCAAAAATCATTATAAATTCTCCCCCAATCACTATTTCCAGAAGTCAGCATAGTCACACAGGGAAATTGTGCCTTTGAGAAGGTGAATCACTTGGTCTCTGTATCAGTGCTGTCACATCCACCCAAGGAGGTGATTATTAGGCATGAGAGAGGTGCTTAATAAATGTATTAGTAATTTATATAAAGATTTGTGTAATGACATGTTTTAAGAAGCCATTTTGGTTAAAATTATTGTTACTTGTCACTAGTTGTTTAGTTGCTGACGGAAACCCCTCATGTGAGGGGCAATTCCCCTGTGCTACCCAAGGAGTTTGCTGTCAGAGCACATACTGGCTGCGAGTTTTGAAACAAGCTGAGTCCCACAAAAAATGGGCTGGATCAGCCCTGTTGTGATGTGATTTGAGCAATGGGGCTTGAGTGCTTCTTCCTAGGTGAGAATAAAAGAGGAAAGAAACCCTGTGTTCCCTCTGCATTCTGAGGATGGTGGCTGGAGGACAGCAGTGTCTGAGTGACAGATAAGCATAAACCCAACTCATCACCTGTCTTCTCTCTGCGCAGCAGAACTGCTTGACACTTAGTGATGGCTGATTTATTAACTGGGTTTGACCTGCGTTTATTGAGTTAGCACAAGCAAAATAACATCTGCCAGCTTCTGCCACTGTCAATGAAAGTTAATGTTTTAATGTGGGGACCTTAGCCATAAACATACTAAATCTTTCAATTTCAAGACTTGCCCATGCTTGCAAATTACACTATGCCTTATTATACATGCATTGGCTTGCCTAATGTTTATTTAAATATATTTATTTATAAATGTGGTATCTAGTTCTACTTATAGTGTCTTAAAATTTTTTTTAAAAAATAAAAATATATGCAGCCTGGTGCAGCATCACAAAGCTGTTGATAGCAAGCAGTACAAATATTTACAATCCAAATGAGCAGGAAAAACATGTGCTGTTATGCTAACTTACCATTGGAAGCGTGTAATGCATGGCTGAACAACAGAGTATTAAAAGCTGAGAAAATGCTAAATGGTGCTGATAAAAAAGAAAGGTCCCTAAAGGCCGAAGACTCAGGCAGATTTATCCCATGAAAAAATGCAATCTGGCTTCAGACCCTCATAGAACAGGAGCTTTAATCTGTTAATCAGTAAGACTTAAATAATTATTTTTATTTATAACAGGACCCAAAATATTTAGGCTGTGTTCAGCCATGTGGAAGCATAGTGTTTAAAGACATTAGTCAGTTCATAGATTCCCCATAAGAGAAGGACAGATCAAAGAAGAGCAGCCAAACCCAGGAACGTAGGAGAAGAGAGTTAGTGGGCGTGATGTGTTAAGCTAAATCAGTAAGAACTGGTCTTAGGAAAGGTACTGGACTGTGAAACAGCAGATCTGGATTTTATTCCCCTCTCTCCAAGCAGTAGGACTAAGGTCTTGGTTTTTTGCAGTTTTCTTCCTTCCTAGTCCTTCTCTAGTTTGCAAGCTTTCTGTAGCAAAGCCTGTGTATGCTTTTCCAAGTGAAATTCAAACTGGATTTCCAGCAGGACTGGTGGTGCTGCTGCATTTCTCTGGAAGAGCAGTCTGCAGCAACACCATATGCTACAAAAATTATCCTCTGCAGAAATGCCACTGTCCTAGAGTTCCCAGTCTTAATGAAAACCCTGCAAATTGGTGGTTTCTCTTCATAGGTTTAGCAAATGAAGGCCAGAGACAGCAAGGACTGTTACCTATTTCATATGTTATAAATATGCCAAGTAAGAGAGTTTTTGACCTCTTAAGTAAGGGATTGGATTAGTTGTTCTTTTCCTCAGTAATACTAAAAATTTCCTCTTCTAGAACCCTGGAACAAGACTGAAATAAAGGTTGTATTGCATTGTAATGTCATGTATTGCAATGTAGTAAAATTTACATAATCTTTCTTTTGGCTTGACAGAATTTACTAGAGATACTACAAGATGAAAAGCATTTACCTCAAGACCAATATAATTTCTGAACTCTAGGTAGAAATATTTTTTTTGTAATTTTGACTGAAAAGAGAACTTGTCAGAAGTAATTCCATATTTTGGTATTGAAAAATCAGACCTATCTCTCTCTGCTGCATAACAGATGATTATTATGTGGTTGCATTGTACCGAGTGTTCAGCTTCTGTGTTGCAATGCCATTACTTTTCCTCTATTGCCAAATACCAAGAAGTTGCAGCTCTCTGAAGGTAGTTGAGCATTTCTGGCATTCAATGGCATGTTTCCGTGTGATAAATCTACCATTTTTTCATAAAAACTGAGTAAGGTTGCTATATCTAATTTCAAGTGTTTAAATGTTTTATATAAACTCAAACGTGGGAGTTGAAGTGCTGCACAGTCAGAATGAAGAACAGTAAGGAAAACAGCTCAGAAAGGTAAAGGTAAAGGTCAGTAACACATTGTATATAGTTTTTCTTTCTTCCATAATATTTTCTTCAACTAGAAAAAGCTGAGCATGTTTAAAGCAAATCCCTTCAGAAAATGCAGAGTCCAATTCACAAGAGATAAACATTATCATGGACTGGCATTCTGTAATAACAAGGAAGGTTATTTATTCATCTTTATTCTTTTTTAATAAACAAAATTTCAACCCCATAAAGGCTCACCTGTTCTGTCGTCAGGCAGCTACCCCACTAGTACTGCAGATGGCCATAGAGAAAAATCTGAACTGGTCAAGATTTTTAAAACCATCTCTTGCTTCACTGAGTGAATAGCAGTGACAAATCAGTGACCAAAGGTTCATACAAAGGCTAATTAGCCCTTGCTTTTCAGAATGTCACCTTACAGAAATAGATGTGCTTTTACCCTTTTTAAAAAATATTTTAAGGCAAATTTGGCTCTTTTTTCTTTTTTTTGGCAATGTTGCACAAATAAGTGCTTCCTGTTTGCATGGCTTAGCAGACTTAATTCACGATGGGCCGTTGAGATGATTTAATTAGGAAGTATGTTGTGTGTTCCAGGTGGTGTCAATGAACTCTGAACTTACTGCTATTGTGTTTAGGACTATTAACATGTTATGTTGTAATTAGTAATGAACTGTCTTCTGCAGAGTGTACAGTTGTAATGTGCCTGACTTTGCATATAAAAAATCTGAAGTTATACTGCTAGATAAAGTAATTTCAAGTTCTATTCCTTGAATGGGGTAAATATGTTGTGTTATCAAGTTGTCAGAACTACTGGATGGTTTTATTTATTTTCTTTGTGGTATCTGAAAGTCATGCCTGCGTTTGCTGTTTTGACTTAGTTTCTGCATAGCTGTTTAATGTATTTATAGAGGTCTCATTGACAGCAAGAAAAATTAATACTGGGGCCAGTGGAATACATAAGGCTTACCTGCAAAATGGTGTTTCATTGCATTCAAACAAAGTTTGACCCATGTAGACTGTGAGGGGAGGGAAGAGATGGGAGACATAATTCCCCAGGATAATTGAACTGGAGAATGCAAATGTTCATGGTTAAAATAACAGCAGTGTTACCCTGAGTGCTACAAAAAGGTTTCACATAAACTTTGTGATAAAACTGTGCTCGTAGGAGGAATTTGGATGTATTTAGGGCATTATGCATCTGAAGCCTGATTGATTAAGATTGAAATGTGTATGTGAGAACCTGATAAATCGGAGTCCCATGTGACTGGAGGGACAGAAGGACAGTGTCAGGCAAGAACAATACAAAAAAAAAAAAAAAAAAGAAAACAAAATAGATAAATGCTGAAATGAATAATGTAGTACTTTGAAGAAGTCAAGAAAGTGCGAAAAATACATGAAATGTCTCTCAAAAGTGAATGGTGCTGTTGTATTTCTTTCAAGGGAGACAGGGAAAAACAGGTTTTGCAATTATAGCAGTGACATTCAGCATGTTTTTTTGAGTATTAAAATATTTATGTAAAGCTGGCTTTGGGATAATTAAAAAGGTCTTTTCAACAAACTCTCAAATAAAACTCTCCATACCTATTTGAATGCATGGGGAAACAGCGTCACAGAATAAGTAAGAAACTTGCCCATGACCCCTGAAAATGTAAGAGACAGAGCAGACAGCACCGGCACCTCTGCATGCCTTGGGCTATTCCTTTGAGAGTGCAGATCCCTGCTTATTAGGGTTCCTAAAATTCTACTTGTATTTTTGACAGGCAGGTTTCTTTTACTTTCTTCTGGGGCATGTCATGATGACTTCTGTTGACAGCAAGCTAGAATAATTGGATTAAGAAGGTGAACCACTCTACTTATTCTCATGTTCCATCGAATAAATATTTCCAAAGCCTGCCCAAGGTGTTGCTCCATTTTGTTCCACCTGGCATTTGGAAATATGTTTCATTTAATGCGTTTAGTGTAGATTTACAAACATAAAGCTAAAAGGAGAAGTGAGACTAAATGGGTACATATTCATAGCTCTTTCTGCCATGAAGGCAGTGCCCTTCGGCTCAGAGCTGATTTCAATGTGGAGAATCTGAACTCTGTGTGTGTTATATACGTGACAGTGTGTTGAGAAACCCAAATATTGATTGAAAATGTGACAAATCAAAGCAATCCAAAAATTACTTAAGAAGATCAAGTAAACCCTGATACCAGTGGCTATTTTAAATTTCTTGCTCATCTATTTATTTATTTTCAAAAGCAACACAACTCACTGTACTCAAATCAGTTTGCATGAAAGCCTCCATTCAGGAATAAGATATTTCTAATTAAAGAAATTTTTTAGAATTATTTGAGGATTTCATGGCTGTCCCACTTGGTTTATTTGCTCAAAAAAAATATTAGAAATCATTAGTTTCTGAGCTCCAGGAGTTTTAACTGCACTCCACAGACTAGTACTACTACTGCTCCACACTCCCTTTTGTACTAAATTGCAACTGCATACATATAGTAAAATTATTTACCAGTGTTTGCCTCGCACTTCTAATTCAGAAGGATCCCGAAGTACTCAATAACCTTGAAAAATTGTAATACAAACTACAGCAAGGCATAGTTTCCCCCATCATTGAAATGCAGGCAGGATGTTGGACTTGACAGAACAATCTTCTGCTCTGACACGGTGCCTCCTGCATTCCTGTGTTATTGTAGGCTGCTCTGGGGAGGATATGCATGGAATGGGAAATGAAGCATCGTACTTTGTACGTACGTTTTTATTTGGGGTTGTTAAATACGAACGTTGCAAAACCATTTCTCTCATAAACTTTCTATACCATAATAATTTCCTCTACTTGACTGGAATATTAAATGTTTGGCTGAAGTATTTTAGGTCACTTGCAGTTGCTGGACAGTCAGATACAGAACTGACCTTCATCTAGCTAATTCACTCCTTCAGCCACAAGCAAACACCTGTGAAGATTAATAACTGTCTGTCACCTCTCTCTGAAGCTCTAAAGAATTGTTTTATAGAGTGAAATTGTTTTTTAAGTTCCATTAGTCGCACTAGATGAAGCATATTCTCATTTTAGTGATTGCTGGAATTAGGGGTTTGATGTGAACTTGAAGTGTTGTTCTTATTTATTTCAAATAAACCTGTGGGCTCCAGTGAGACAGTGAATGTCATGTAATAATTCCTGAACAGATTCAGTTTGGGAGATGATCCAAACAGGTTAAACACTTAAGTAAATAAGTCAGTATTTTATTTAGATAGGTTGCATACAGATAACTTTTTGATACTTATGAATGGTTTATTTTTGTTTATTAATTCTAGTTTTCCATAATCTCTGTGCTATTGCGGAGTTAACTTTCCTCTGCTTACTCCAAAGAAAAGTAATGCAGGAGAAATAAGACTGACATCAATGATAGACAGCGTCAGCTCCTTCTTTCAGATATCAGTCATATATTCCAGGTACCTCAGAGTCAGCTGTGGGTCAGTGGTAGTACTTCATTATTTTCTTCTCTTTATGCAGAGTTTCCTTAGGTTAAAACAGTCAAGGCAGAAATAAAAAGAGTACAAATAGACATTTGCACCCTTCCTGAGGGCTTGACCTGCCTCCTTGGCGAGTAACCTCTCTGTGGTAAGCTGAGTTGGCACATGACAGTACACAAATGTAAAAATGAGTGGAAACTCTGTGCTCTGAGGCACTCTGCATTTACCTGGGGGCTCCTAGACCACAGGAGCAATGCTCTATTGCAATTGCTCCCTGTGGGAGTTTTTCAGAAAGGGGTTGTATACTTGGCATTCTCAGCATGTCTGGGTTTGACCAAACTGTCTGAGGTTTCATTTAGGGAAGGGTATTTCAGAATTCAGGTTTATGTAACTTCAGTTTCACTGATGGTGTTAGAAATGCCTCTGGACCAAGGAAGTGGTATGGGACTCCCACTTTTTGATTCAGTTCTTCGCTTTGCTGATCACCCTGTCTGATCCTGGGCAAGTCTTCCAGCCTCTCTGGCTTGGATTTATCCCACCTAACTTGTGATATTTAATGAAACACAAAGTCGTGCTGTTGCCTAAGGCTTCCTGAATAGTTAATGGACAAATGTGTGGTATGTCTACATAGCTCTTGCCCTTGAACATACAAAAAGCTTCATGCTTCTGTATTCTCAGCTAAGGTAATTCAATTAGTTTGACCAGATATAGGTGGAATGAAACGACTGAATTTCTTGCCTTTGTTGTTATCTACAAAATGAAGAGTGCTTGCTTTTTCTCTTCTTTTTCATCCTAGTTTTTCTCTCAGGCAAGTATTGTCTGCAACAATACAGGTCTGTTCAAATGCAGCCTTGATTTCCATTCTCTGAATTCAGTAGTAGGGCCCTTTCATTGCTGTAATAACACAAATAATAACATAAGCTCTCCCTGTTTCTGCTTTACATTGATCAGATTTTATTTCCTCCACCAAACTATGTGACTATCTAGTTTGCATTCATGCAGGGGCAGCTGTTAATTATGACTTTGGAATTAAATGTAGCACCTTATTTCCAGGTTAAAGTTCATGTATACCCTTGGCAAAACTCTGAGTGACAGGGATCTGTCCAAGAGAATGACTGGCATGTGCCCCACATGGAAGTGGTCCTGTTCTGTGGGTGTTGCTTCCTCCCTGTTAAGCAGCTTTCAATCACCATTCAAACTAGGCCTCTCAATTGCTGCTCCAGATTAACTCTTGTTACTTGGGTGCTGAGTGTTGTGCACTTTCAAAAGTTCCTGAAAACATTTGCCTGTCACTCTACATACGCTTTGCCCTCAGGGAAATACGTCAAATAGGTGAAGCAGGCTACATGTGATACATGCATACCTCCACACACCCACTCACCATTCTAATTAGGGTTACTTAGTAGTGCTTTGTTTTTCAGAGTTCTGATTCTGAAATTTCCTGATTTACTTCTTCATTAGCTTGGTTGTCTTTGGTTTTTCTGTATCAATTTAAGTAAAAGAGTCTCTGCAACATGCCCATACTCTCATCATGCCTAAGAGCATGTAGGTTTTCTACAAAGCAAAAAATGTTATGACTACTTGAATTTTTTAAAAACTAAATGCTAGCTTGGAATCCTTGTCCTTGGCTTTGTTCACTTGAATCACGAGTAGCTCATAAGCTGTGTTGATGTTACCGAGAAATGCAACAGGAATAACACTTATGTTCTGAATTTCTAGTGCTAATCCTAGTCTGTATTTTAACACCTCTGGCATCAAAAACAAGTGCCAATAAATTTAGTTTCTTGTGTCACAGATTAAGCCTGAGATTCTTTACTCAGAGTGAGCTTGGCAGGTAAATAAGTTGTATATAGTTTTTTCCTAATTTTTTTTAAACAATTGTCAACTTCGTAGAAAGTTAAAATATTGAATAGAGGTTGCCTGATTCCATCTCTCCTAACTGGGGTGTCTTCAAAGGGATATATTTTATGTTTCCATCCCAAAGTAATTCTGATTCCTGCTGACAGGATGCATTCACTTCCCTCCAGCACAGCAGCTCTGGGCCAAATCGGTTCATGCTCTCTTGCTGACTGGCTGGAAATGCTCCACATAGCAGAAGACAAATCCAGTCTGGATCCAATATCCACACTACCAGCACCATGCAGCATCGAAGTATTGCTTAATAATTCTGAGCTCATAATAAAGATGTGGCATAAATGCAGAATGAATTTAAGTGCCAGTGCATCCCCGTAGTTGTAGTTTCATTGCATGACACGCATCTCCCTCCTTTTGCTCAGATCTGTGCAAAAGAGGTCTTTTGAGGAGGTCCAGAGGAATTATCTCCAAGGGGCTTTAATTTGGAAGCAATTTGAAAGGAATACTTTTCTAGATATACTTCTGAAGTGTGGCACCTTTAAATAACTGAAAAAATTATACTAGAATAATTAATAGAGGTTAAAATCAGGTATGTCAGCATGAAAGTAAAGCCTCGCCAAGGAGAAGATAAAATATTAGCTGTTTGCTGGGATTTGCTATGACATAATGTATTTGGACAACAAAGATCATGAATGGCTTCTGGCATTTGTAGAAATTACAATGAATGAATCAGCTGCTAATCCAGAGCTCGAGGCACTCTGGTTGTGCAGATGACATTTTGAATAACTAACAGCCCTGTTTAAACCACATGGACTGCAGGAAATTTCCTGTGGAACCTTTTTCCAAATATTTTGCTCACCTTGCAGTAATCCACTGTCATTTTGAATATATCTCCATTTCTCTCGAGTCCCACACAACCAAAACATTGGTAAAACACTTTTATTATTTCTATGCATTTCTGATGGCTGTGAGTGTGAAATAAAAGCTTCTGAACCTGTATTTATGTACTCCACTGAATTCTAATAATTCTGGGCAGCTCTGCCTTTTTAATGTGCAACTACAGCTATTTGGGAAACTATTGCACTTCAACATGTAGAAGGTCAAGGGAGGAGAAGATGAAATAATTTCATAACAGAAATATCAATTGAAATAATAGACTTTTTTAGGAAGTTTATATAAGTACCAGTTTAACAGTAGCTGCCCTTTCAGTTCATCTCAGTTATGACCTGCTAAATAAAAATGCAATAAATAGCTGATCTGAATAGTCTGGAGAGTATTTAATATCTTCCAGTGGGAATTGGAGATTTTTTTTTTTTCTGTTAAAGAGGAACCTACATGGATAGAGATCAAATCTCATGGGGAAAAAAGTTCATTTCAGATTTCCCAGTTTCTGAGAAACAAATTGAAAATTCTTCATGCTTTATGGAGGAAAAAACCCAACCAAACCAATAATACATTCATTATTAATTAAAAATATTCTTAAGGAAGAATTTTTTAATGGGATTTATTTTGTCTGCTATAGATGGAATGACTTGAGGAACAGCCATGAATTTGTGCAGTATTAATTCTGATATTTACTGCGGACCTTAGAAAGACTATGAGCTTTCAGTTATGAATTCCTGAGCCTGGCTTTGTATGTGCCAGCTGAAATCATGGCCACAGTGCGCTTGGTGGTAAAGCTGCCAGAGAAAGCCAGATTCCAGTTAGTCAGAGTATTCCAGGGAGCCACTGCTGGGACCAAGCACGTCTGGTCTTAGTGACCTTGGGCATGGCTGGAAAGTGTCGAAGTTTATGGATTGTCTGATGAGCTTAGGAAATGACCCTGGTTCTGTGAAAATATTGTTGGGCCTTTTTATAGCTTTAGAAGTACTTTTACCTTCTTAATTTCTGTTAAGTAGAGAAGCATCTAAACACTGGAAGATCTGTTCTTTTCCACTAACTCCTCCATGTGAAAGGATGCAAAATAATTACTGGGGCCTAATTGTTAGCCCTTGTCACAAATAAAAACTGTACAGGGTCTAACAGCTAATATGTGTATAAATATGCCATCATTCATGCACAAATTCCTTTTAATATCAGCCTGTCCCCAAAATAAACTAGAGCCTTTCTGGCATCATTAAATAGTGGGTTAACTTAAGTGTTTTAGGACCAGGTTTTTGCATAGTTATTTGCACTAAAAACCTTGCCATATTCGAATCAATGGCAAACTGTTCTTTAATTTAGAGAAAGGGCTTTCTATCTGCCCTTTATATTTTGCAGAACGAATTGAGGGTTGTGTCTTTGGTTTAAGGATCAAAAGGCTTCTAAGTCAAAAATGCAGGTTTACTTCCAAGCCATTTCCACTTAGAATGAATTCAGACAACATCAGAGAAAAATGTGATGTGGTTAATTATTAATAATATTGAATAGTGATCATCTCTTTCATACATACTTTATTAGTATTTTTGAATTATGTTATTTTTCAGTAAACCCACATCTTTACTTTTTTGAATCAGAGTTAAAAATAAAAGAATAAAAATATTTGCTTGAAATTGTTAAGGTTCTATAACAGGTTTCTGATCCTTAGAGCTTCTGAAACAGTTCAGTGAGAAAGCCTTGAAGTAGGCTTGAAATATGTTTTAATTTAAAAGTCTCTAAGTCAAAAAGAGGTCAGTTGTGCACTTACTGAACAGCATTTTAGTGGAGAAAAGACTAAGCAATTAAGGAAAATGTATACTCTTCTTTGTAAATACTGAATTCTTCCTCATTCCTAAATTACTGTCTGTCTCAATTTTTTGTATCTGAAAGAATGCATTAGTTTACATTGACAAAATACACTTAATGCAATCAGATTATGAAAATGACATGAAATATGAACTACTTATTAACTCTAGGCAGTGTTACTTGAATGCTTTCAATATTTCTTCCAGTTTGAGATTAAACGTATTTTGCTTGCTTATCAAATTTGTTTTGTACATATGCAGATTAAATTCTGAAGTTCTGTACTCCTGCCATGGACTGCAGAACAGACTTTGCTTCTGAACTTTCAGTGCTGAAAAAGGCTCCTTCCCCATCTATAAAAAGCTGTGTCTCAGTGGTTGCCAGGCTTTTGTGGCTCTAACTTGGCTAAATACTACATCAAACAGCAGAGCATATAAACGATTGCAGAGCACTCCCTGTGAATTCTTTTTCAGCTGGCTGGGCAGGAATTTCTCATTTCATACATCATTCAAAACTCCACAAAGTCACCCAGGAGGCTTAAAACAGTTAATGGAAAAGAAAAAGTTCCTTTTGCGTTGGGAAACGTTTTTTTGCTTTTCTTTTAACCCTGCAGTTTGCTCTGCTCTGTGCCTTCCTCGGCTGGGTACACTGGTAGAGCTGCAAGAGTGTGTTTATGGAAGTTTATTTGCTGGAAATCTTCCAGGAACCTTCTTGGTAGCAAGTGGTTACAGAATGAGCGGCCGGTACTAGAAGTAGCTTTCTCTCTGGAAAGGGAAAAGAACCCAGACAGGGTTGGATTCTGATGAGGTTGGGTGGCTGGTTTGGACAACTGGCTCCAAGCCTTCAGGTCCTGGGCCAGCCAAATTTTCCATCGTGGAATGAGGGGCTGCCTTCACATAGGGGTTTGTCTTTACAGAGATGGTAAACGACAGAGCTTCGTCGTACACTGTTCCTCCTCGTAGAGAACACTGAATTTGTTCGGAGTTAGAGGCATTTTACAGGAGGTGCAACATTAAACCCACTAACTCTTCCCTATGTTCTGGTACATCCCTCACTTTCTGAACCACAGTGCTTTCTGGTTTGGCTTTACTAAAAATTTCCTTTGGCAGTTTATGGACCATATTTGAATTTTGCTCATGTAAAGTTATGAACAAGCAGTTGGATATCTATCTTTCTACAGATTTCCCAGGAATGCCAGGGAGCACAATTAATAGATTTCTTAAAACCCAGATCTGTGAAAATGCTGTGTACAGTAGAGAGCAAGATTTTGCTGGATGTAAAGAAATATTAAATTCCTTAAAGCTGGAATTTAAAAGGTAGTGATTCAGAATTTGACCTAAATCATGCCAGCATAAAAGTAGAATGATTGCATTGAAGCTAATGGGATTTTCTGGAATTAAACTCCTGTAAATAAATTTAGTATTTCTAGGTAAGCAGTTAACTTGGAGCCATCGTCCTCTTAAGAGGAAGAAAAAAAAAAGTCTGGGATTTGATTCTGTGCAGCAGTGCTACCTTTTTTCTTTCAGAGACTCCTGTGAAGTGGCACTAATTTTGCAATCTCAGGTCAGCCAAGGGACTCTAAAAGCAATGCTCTCATTTGTTCTTAGCAGGGCATACCCATGGTCAGATGGATGTCTCTTAGGTCAGTCATCACCGGACTTTAAGGGGTCCCTTGTAGCTACTGATAACAGCTGAAGTGCTGAATGAATCTCATTGATGTCAGAGGACCATTCCTAGATGTTCCTGCAAACCTGTGATATCTCTGTATCCGTATGGATTGGACAGTAATCCAGTCATGGCTCTGTGGTTCCAGCAGTGGCTGTTTTACATTTCCTCTCTCAAGCTGGTCTGCTGGATCACCTCCCTGTGCATAATAAATGCCAGATAAATTGTTATAGAATGCTGTAAGGGCTCATGTGTTGCTGAAAACCACGAACCATCTTTAGCATCCTCTGATTGTGTATTTATAATTCTTAAAAATCCATGGCAATCAAATTTTTCATTACTTATCGGCTAATAATCCTTTATTAAGCCTCTAAATGGTATGTTCTTTGAATATGAAATGTTACCATATTATAATTTATTGTGTACAATCAAAGTTGAAGAATTTTTCCCCCTTTTAATCTGACGTTTTGCCATTGCTTTTAGTCTTTTCTGTCTGGAGAATCTTGGATTCTAGCTTGAAGTGCTTAAAATCAAGTGGTTTAATTTAGTTGACGAATAACATCATTGAGATTGTCTCCTAGATTTCATTCATAATTGTTCATGTCCAATGTGCTTTATTTTCTTTTCCTTTATCTTGTTGGAGTTTTAAGTAATGCATCATACTATTGTTTAACACTATAATGTTACTGCCTTGTACTCGGCTGATATATTAATTTGTATATAACATATATGCCTTACTATCAAAGCTAATTATTCTAAAGGACAACAGTCATCTTTATGGCTCTATCGTTCTGTAATTTGTTTTATGTATGTATCTGCACATCTCTTTTGAAAAAAAATTATAATTAGTTTGCCCTGTTTATAGACGCACATTGTTAAATTCTGTCTTCTTGTACAGATTTGTTAAGATCATCTGTGTGGGACACAGTGAAAGCCAAGCGCAGGGTGCTCAGAGTCGGTATGCTGCAGAGATTTGCCAGAATATTAAAAAAAAAAAAATGTCATAGAATTTATGAATTTATTTTGGCAACTTATTTTATAGCAGTTAATTATTCATATAAATGAGGCAGAATTATTGTGAAAAATCCAATAAAAAAGTTCAATTAAAAACCTAAATTATAAGTTTAATCAGAATCTTCAACCGCACAAAACCTGATTTGCATATAATCTCATTGAAAAATGCTTTCTGTAAGATGAATATTGCACTTTTGTGCAGTCTCAGCTCTATTAGTTATTTCTGCTGCATAAATGATCATATATCATTTTATTTATGGCAATTTTCTCTGCAGCTGCAGTGCCTTTACAAAGAAATCAGTAGCTTTCCACCTTCCTACTGAGAATTCAGTGGGTTCCTCTTTCTCTGTATATGAGCTGTATCTGAATCAACACAAATTAGAAAATCCAGAGAGTGTTCCAGAGGAAAGCTGTCCCCATCCATCCATTTCCTGTTTAGTTATACTGGATTGTTTGCCTGCCATCGTAAAAATCACATTACTACAGTAATAGCAAGTTTCAGAAAAGCTTTCTCATTATGACTAAAAGCACATAAAGCTTCGAGTGCCAACCATAAGGCAGATCCACGGGGGTGGTCGGGGCGTTCAGGGTGACAAGTGAGACCTCACAAGAAAACTGATGACTGTGGAGGAAAACTGCAGCAGAAAACTCCACCTCACTTGCTGCCTTGTTTGTGTAGAAGGAGGTACGAGGTCATGCCAGAGAGAATTCAAACCCCAAATGGTGGAATGGCATTGGCTAAACTCTGCCAGTAGAGCTGCTTTTAGCACAACAGGATATACAGCAGAGAATACAACCTGCTCCTCTGATAGGGTATGTTCTGCAGTTTCACATCCTCAGATTTAGATGTGGTTTGGTTTTGGGGGTTTTTTCCCCCTCTTTTATCTTCCTCCTCATGCAGTATCCTCAAGCTTTATGTTTAGATCTCAGTTATGTAGGTGTTACGTTTTTCAAGTGTGAGAATAATGAGTTGATGGAGATCTTGTTGCACAGGTTGCTGTATGTGACTATTCAGTAGTTGTGGTAGGAAAGTACTATATTTAAGAAAAGCATTTGACTAATAATGATTTGTGAACAAAATAAGCACAATGCAATAAGTAAAAAGTGCTTCTGTATAAATGGTACTAAAGTGAGGTTATTTACTTCAGGATGAATAATTGCTCTACAGGGATTGTGCTTTTGTGTAGCAGAACTCACTGCATTCATTCTCCAAGCAGAAGTGGCCAAGGAGCAATGGTCACTACAGCCTCCATCTTTTGTACAGCCCTGTGCTCCATCATTCAAATAAGTCCACAGTTCCCATGGATAAGTTGCTGAGGAGGCGAGACAATATCCCCCTCATCTCTTTTCATCTGGCAGCAATGCAGAAAGCTTGGTTGATCAACGTCTGTAATGAGGGCTATAAGAGAGCACAGATATTTGGATCAAAGGGCAATCTCTCTCTTTTATGTAACTGCAGAGCCTCACATATCACTAGATTATTCTCTGCTCTTGCTGTAAATAATTCTCCCCATCAGAGCTAAGCACTTTGCAACCATTGCCTCTAAATTACAGGATGATCTACGCCACCTCCACCTCTGTGCAGTTCCCTGACCTAAGGTTGCTTATTTTCACTCAGCTCCAGCTGCAGATTTATGACCACAGGATTACATTTTCTCTCAAGGGGACATTTTTTATATCAAACAGAATTTGTTTTTAATGCAACGTTTCATCATCACCTATTTTTATTATTATACTTTGGAAAGTATCGTGCCCAACTGAAAATGTGAACTTATCTCTACTCAGTGAATAGCTTAGAGCTGTAGCAAGGGTGGGAGCAGGTGTAGTTTCCTCTGAGGAGGGTTTCAAATAGAACCATCACAGCCATGTCATGTGTGTGCTCAATTGCCTCTTTAGGAGACCTCTGACACACAGGGTGGAGAATAGAGACTCAGCCCCAAAGTCTTTCTTTAGAACTGTTTCCCTAAAGACACTTGAATGCTGTGATATAGAATATATAGACATCCAAGGACGGCTGGCAAGCCCTCCAACACCTTAGTATCTCAAGAAGTACTCAAGGTGACCCTGACTTAGAGACCACCCATGTAGCTTTGGAGTCTGAAATCACAGAGCTACAGCTTTGCATCAATTTGATGCTACCCCACCAAGGAAAATAGTGTCTAGAAAGATGGATGTGACAATGGAATCTGGGAAAGGAGGATTTGTGAAGGTCCATGGAGGGCTTTCAGAAAATCTAGAAATCTATTTTAACCTACCCAAATGGCAGAATTACTCTTCTGGAAAAAGGAGGAAATTATTAGGAAAAATGAAGCACAAACCAGCTATTTTTGCATGGCCAGTGCCATGCAAGAGAAACAACCTTATCCATCCAAACCCCGAGACGTGGCCGGGCTGTTGGACTGTAGTGCCTGTTCAAGGCTCCGTGTGCATCAGCGCTGAATAAGGTGCTTTTCACAGCTAAGCTTTCACTTAGCTCATTCCACAGGAGCTGATACCCAAGAGAAGAAGAGTTCTGATTATATCACATGCCTGGGAGAAATGTGGCCTTTTCCAATGTAGCAGAGTATTAAAACTCTTGAAGAGCAATAGCATTTGTGCAGTATCCTATCCAAGATTAACAAGTTCTGCTTAATTTATATATACTTTCTAAAAGAACTGAAGTGCCAAGTTACATAATGTAAACTGCTTGCTTGGCAAGCATGATTTATAAAAGAAAAAATAATAGAAAAATGGCAATGGTATTTTTTTAAGCTGCAAAGCTCAAAAAAAAAAGGTAAAAAATTGAGATTTTTAAAAAGAATTATTTTCCCATCTCTCTCACATGTGTAACAGCTTATTCTTTTATATGTCATACTGTTTAAAAGATAGGTGCTAGAATGGGGTTTCCTACTGCTTAGAGTCATTCCCTTTTCACCAGATATTCCTGGTTCCCTTCACGTCCCCATTTCTGTTTGGAGGCAAGATTCAATATAAGGTTTCATGTAGAATATACCACTTGCCCTCATGAATATCTTTTCCCCACAGTATGTTACTTTTTTTTTCCCCTCTGGATTTAACTCTGGCAATCTGTTATCACTCTGTTCCTGCTGCCTGTATCACCTTTCAGTTTGACACCTCATGTAGCAGCATCACCCTGCTTTTTTGTAGGAGTGGAATATGAATTGGATGGGTTGTCATTTTACCTGGCTTGTTCTCAGCCCTGAAAGTCTGTAAATTCCATGAACTTTACTGCATGTGTAAATCACTCTCTGCTAGCCAGAGAAAACCCCTGAACGCAGCCTGTGCCCAGTATAGAGAGCCCATGTACTGCAGATCTCGTGCTGGCAGCTGACCCATGTGTATGTCCTTGTCCCCAGGGTCTGAGCAGTGCCAGGAGCTGCTCCTCTGTCACTCAGTTGCCACAGAGACCATGTCAGGGGTGACCACACCGAGCACTGCATTGAAGCTCTGCATTTAACACCTCGGAGGGGACAGTTTTATAACATGTCTTTCCACGATGAGTGCTGGAGGTGAGAAAGAACATGGTGGCACCAAGTCCTGTGCCTGTTTTTCCTTTGGTTACACCCTCTGTCAGCAGGACTGGTGGCACTTGCCCTGCACGGTCTGCCTGTGACTGACACTGACACAGCGTCACTTCTCATCAGGCGCATTGTGACCGTCACCTGCTGCAGGAGGTGTTTTAGTGTACTGGGAAACCAGATAGGGGTTGTAAGGGTGAAAGACCCTTCTGGAAGATTTATGGTGAGGAGATCAGAGCTTGTTTCGCTTAGGAAGACTTTCCTGCCTAGAAGAGGTGTTTTTCCCTAAACCAGTTCTAGTTGTTTTCTCTTACTGCATTTCAGAGAAATGCTCCCTGGTGTGACAAAAAGATGTTTTTGCAGATACGTCAGAGGGGGGGACCAGGGATGATAAAAGCTTTTCCCCAGACCAGTGTTTGAAAAACCATTAAGGTTAATGTTCTTTCCAGTCTCGTGTTCTTGACTTTGGAAATAAATTTTCCTACGCTACTTCCTGGCATTTCAGGGGTTACCTCAATGTTATCTTACTTCATAGGGTTTTAAGGCGTTGGAAATTAAGTCCAGTGAGTTGAAAGCAGGAAATTACAGACACATTCTCAAGATGTTATAAGACAAATGCTATGCAACTGAAAATTATTCCTAATTGCTTCACTTAGTGATAAAACATTACATGTGCAGAGCAACTCTTTTGATTAGGGATGGGCAGTAAATTTCTTTCTTGCTTTTTTTTTAATGAAAATTTGGGTTTCAACTTTTTCTTCAAATTTAGAATGCTAGGAAAAGCAGAAACCAGGTACAGGGTTAAACTGTAATTTGATATTGTTGTCCAAAATTTCCTGTTTTCTGACAGAAAATCTGAAAAAAAATGTCATTAAAAAATTCTGTGATACTGGTATAATTTGAAAATTTCCTGGACCTGATAGCTTACATTTTTTGGAGCAGCTTCTTTTTCCTTTGAATTCCTTCTTATTTGTAGGTACTTAGTATATTCTCTTCATTTTCCACATTTATCTCATTTAGTCCTATTCAGGGAGCTTGCTATTCCAAGTTTATAGTTGTAAGGTGTTTTCTTTAATAACAGTGCTGTTGCAGGGTTTACTTTATTGTATGCTTCACTTCTATCAGTGCACAATGAAGAATTATAAAGCTAAAACCTAAAAACTGTAGATTAAACCCCAAAAGCTCTGATAAGACAGATCAGAAGTGCAGCTTTTGAAGTTAAATAAAGTTGACAACATTCATTTACACAGTTCAAATGGCAAATGAAGAACGTCTACAGTGAAGGAAAGAGACCCATCTTTCATATATAATTGAAATACCTGAAGGTGCTATGCTCAGACAAGAGGAAATAAAATGCCAGATGTAAGGGATATTACTGATTGCTTTGTACCACAAGGTGAAGAACTAACATGAAAAGGAGGAAAAACTAATTAACGAACAAATTTAATTCAATATTTTCACATGTATAAATTATGCTGAATTTTGCTGATTAAGGTGGTGATGTT
Source organism: Grallaria varia (assembly GCA_013396735.1). Taxonomy (NCBI): domain Eukaryota; kingdom Metazoa; phylum Chordata; class Aves; order Passeriformes; family Formicariidae; genus Grallaria; species Grallaria varia. The sequence continues at coordinate 1,017,304 of VWZG01000023.1, read as the reverse complement.
GTGGTTTTTTTTTTTTTGCTTTCTTTTGTTTGATGTGTGGTTGATTGTGGCTTTGTGTCACAGTGCATGTCTGTTAAGCTCTGAGCCAGCAGAGTATCCTAAGCACACATTCAGTGGTAACCCAGACTTCAGATCTTACTGAGAAACAAAGAGCAGTAACTGACTGCAGAGCAAAGCAAAGCAATGTGTTGATTTCTGAATTTGGGGCCATTTGTTCCTGCACCCTTAGCATGTCTGTGCCTGTCCAAACAGTGTAGCCCCGTCACCAGTCACCGCAGTCTGCAGTTTCAGAAGAATACCCTGTAGTTTTCATTTCATTTTCAAGTGCTTGGCTTTGAGCCTGCCACACTTGGTAGGACAGCAACAAGGAGTTATTCATCTGGGTAAAACTTAGATTAAACCTGAGCAATCCAGAACGGGGGGTGGTGCATGTGAGCTTCCCCCAGTGTATTCCAAATGCTGTGCTGATGCTGCTGCCTGGGAGCCCTGTGTGCTGAGTGCTGGGGATGGAGGGGGCTGCACCATGAAGGGCTCTCCGTGCAATTGAGGAGCATTGCAGGGCCTGCTTTGTTTCGTAAGGGTTTCTCCATGTGTCTGTACTGGGAATTTAAACACAAAAGCCTGTTGCTGTTTTCATTGCACATTGCATATTCTGTGAATTTTTCATGGAAGCATAAAGGGAACAGTTCAATGTCTGCCTAACAAGTGCTTTTCTGGAACTACTTGTGCTATTACTATTGCCCAGTGGATGATGCCACCTGATTCAAAGCATCTGAAAGGTTTGAATGGTACACAAGCTGAAAGAGCAAAATGTGAAACAAAATAGGCTCTCTAACTGAAGTGGTGAATGTGATGTTTTAATATTTTAAAGTATTAACAAATAGTGGGAAAGGGAAGGATAAAAAGAGAGAGGAAACATTTAGTCAGGATAAAACCCCACTACAGGTAAAAGATACATAATTATGAGCCATATGAGCTATCAAAACAGGAGACAGGCCAGCTGCCTCTTGGGATAAGAGTCTTGTGCCCTGGCAGTTGAAAGGAAAGGAGACTTTCTTTGCCTTTCACCATATTCAGGATACCTACACACACGATGGTCTGGCTGGTGGAGGACTCAGATGTATGGAAGGTCTGTCTTAATTTCTGCATTCTTGTCTGCACAGAACCAGGTTGGACAGTTTGAAAAATCTGTCTTTCTTCATTTAGCTAATGCAGTGAAATTTTATGTCATATGAATTACTCCTGAAGACATGACTGGAACTCAGACATTCTTAAATTATGTACAACCAAACTGATTTTATCTGTCTGTCAGGAGTGCTTTATAATTGGTATATGGTTCATATTTTTTTAGCAAATATCAAGTAGAATCAGGACATTTTCCCTTCAGAGATTAGCCCAATATGTCTTTGATATTTCTGATTGTGGAACTTTCTGTTGTTAATTAGTATGCAAATTCACACTTCAGCACTCTGTAGCCTACCACTGAATTTTAATGGGGTCCAACTAACACTTCATAATAAAGTACTAAAAGAATAAAGGTACACAAGTATTTTTCATATATTTTTGCAGGTGCCTGGATATTACTTGGCCTGTATCCTGGTGTGAATTGTACATGGGTGGTGTGGTTCATTTTACTGTTCTTTGTTCCTGAGACTAAGGAGATACAAATAATTTAATATTACAGCAATCAGAGTATATCATGGTAGCCACCAGCTGCAGACTCTCTCCCATAAAAACACTCTGCCCATCAGTCTGGATATTGATGTTACAACCAGCATGACCAAACACTGCTGGGCCTGCCTTTAGTGCTCATTCAAGATTAGATTATTACAAATGCTTGAGAAGCATCATGACTCACGTGTATGTTGTCTGTCAGAAATATTCAGTAATTTCCATCCTGATAAGAAGGGCAGAGGTTACTCCTTGCAGAGGAGATTCTGAGTAATGTACAAATCTGTCAAGAAAACATGTAGGGATGCTTCTGATGTAAATTGGCTTAATTTCCATAATCTAAACCATATTTTAGACACCAAAATATATTTACATGTAGGTGTCCAGTTGAAAAACTTAAAGTGATCTGTGCTCATGTATATTAATTTCTGAAGATTTGGTGTGTAGGAATCACAAAAGTTGTGTGTTAAAATTTAGGGAAGATAACACTGATCATGGTTGAAAAGCTGCTGGAAGGTCTTCAGAGTAACTTCTAATGGTGAGGAAGAACCTGCCTAAGGTGAATTCAGTCTCTTGTGAATAAAAGATGGAATTAGCTCAAGGGCTGATGTTGACCTTAGCCCTTAGAAAACTGACGACAGTAAGTGAGGCCCAACCTCATGCGTGATGTATTACAAAGATACACTTTGTTACAATGGTCAGTAATGAGAAGTGAAGTGAAATGATGTTTATCTTACCGGATGTTTTCTTTCTTTAGGACCTGTGCTAAATCCTTAGCAAATAACCCCGAGAGCATCCTGTGAATGTTCAGACATTTTCTGAGAAGAGCAAGTTTTCAGCCCTGTTCCTCTGGGTTTTCTAGGTTTTACAATGAATTGAACTTAGGTTCTTAAGAGTAAAGTAATTGTGAATTTATTATTCTACTATCAGCTGCTCTCTTTCATAAATTGTGATAGTTTCAAGTAGGTGTTTGAACAGTCAGGATTCAAGTTTTCAAACACTGTCTAGTAAGAATTTAACATTTTTTCTCTTAAAAGAAAGTCAAAGTACTTATGAGCCTCAAAAAGACATTCTTCAAGAGGAAAACATGTTATGCTTTGAAGATTTGTAGTAAAAATGTTGGCTGTATATTTGCAGTATTTCATAGAATGGGATTTTGTCTGGAGCCACCCCATCCTTTTTTTCTCCCTGAAAGATATAAAGACAGAATGTTCATGTTTTCTAGATACTTTTTTCCTGCCTGCCTGTCTCTATATATGTGTGTTTTAAGAACAGACTTTCAATGGGGGAGAAGGAGGGAGGAAGGAAAATTGTCTGGAAGCTGTTCTCTCCTTTTTAGAATGAAGTTTTATGACCGCAGCAAAGAAAACAAGAAGGGAACAATTACTAGTGTTTGCTTCTCTTCTGCTTTAAACAAGATGTGTTTTAACAAGCCCAGTGGAGGAGGGGGGATAATCAAGCTTGATCTGCAAAAGATAAACCTGCTTGAGTACCAGGAGGCTGTAGAGCCATTTCAGCATCTTCCACCCCTCCTGATTTCCGGCTCTCTCACCAGAGCTATCGAGCTGAGACACAGCACTGTGCGAACAGGGAGGTGTTGCCTCCAGTGTCCAGCCAAACGTATTTACCTTTACCCTGAGCATCTCTACACAACATCTCTGTGCACCTATACAATCACCTCTATAACAACAATAATGTGTTCCATGGGCATAAGGTGAAGCAGATATTCTGTGCTTTTAATGAACTAGCAGAGACAAGAGAGCTGGTAAAAAATCCCTTCTGTCTGCACTTGTTCTAAAAATTTTGCTCTGTGCTTTTTAAAGTGCCAAATTGCTCTTTGAGAGCTCAGGAATTACTTGAAAACAACTGACACTTTAATATGAACAAGCAAGCAGAGAAAAAGGCTTTTTCTGTTGAAAAAAATCTGTTAAATGACCGTGGTGTATTTTGAATGAAAATGAAACAAGGACTCACTGATTTGTTTTGGTCAGAAGCCTATATAATTAATCTACTCTCAAGGTCATCTGGATGTGTGAGCAGAAAGTATACTCCTGAAACATAAAAATTCCAATGCTACCATCTCCTGTAGCATTTCCTGTATCCCCTAACAGGAAGTCATGATTTACATGCCTATAAAAACCTGTAAATTTATCTTAATTTATCTCAAAGGTTTCTGTGCAACTAGGAACTACTCCTGGAAGTAGTTTAAAGAAATTACTACCTTTTCAGGAAGCTGACAGTATTACAGAACATCTTTTACCAACTGGAAGAATTTTTCCTTTTTTTTTTCTTCAGGAACAAGCAGAAATAAATTGGATTGCTTTTGTAGGAATAACCATCTAAATCAGATTAACTAGATGAACTGATATAAGGCAGTTCCAGCCTTTCCACAATGCCTAGGGATTTCTTCCTGACATCTCTATTTCTATTAACATCTTCCTCCTCTCCATTCTTTGAGAACCAGTGGGGGAGTGTTTCTCAAATTGTGTTGTGAAGTCACAGCCTGTTATAATTCAAGTGGTATATGATCAAAAAGCTTGATAATTTTTCCTCTGTGATATGGGGAAAGCTAAAAGTGTTTCCCTTTGCTCTCAGTGTCTCACCTATCTCATAGCTGTCCTTAAAGATTATTAACCAGCTCTTCCTTTCACCCTCTCTTCACTACCTCAACAGGACTGCTTTCCCACCTCTGTCACGTGCTGGAGCCTTATCATTCCCTCTGTTTATGAGCTGGCAGAATGTCTTTTTGGTTTATTTCATTCGTGGTTACTAAAACTCATAATAGCCCAGTGAGATTGAAGGAGAGAAAGAGTTACAGTTGTCTCTTGGAGTTACACATTTCTGGCCAATGTAAGAGAGTCTTGAACCATTTGATGGTACCACTTACAGTGTGCCAAGTGCCTTGGGAATATGCACAGACCACAGGTATACTCTGCCTACAATGAGAAGCACCATTAAGTCAGTGGGCTGCTTTATTAGGCACTAAAGTTTAAACACTCTGCTCGCTAAGGCTCCCAGTGACATCCCCAGTGTGCTCAGCGGTGCACACCTCTCTGCAGGGACTTTAGGTGTGGTTCCTGGGAAAGGCATGTCAAACAATCCTGTCCTGGGTGTATTTTATTGTACCTGTAGTGCTGTAACTTCAAAGATAGGAAAGAGCTGGGGAACGATAGCTAGACTACCCCAGAAGTATTGTTTTAAATTTTTGAGGCTTCCTGCTTCCATTTGAAATGCTATGCAAAACCTGACGACACTACTTAGAGAATAAGATATTAGCCCCTTTTGTTCGTTCTTTGCTGTCTCAAAAACATTCCTATTATCTATTCACCTATGTGTTCACCCTCTATTTCACAGTTTTTCTGCAAGGACAAGGCCTTTCACAAAGAGACATTTTTCTTGGAACAACTCAATTCTCACAGCACAAGGTGAAAACTGATTTTCACATTTTCATATTCAACTCATGCTTGGATTGAATTAAAACTGCAGAAGAACAGTGAATACATTTTAATGTTTGTTTCCATTCATAGTAGTCTAATGGGATAGATGAAAGTGTTTGAGGTGTGAAACCCATAGCAAGATATTGTGCTAAGTTGCTCTTATGACTGTCTCAGTCCCATGTTTAGACTGTTGGCTGTTTAGGGACTACAGTTTTTATCTCTGCTCTGTGACAGAGTCATTATGTTGTTATTCAGCTTTAAATAGTGTTCAGAATTTAAATATAATAAAAGCCTGGTGCATATATTGTGAGCTACCTAACCATCCTAGTTTACTGAGTCCTGGGTTTTACAGTATGGGAGGTTGGATGTTGCCTGCAGCTCACATATCACTCCTTTTTTTTTTTTTTTTTTAAGTGGAACCCTTCAAAAGCACAAAGCTCTTTTAGCAGAGCTTCAGCGAAAGCTGTTTGGCCAGGGGGTTTCTTTCACTGCCACATATTACATCCTACAGTAGAAATATAGCACTGTCATTTTGATTTGTCTTATGCATGTATGTGTCTCCTGTAAGTTAGGCTTGCCTCTTAAGTCTCTTGCCACTAAGTGCTGGTCTGGACCAAAACCCAGTTCCACACACATGCTGTTTCAGAAAAGACCAGGTAATATGTGGAAAGTGACACAAGATGTCTGGGTTAGTTTTCATCAGACTAATTACCTCCCAGTCTACCTGGCCCAGTTTTTATTTAGTTATTGAAGGCCTCTATTTGTTCTCCTTTTCACATTCTCTTTCCTTGTTCTTTATACTTTTCTCATCCTCTTGTTTCACTGTTGTCTTCCTTTGACATCACCTCTCCCTCTGAGCTGCCTGCAGATTCCCAGTATCTCTTTGCCTCACTTTGCCTGCTTTAAAATCAGCAATCATTCCCTCCCAAGACTGGGGCAGTGGGGAGAAGAGCATTCGGCTTTGAGACCTCCTGGTAAGATGGGGGTTGAGAAGCTAAATGTATGACAGATTTGGACTAGACTGGAAAGCTACTGGGTGCTTTCCTTCCACATTTGATCAATTGAATAGGTATTACTGGTTTAGGGGCATATCACCCTTCTAACCTGCCTCTCCCTTAAAATGCCACATTTTAAAGTGTTTGATAAAAAGCAAGCTACAAAGTTAGAAACTGGAGGAGTCATGTCATTATGCTTAAGTTGCCTTATAGTTGAGTATTTAGTCTCTGACAGCTGTCTTCAGCCACTGGTTTTTCTGTCAATATCCAAACCTTAGATTGGCTCACAGAGAAATTAAATGAGCTGCTCCTGCAACCTGACTTTGTGAACAAAGTCACAGTCAAAGATCCCTGCTAGGATTATTTCCCATACTCTGAGATAGAAGTTAGTGTTTTCTTCCCTAGCTTACTGAGTCAAATCCAGTTTGCTTTCTGTTTCCATGCATCACATTGTTCACACTGTTTGCTGGCAGGTAATGGGATTATTTAGATAAAACAAGCAAATGTGTTTGATGCAAGTTTCCTGCCAGTATGGCCATGTATATATGACAGATACTAGACACATGATTTTCTTTGGTTGGGATGAAAGGGAAAGCTGTGCAAATAGTTTCTCTCACCAAGCGTAAATGCAAAGCAAAATATTTTATTACAGTATTATAGAAACATGTAGGAAACGTACTCTCAGAATGTTGTGGCGTTGTCAATTTTTGCTAGATATAACTAACTTAGCTTTTTGCTGAAACACCACAGGACCCAGAAGGATGAAAATCCAGATTAATTTCCATTTGTTCCTGCATGTTTTAGTAGAACAAATATTCACTGAAAGATCAAGTCTGGGAGGGAACAAGTAGATACCCAGAAATTTAAAAAGCAGGAGAGATCCAGTGGGCAATTTGGGAGCCCTTGTTTGAGAAAACAATGGCAAGGCCATCAGAGGCTGAGAAGATATTTTTTCTTTATTTGCCAGTGAATTTGTTTCATCCATTGCTTTATTAAGATGGAAAAAAAGCTGAGGAAAGGAATTAGATAGGGAGTATTATGGAGGATATACTATGAGATTTCAGAGAGGAAAGAGATACAGACATAGTGATGATTTAGTTTACATAAGCACTTGCTGCTTAAGGAATATGTGGCTCTGAAAAATCTGCCATGGGTAAAATGAGAAGGGAGAGTTGGAAGATTCATTGTGTAAGGGTTTTTCATGTTCATTTTTTAATACTGAAAGAATAATTTTAGGAAAATGAGTGATTTAATCAGAAAAGGACAAAGTAGGGGAAAAGAAATGTGATGTCAAGGATCGTGCTTTTGCATATCTACTGTGGCTGAACTGCTCTAAGGGAAGCTCAGGCAGTGTGTCAGCAGGACCTGAAGGCACTGTGACAGCACCAGTGGCAGTGATACAGGAGAGAAGCAGGCGTGACTGATCAGAGGGGTTTTGTCTAATTCTGATATCATCCACATCAGTGTATGACAGAAACTGCTCCACAGGAGTCAGAAGAATTTCACATCTTAAAACTGGTGTGGGATTCAGCAGTTTTGACTCCTGGTGGAAAAGAAATGTCCTGACTCAAATCTGAAAGCCTTGGAAGTGAATTTAAGTAAAAATGATGGCTTACACTTGGAAATAGTACTGTGGGTGCCTCAGGGTGAGGCTATACAATGCCCTTTTTATGATTGTTGTGATGATGACCTAAAACCACTCTACATGATGTTGGTAATTAATCAGATTATGCCGTAGGAGTTGTGTTAGTTTTACTGATATTAGTTTATAATATGTGGGAAGGCCGCCACTGGGGCAGGAAGGAATTGTGTAGAGCTGGAGTTGCTGTTCTCTGACATTCTTGGGACTGCATAGATAACTGCTAGAACACTTGGATACAAATGCCAGCGACAGAGAGAATTATCCCAGACAAATCCATGGGTTACAGGACAACAGTTAATCTGGGAATCGGAGACATTCATGTTCTCTAATGCCATCATTATTACAGTACTATCCTAGGTAATTTTTGTTGGAGGAAGTAGCAGCAATTCTTATTCTTAGGCTACCTGCCACTTCTTATTATGGAGAGTTCTTGTAACCTTTATCTTAATATTTTCAGCACCTCATATGCTTGCAAAAGACTTTTGAAATTCATTGAAGTGGAAGCCTTCAGGGTAATAAATGTTCACAACTAGAATCTCTTGGGAATGGTCTGTAAAAGATTTAGAGGTTTTCTGTTTGAAAATTGCTGAATCCCCTAAAATGAATCTTTCCTGAGCCCAGATTTTGGATGGATGCAGAATGGAAGAGCTGGTCAAACCAAGAGACAGAAAAAGACATTCACAAAATAGCCATTATCAACAACAAAAAGAAGACAGAAACTCATCTACCTGAGAACTGCCAGGTACCTGGCACTTAAAATACTTGGTATTAGTCATATGGGAGGCTCAGAATCTAATTACTGCTCTAGATTAACAGCCTGAACTTGTAATTTTACTGTGTTAGATGAATGCCACAGTGTCTGAGCTCTGGGGTTTGCAGTTATTCTCCCTCTCCTTCATTAGAAATGAGAATTCTGTCTTTGATGTACATGAATTTGCTGGCAGTGTGGAAACTCCCAGGCAGGTCATTTTGTAGGTACAAAAACATTGGCAGGTATGAAAAAGGAAGTCAGGCATCACCGAGACCTGCAGAGAAGTTTGGCCTCACCAAAAAATGTACCGAATTACAGTCTTGAACCATATCATTCAGCCAAAACAAAATCTAGTGTGATTCTAAAGTTGGACTTGCTGCAGGACTAGAAGAGCCCCAATTTGTAATGCAAGTGGCATTCTCATCCGCCTCTGGGTTGTCTGTTGTAAGCATAGATTGAACGGCTCTTTCTTTGACAACATGTTTCCAGAACAACTTTGTCTGAAAGATGAAGCTATTCTGTAACTCAAATCAGCAATAGGGGAAAGTCTGTCAGTTCATAAAAGGTGCTGCTTCTAAATCCCAGATTATATGGCTTTTAAGGTAACTGAGTCTATTCCTTACTGATTACAAAGCGTCCTCCCCTACAAATACTTGGATAGCTACCCTTTAGTGGCGTATCTCCAATAGGAAATGAAATGGACATTTCTCCAATTGCTCTTTTGCAGCGGGTGAAATCATTAATCACCTGCAGTACTCTTCCACTGCAGCATGCCTGACGATAATAAACACCCAGAAGAAAACAGCAGTAGCAGACCATTCTCTGTGGAGCTCTGTGGTTCTGTGTAATGACAGTCAATAGAGGATATTTTACCCTGCTGAATTTCTTTTCTATTTGAGAAGTGAATTTAATGGTAACAGAAAAGTGTTCAGATGATGCCTCTATAAACTCACATGCTCTGTTATTTCACCGTAGTCATACAAGTATTTTTGTTATTTCTGGTCTCCTGGACTAACTTTATAAGTAAAATGCTGTTTGTCTGTCATCAGAAAAAGACAAAGGAATATTACCAACAGGAGAGGAGACTCTTGTCTATGGGGTGGAGACTGGAATCTCTCAAATTACTCAACAAGCAGAAAGGAAGCTGGAAGCAAACTAAGTGATTTTTATTTCTTAAATGGGTTCAAGTTGGTACTCCAGAGGGGATATTGATGCTTCCAAGTATTTTTTCAATGTAGTGTTTCAATTCTTCCTCTATAAAATGGAAGAAATAGCATTTCCTTACTTTGCAAAGACTGAAAAAATAACTATAACAGTGAAACACTAGAGTAATTTGAGACTGAAGGACATATTTCTTCCATTATGAAAAGTATTTTCCTGAAATTCATTCCATTTAATCCCACACTTTGTGTATTAGCTTTTATTATTTTCAGTACGGTTTACACAAAATTACATATAAAGCCTACTTAAATACTTTCTCAGTCAGATCCTGCATCCTCTACTCAGCGCAGCAAAGGTCTGAAAGCCAAATAAATGAAGAAAACCTTGGCAAAATGTGACTAAACCAATTTGCAAACAAAATAATATTTACAATGTAAAGGTGACGGCTGCAGGGTGAGAAAAAACAGATGTTCACAGCAGTTAAAAAATGCTGATTATCCATGGACTGTGTGCTTATTACCAGTACTTATACTTGTATTTAGCTCAACTGGTATGGGAAGAAAAATTTTTAAGATAAATATTAACATGTTTTGCTTTCCACTAGGGCATGTGGAGGCACGGCCAATTACACCAGCAACACCTTAAATTGTAACAAGTTACTTGCTTAAGTTGCTTTCCCTTGTCTGTATCCTCTAGCTGCTACTTGATTTTTGAAACCACAAAGCTACAAGGGAAAGTCTTCACACATAAACATGCTTTTACTGTCTGCTAAGTGATTTTTCTCATCCTTTCAGTAAAGCTCTCTTGCTGTTGTCATTTAAACGGTTCACTGCAGACACATTTTAATATTTCAAACAATTTTCTTCTTTTTTTCGATTAGAGGGCAGTGTTTTCCCTCTTTTCAGAAAATAGTTATAATACTGCTTTGTTGATGCATCAAATTGCCTTTAAAGGCCAGAGTTTTGATGAAGGTAGGTGAATTCTCTATGCTGTAAGAGTAAATATAGCTAAAAGAATTAAAAAAAAACAAAACAAAACATAAGGAAAAAATATTACAACATAAAAATGAAATCATAAACTTTTCATGTTGCAATCATAGGGTAATAATAACTAATTCTCTATGTAAGCTTAACTTCTTTCCCTTCACATCCGGAGAGTTTCAACAGCTCACAAGTCCCTATGGGCATGTGGGGTTGAAAGGGGAATTGCCAAAGTCAGTCACCCTCAGGAGTCCAGTTCCCAGCACTTTCCGGGGATGGACCTCAGTTAACTGATGGGAGACACCAAGGACAGGGGACAATGAAAGCCCCTTGTGATTATCTCTGGTACCCAAGGACTGTGAAATGAAAGCAGAAGCCTGACTGTGGATTTATTTTTTTTTTTTAGGTCAGGAAATGTTCTCAGAAACCTGCCAAGTTCTTACTATTTTCTCAAATATGTAAGAGCATGAATTTGCTCATGAAACCATCTCCGTCTATAACTTCTGCACCAATAAGTTCTGAAGCCTTAAAACTGTGAGAATTTTGTTTAAAGAAATTTATCTTTGCAAATTCTTCTTTTCCTTTTTGTGGATTCACTGGCATAAATCAAGTGAACTATATATTTGTAATTGCAAGTAGGTCTTAAAAAATCATATTCTTGATACTTTTGGTAGAAAACTGTAAAGGGTCAGGACTAAATTACAGTTTTCAACACTCTTTGCTTTGAAAAATTGATGCAGAAAATACTTTACAATGGTGTGTGATTTGCTCTTCCCTTCACCTAGTAACTTTTAACATTTACCCAGAAAATAAAAATTATTTAACATGCATTTTCAAGATTGCATCACAGGCAGAACCAGTAACTTCTAAAAACCCTCTCTTTAGTATAGGTATATTTCTGATGAAAATTATTATATTCTTCTACCAAAATTATATGTTCAGGTTCCCCACTTCTGCTATTTTCTCTTGGCCTTTCTTTTTCACCCAGGAACAAAATGAGATTCAGATTAAACCTATAGTGGAAAGTAATCTTTTACTTCTATCTCCAATTCACTTAGATATGGTGCAGAATATTAGAAAATTTATTTCTATGCCTACATTTATCAAGCCAGATTGCATTGGTTAAAATCTTTATTTTTGGCAGCTTTTATTTTCTTTTAAAGATATTCTGTCTCTAGATGAAAAACCTGCAGTACAGCATTATATCTGAATTGTTTCAGGAGCTAAAATGCAGACTACAGGCAGATTTTCAGCTGCTATAAAATCTTTTTTAGCTCCACAGAAGTAATAAGTTAGGTTATTTCAATAAGGCACCAGGAAAAGAATCCTTTGAATGGGGAAAAGAAAGATGAATTGTTGCCAAGACATAATTTTGTATGTATAAGTTATTTGTCTAGGAAGGCTGTCCATCCTAACCCATTAGTTTAGAAGAATGTTATTCTGTTAAAGAGTCAGTAAGGCTGCTAAACAATGTGAGGGTGTATAGGGAATAAGCAGTCAGGATCAACAGTGCCACTTTTTCCCCCCCTGCCTGAAACTAGGCATCTGTAAAAAGGTGCTGGCAGCTCCTCGTGCTCCCTGCCAATGGGTGCAAGGAGACCTGAGGAGCCAGTGATAGAATTGTCATGGGACTGAGGGGTGTGTGTGTTTTCCAGGGCACATTTTCCAAAGCAAAACCTATCCTCTTCCCATCCTGATGGTTCCTCCCAGGATGGAGCTGCCACCATTGGCTAGTGAAGGGCACTGCTTTGTGCTGGGGAGCGTTTTCTTGGAGCCCTGAGCACACCCACAAGGCTGGATTGCCTGGAGCAGCCTCACCTGGGAGCACCACCCACACCCCCTCTGCTTTTCTCCTTCTGCAAGAGCTGTGGTTGTGGTTCCTACTCCTTTTCTGAGCTGGGTAGTAGCTAGTCCTGTCTCTTGCTGTCCCAGCTTGCCAAATGGGATTCCAAAATTTGCCTCGAACTTGTCTGATGGTCACTGGATGGCCACTAGAGCGTGTTACTGTCCACAGCCTAGCCATGCTTGGCTACTTCAGCAGTGAACCCTGGCAGGTCGGGTGGCTGTTCCTGCCACACTGGGGTCAGCCTCAGCTCCTGGTGGATCAGCAACTCTGTTTCTGAAGCTTGCTGATATGCCCATTAGCTGTTTCCAAATTGCACTTACAGTGAGAAGAAGATAATGTCTCACAACACTTGCTGAGCATAAAGTGTTATCTTCTCTGCTTTGCAAAGTGCATTTGAGGTGTAAGTGGGTCTGTCACACTTGTAAGAGTTTACTGGCTGAGTGTATTTGCTGATTTCCCTCTTAAATGAGAGTTTTGTGTTTGCTAGAGGATGCTTTGCTACTAAACTTTAGCTTATTGAGTGGCTGGATTACCTTTAGAAAGCACAGGCTGCTCTGCTGACTCTCTGTTCCTGTTGTTTTGTTTGGTATACAACTACATAGATGGTTTTCATCCACCCCGAGTGGGAAGAGTGGATCTTTTAGGGCATCCCGCAGAGGGTAGTGCTGAGGAACCCCTTCAGTGGAGGTAGCTCGGGGTGCAGGTTGAGCTCTGGGGCAGGAGCCTGAGACAAGAGGCTGTGAACTGATGACCCTTCGGCTAACAGAGGGCACCTGTGGCTCAGCCAGGTGAGGGGACACACAGAGAGGTGGCAGGAGGGGAGGGCTCCGGATTTTCTCGCAATTGGACTAGGAGGGAATAAAAGCCCAGGGAGTCCTTTGTTCAGGGTCCCTCCTTGGAGAAACCAGTTCGGTTTTTTTCTGTGTTTCTGTGCCATGAATAAATTGCTTTCTGGAATGCGACATCTGAGGCTCTGCTCTGGGAAACCTGGGGTGGGGCTGGTGAGGAAACTTGATGGGACTGTGAGTGTGGGGTGTGGGGGGAGCCAAGAAGGACCTGTTGGGTCACTGGAGCTGCTGCTGTGAAGGGGCTTCGGCCCCAGCAGGGACAGTGTGGGGTGGTGTAAGCGTGGCTGACGGAGTCTCCTGAATGGTCACACTGAGAAGCTTCCTTAACAGGCAGTTCCAAACACTAATTGCCAGGATAGAGGGGAAAAGAAGGGAGGTTTTGTAAATACAGTGAAGTCAGGTGGTACTAAATGAGAGAGAGAAATGGAGAGTAAAACCTGCAACTGTGGTCTAGAGATGTCTACAAAGAGAAGACTGAACAGCAGGACAAAAGGATTGTTGAAATGTGCTTGTGTGAGAAGCAGCTGTATGTTATCATAAGGAATTGCTGGACAATTGTTTATTGAATTATGTTGCAATTCCTGAAGCTGGAAACAGAGACCCAAGATGTGCCCTCTCAGAGATCTCTCCTAGTAGCTGTCTTACACACTTAGGCTGTTTTACCTTTGTTTCACTACTTCAGAATCTTACACTGAGTTCCTATTTGCTCTGCTTCAATAGCAAAGCTGTAGAAAAGATGCATTTGCTCTGATTCAATAGCAAAGTTGTAGAATAAATTCATCCACCTTAGTCCTTTGTCTGTAGGATATCTATGAAAGTGGGAAATGTGGACTTGAAGCATAAGTAAACATCATCAAATGGTCTTTAAAAAGAGCCACACACTTGCAGGCACAAGTGAAAAGTTTAGTGAGTTGAGTCCTGGGTCTTACAGAACTCTAAAGCAATTTTAGTGTTGCTTTGGTGTGTAGGTGTCAGGCCTGCCCTGTCACCTTCAAAAACTGGACTGATAATCACTGACCTTTGTTGTCAATTTGGCATTTAGAAAACTACAAGACTTGTAACACATGCTTAAATATTAAAATGCCTTAATTTACATGTTTGATTTCCGTATCTTGGTTGTGAAGCAGTTACATTTAATGAGCTATTGACAACTAGAGGAAAATTTAAATGTATCCAAATCTGGCCTCAATTCCAAGCTAACCCATAGTTGTTTCTTTTCTTCTTAGAGAATATGAACAGTAGAGGAAATTATTATTGATAACAGATGTTTGCAAGACTGCATGATAGGAGCTGGTTGCCTTGTTAGGTCTTGACTGAGAAAATGTTGCTATTCATAAAATTGCTGAGTTTTGATAGGAGCTAGAATTGTCAGTGATTGATCTTCAGATTGCTTTCATTGTGGGACTTCCACATAGAAAGAACACTGTTTGGTTTCTTTTTTTTTTTTTTTTTTTTTTTTTTTTTTTTTTTTTTTTTTTTTTAAGATGGGCATGGTTTT
>VWZG01000023.1:947611-1002455 GCA_013396735.1 Grallaria varia | reverse complement strand
TTTTTTTTTTTTTTTTTTTTTTTTTTTTTTTTTTTTTTCTCCTTTTTGCCAAGGAGGGTCGTTTATAATGTTAGCTCATGAATAATGGCCAAAAGAGCTGGTGAAGCTGAGCTTGATCCTCAGAGTGGTTTGAGCTCAGGGCACACCAAAGGCTGACATTAAGCAAATCCCTATGCAATTCTTCTAGTGCATTAAAATGTCTCACTTAATCTTTTCGCTGCAGCTCTAAATCTTTATGTCAGGACCTCTTCCATACCACATCAATGAGGATGAGTTACCTCTAGGAAAAACACATTGAATTATCTGGATAAATACTTTACATATTTTAAAAGAGAGAATCTTTGCTGTGTGTTAGATTTCTGAAATGGCTGAAATTACTGTATTAACATGGCAGCAAATAGATCTTTTTCATTTATTCCTGTTAACGTTCAGTCCCTTAGTGTGTATTACTAAGAATTGTGTTTGCAGTATTTTCACAGTTCTTTTTTTCTCTCCAAAGTCTGCTTTGACTAGGCTTATTTCTAATCTGTTATATGGAATAACAGGTGGTCTGTCTAAAGAGTTCTGTGATTTTAATTTGCATTTATCTTAACTGGAACCATAAATTAGAGAAATGAGTCATTTATATGCTCTTTATTATGAAGCATTTGTGATAGTGAAAGACAAGCCTTACAGCTTCTTCTGAATTCCATGTGTAAGGTGTAATTGTTTGTTATCAACAGCCTGAAATGCTGCCTTTGTAATTGGAATCAGTATCCAAACAACAATCTTGTTATTTTGTGGAAAGGTAATTGAAAACCATCTCAGCACTTAAGTTTGCTAGTGTTTTATTCTGCGATTATAAAATTACTCTTGTTTTTAAGATGACAGGTTTCATTGCATAGTTTTCATCATTAGGAAGTTACCTTCTGTAAATGTTCAAAAGCCACTGTATTCTAGGCTTTTAAATTCAATTTGTCAATATTTTTTTCATCTCCTGGTACTACAGGTTTACTAGGAGCTGCAAGAGACGAAATAGGTGTTGTAGGATAGGGGCAACTGCTTCCTTTTTGTGTTTGAGTTTGCCCAGGAGCTCCTTGCTCATCCACACAGACCTCCTGGCATTTTTGCCCAGCTTTCTCTTTGTTGGGTTGTATTGTTCCTGAGCTTGGAAGGAAGAAATCCTTGAAAATCCACGAGCTTTCTTGGGCCCCTCTTCCAGCCAGGCCTTTATCCAACCATGCCCTCCCAAGCAAATGCCTGATTTTCTGAATTTTTTTTCCAAATTAATTAATTGTTTAGGAAATTGTCTCAAAAAAAAGGTTCATTTGACTGACTATCTCAGTATCATAATACTGTGTGTTCTAAAGAAAAGCAAACAAAATTTTTTCCAACTCCTTTCGTGATCACTTTTGTACTCGGGGTCCTGATAAAGTGACCATTCCCATGTGTCTGATCTCTTGTACTACAAATACAATTGTTAAATTCTTTCACAATTGCTGAATTATTATTAATAAAAGAGTGGGTTTTTTGCCAGCAAGTTTCGTAACATTTCCTTAAATTTTGTAATGGTTAGTTGAAATCTAACTTTGTGAAATCTTCCTAGTATATATATTTTATCAAAGTAAAGTAGAAGATTAGAGAGAGTTGAATACAAATAATTGTGTTAGTATCTAGCTGACTTAATTTCCCAAAGGATTATCAAGAAGAGTAGATCACACCAAAATTAATTACAAAGACTTCTCTAACTTACTTAACAAAGCCTTCTCTTCCTTGGAAATGACAATTGGGGTGCTATCAATAATAAGACAACCTGAAGTCATTAAAAAAAACCAATTAAAAATTGTTTACATTTAATGAAACAGCAGTTCAGAATTGCCTTCCCAAGTGATAATTCGTTGTCAAGCTTTATTCTTTCATATGCTGGCTAAGGCATGCAATGAATGATTCAGGCTAATTCCAACCACTTTTGAACTCCACCAGCAGCTGTAACCAGGGTAACCTGTAATTCTAATCTTGGTTCACTTGGAAGTCTTGTGCTGTTTTTATCAGATGTGGTGAACTCTTCATTAATACGAGACATTTATTTAATCAATGAGTCTTCTGTCCTAGGAACTGTCAGTTTTCTGCAGCACACAGTGGTGCTGTCTCTGGATTGCAATTGTTGGGGCTTTTGAAATGTGTGTTGTTTTCGGTTAGTTTTTCAATAGGTGCAAGCAGTTTATTTCAGCATATCAGTTTGGCAATAAATGACTGAAAAATATATTTTTCTGTTGTCTCAATATGGGAAAGATAATGCCAGTAATTGTAATATTTAGACTGGAAACTGAGTCACAATAATTAATACCTTTAGAAATGCAAATGTTTCCCATGCTCTTTCCTCCGGGTAGTGTGTTGAGTCCCCTTTCATCCCTTAGTGGAGAGATTTGCTCATGAGCATCTTCATAGTTCGTTGGATGTCAGTATGATTTAAGATGGAGAGAACATATTTTTTCCCCAGTATGGTTGATTACCTTCTGTGTTCAATATTTATTTTTAGCTAAATGAAAAAAGCAGTTGCAATTATCCAAAGTTGTTACACTGCTTGTGTATGATGGATATGCCATATAGAACACAGTTAATTTTCTTTCTAACTGCATATTGCACTTCCTGCAGTGTCAGTTATATTGAATGACAAAGTTAAACTCTCTTTGGGATTTAATCTTTTTTATTAAAATTGTCAGCCACATGAAAAGGAAGCATCAGCATCAGTGGAACTTGTGCTGGTCCCAACTGCTTGTCCTTTAAGTTCTTTGGTATATCACACATATTGCTGAGCGACTCTACCTAAAGTCACATGTGTGAAATGTCCTAAATATCAGGAGAGACTCCTCCTGCCAAGGCTATTTATTGAATTTTACAGTAGTAGAGAGAAACAGTTACTCTAATATTTACACAGAATATACACTGTATTATCATTTTACCTTCCATACTCCTAACCAACCATTCTGGTTTCTTTTAATTCGTAGGAGATCACTATTTTTTCCCCATGGAATAGCTCACATATTTTCTCTTCAGATGTAGCCTGAAGTAGAGGTAAGAGTTGCTAACCTAGTTTTAATTCTGAGCATTTGCAAGTTTTCATTGTTGATGGTGCTGTAAAAGTGAGAAATGCAGCCCCCTGTGGGCTGATGGGGAAGACTGGGATAACTGAGTATTTTGCTTTCATAAGTTCAAGGTCTAGAACTTCCAGCTATAACTTTTCTAGGAGAACTGAGCTTCTGGTTCAAAGTCAACCTTATTATTCTGAAGCATAATGAAAACCATGGAGACCAACACTCAGGCAACAGTCACGCCTCTGCAGGGACAATTGAATATATGCACAATGCCTAATAATGTCCTCAGTTCTTAGGTGGTCATTGCCAAGCTATTTTTTTTAGGTGATGAACTTTCATGCTGTTCACAAATATCTGAATCCCTTCCTGCAGTAGAATTCATTTACCGTTGTGTAAATATTCTGTATTTATTTTAGACCAGGCACAGATCTGAGTGACATCAGAGTAAGACTGCAGTAACCCCAATTAATTTCAGAAGGCTTAGCCCAGATTTATCCTACTCAGAGATAAAAATGTGTGTATTTACCTTTGAATTGCATGGCACAGACTATAATGATGAGGTACGTTGAGCTCCATTCTCAGCATGAATTAGCTTGGGGTAGTCAGTTGAAAAATGTTGTTACACACCAGATTGACAAGGTAGAGGGTCCATTATCACTTTCCTTAAGCAAAATATGAATGTTGAATGTATTTTGTTCTATCACAACTTCTGAACGTACAAGAAAATTCTGACACCTGTGGGTCGGTTGGGTTTTTTTGCTGTTCTGTTTTTTTCTTTAATTGGTTAGTGAGCACTGAGGATGCTGGCATTGGTAGGAAAGGAAAATTAAATCCAAACTGGCAGTTTACTGACGTACAGCTTTTTGTTGATAGGAGTTGGGTTCTTTCAACAAAACATTTCTATACTCCTTAAAAGAATGGAGTCCTTTCAAGTATTCATTTTAGTGGTCTTCATCTGTAAATTTGTGGCAAAAAAAGAGTCAGTGGAGGAATCTGGTTCATCCTGTTGTGCTCAGATTTGAGGCAGGCTCTTCACCAATGGTCTGTGGTGCTTCACCATCACTGGCCCAGGTGATGCAAAGGCGACAGTGTGCAGCTGTAGTGGAAGAACATTTTTGTTTATGAACGACTGTTGTGATATGTAATGATATACCTTCTGATATGAAAATATGTTTTATGGAGGAAATAGTGTTTAGATGAAAATGCATTGATTTCCTTTTGCTTGTACTTCTGCATTCACATGGCAATTGAAAGGGACATGCATGACTTTTCCTTTCTCCTTGCCCTTCTTGTTTTTTTGTCTCATTTCTTCTATTAGGTCAAAACAACAAAACCTGATGCTTACAGTTTGTGTATCCTGGTCTTATTTACTGTGCTGGGAGGATTTTATATGAATGTTCATGAAATTGCGATTTCACTCATTCTTTCCTATTTTTTTTCTAGATTTTTATATTCTCACCTATCTTTTCTTTTGAATTTCATGATGTTTCATTGCTTGCATTTAGGTTGTAGAATTGATGTCCATTTTGGTTTAGGCTTGGCAAAGTACTGCACAAAGTTATGGAGCTATTAGAGCTGTGTATTGTCTCCTTTTGATAATAATATTACTTTTGGTTCAGATGATTTTATTATTTCAATAAATATGCATTATATGGAATTGGTGCCTCTTTGTCCGTAGATGGTATTTTATGATCATTGAATAATCGACAGTTTTAGAAAAGGAAAAGAAAACTGCAATGCAGTACAATAGTCCTTTCCGCTCTGTTTTTTCCAATTAATTTGCTTATTTAATGGTTGGAAATCCGATTGATGGTCAGGTATTTCTTCTGAAACCTTCTTTGGTGTTCAGAGAAATTTAGTAAAGAATAGCATTTGACATTTTAATAAAGAAGTGTCTTTATGCTGTCGTCAGTGTGCTCGACTAGAAAACAACCAGCCATGAAGAGAAAATAATGAAGTTTATTGTTTTTAAGGTTCTTTGACTTGAATTCAGTAATCAGTAGAATAATATAGCTCTAAAGACCTAATTTGAAGGTAAAATTGTAATTGTGGTATTGAAAGCTTCTATAGTTTCCTATTTAAATCTGTAGGGTTCAGTGTGCTCTCAAAATTATGTTAACGTTGCTCTATTATGACTATTTCAAGTGCTGGAACAAATTTTGACTAATGACCATTGAAGGAGGAAAATGCAGAACACAAAACAATACCACCTTGTTGCATTTATTGCAGTCTAACCATGTCCATTATTTTTTCAGTTACAGAAGGATATAGCTTTTTAAAAGCAGGGACTAGTTGAGCAAGTAGGTTCTTGACATATACTCTGGAATGCAAAAAGAAAATTCAGTTTGAAGACAAACTCGGTGACATTTAGTAAAGTAAACACATTATAAACTCAACCTCTCAACATCTGTTATACCAAAAACCCATATCCTCATAAATCGGAGCCTCAATTAACTTTTTCAATTATGTTAGTGTTCTACATGGACTCAGAAAGCTTCATGAGAGCACTGAAAGTTTGTACTAAAACAATCATTTTAATAGGTTTTCAATCTGGAAATCTTTATCTTAAGAGTAGCTGCTTAGAATTTTTATTCAATATCTCTGTGGATCTCAGTGCTAATATTGTAGGTGTGGAAGTTTGACATGTAGACCCTAAAAGTCAGAGGGTGTAAGTCTCAGGAGAGGTCAGAGGGAGACCCTGCCCAACATTTTTAGGAGTTTTGTAAAACCTCACTTTAAAATGTGGGATTATGTTTAGCAAGCTTGAAATCTCATGGATTCTGACCAGTACTGCAGGTGGACAGGAAAAAGGAAGTGATGAAGGTTCTTTGGTAGCTAAACTAATTGGTCTGATTTTAAAGATTACTTGAATGATTTTAATAATTAAGTGTGGATCTTATCTTTTTGCCCCTGTGACCCAATTCAATATTTTTGGAAGTTTAATGAATTTGCTGCTGTGATTTTTGATTATGATTGTTTGTTATGAGGAAACCTGAAATTTTATGGGTTTGGTGCCTGTTCTTTGCTGGGAGGGGCAATTGGCATTTTCACAGTCAGTCCTTAAATGCCTTATGATGCTTGGTGTGCACTGACAATTAGCTCCAGCTCTCGACTGGATTAGAGTTCAGGGAGCTGGACAACAAATTTTCTAAGACTTCTGCTTAAAAATAAAACAAAGACTAAGCATTCCATGAGTGCCAGACTAATTCACTTTGTGGTGCAATGGTTTGTTTTGCCTTTTTTTTTTAATTTGTTTTGTTTAGTATTGAAAAGTTCAGGATCTCGCAGCACAGTGTAGTAACCCCGAGGTTATTCTGCACTCTGCATGTTTGCAGGTGCTGTCAGAGGGATCACACGCCTGTGTTAGACCAGTGGGAAAGCTGGCAAAACACGGTGAATTAAAGCTGGCGAGCAATTCTTACCTTTGAATGCTCGTGAAGTTGCAGTTTTATTGCATTTTTGATGATTTGGTGAATTACAAAAATACTGCTTTTGAGGGTTGTTTTGTGTTTTGTTTCCACATTAGCAAATCTGTGAGCTTGTTAGGATACTCTTTTTGAAACAGGAGTTTTGCAACTGAGTTTTATTTGGAAGAACAGAAGGTAATGATTGAGTTAAATCTCTTTCAATCATCTTTCAAATTGATGAGAAAAGATTTCCAATTAAAATCAGTATTTGATTAATTAGTAGCTGACTTCCTAGGAAGGAGACGAGAAAGTCAGGAGTGTTGTTAGGATGCATTCCGTGCAAATCACGGGAGGAGAGTGTTACAGGGAAGAAATGATCAGTACTTCAAAGGATACTGTTTTTTTTGCTGTAGGACATCCCTCAGCAGCCTTTTCTAGTTGATTTGGATGAACTAATAAAGCAAACAGGTATAATTTGTAAGTACTTTGAGGCTGATAAGAGCAGCTATCTTTAAGCATGAGCATTATGTGTGATGGCACGTGGTCTCTTGCAAGTGGCAGACTATCACACCAAAATAAACGTCAAGGACATGTGCACATCCTCAGACAATCAGGCTGCATAACAAATAAATTTCAAGAGATATGTTGTCCCTGCTGTGCAAAGAGAGAATGAAAGTGTATCATCTTTGAAAATGACATAGAGAAAAAAAGTGGCACTCAGACTTCATTTTAGAACTTGTATGTTTTGAAGACACTTATAAATGGGTGTAATAATGAATACTTTTTGGGTTTGGGGGTTTTTTTGTTTGTTTGTTTGTTTGTTTTCATGTGGAAGTTGTAATTTCCAATGAAAGTATAGTACTGCACAGGGAAATCCATCTCTCATAAAACTTGTGTGAATTTGTCAAGTCATGTAGATCTTCCCTTCTAGATCCTTCACCTAACGAAGTATTTTTAAAGAGCTTCATATCTCTCTTATATTGTGGTGCCCAAAGCTGACAAAGTGTCAGGCAGCAGCAGAACCATTCAAAAACCCTGCATGTAGTGTATCTTTTGCTGGTTTACATGTACTGTAATATCAGTCTTAAGGTTATTAATAGCATGAAAAACACAAAGCAGCTTTATGGTTTCTGTTCCATCTGAAATATCAATGCAAAATGGACTCGGCTTTAAGGGAAGAAAATTATTGAGTGTTTGGTTCTGGTTATTTAAATTAAAAATTTCAAGTGGAAGTAGCAAAGATTGTTGACATACTTTCCAGAATTCAGAGGGAATCAATACAAGCCTTAATGACCTCCCCCCACTGCTCTTTAGCTGCATTAGTCACATCTTGAGAAAGCACCATGGCCATCAATCAAGGAAACAAATTGCTTTATTTTCATATTGTGAACTTAATGGCAGCTCATGTGCAATCTCTCCAAGCTAGTTCTGAAATCCTATATGAAAAAACACAGGAGGAAAAAGTTTCTGAAAGGATGAGAAGCTTTAAAGTATAAAGAAGCAGTAATTCAGACACAGAATAAAGTTTAGAAAGCTAATTTTTATTCTCAAAATACAAGTTTTTCTGATCTGTGCCTGTTCATTAACCTGTGAGCTAATTGTAAACTTATATTTTCACAGAGAAAAGCGCCTGAAATATATCTATTTGCCAAGAAAAATGTTTTTTTTAAAAGAAGGCTAAATGAGAGATTAGATTTAGATAGTAGCTACTTAGTGATTTAAATACATCTTCAAAGCAATTCAATAGAATTAAGCTACTGTAATCTACAAAAGTACTTCAGTCTCATGTCCATCAAATGAAAGAGGAGATGACCTGGCCTAAGTGACTCTTTCAAAAATGTAACAGAGAGGAAAGTGCTGCTGCTTTCCAGTCACTTTTGCTGCCCCACCGTGTCCCAGACAGGTCTAGCAAAGATGACAATTTCTTCAAGTGGTACTTAAGAGATTAATGTGAGTCTTGCTGCTTGTTCTTCCCTGCCTGCAAGATGGCAGTGATACTGCAAAGGTTAACAGGATACAAACTGAATTTAGACTGTAAATTCCACTTTGAGGGTGGATTTCTTTCTGTGAGGTTTCTGTGTAATCCTTAGCATAGTGGCTTTTTAAATCTTGATATTTATCTTGGGTATTAATGTAAGGTAAATAAACATGAATAATAAAAGTCAAAGCTGTGTCTGCCATTCTACTTCTCAGTCCCTCAGAGTGGAGGAAAATTGTAAACTGCTTACTCTAGAAAATGAGTCTGACCCTCACAAATAGTCATGTCCTAAACAACATGAAAAGAAATGAAGTTGAACAAATGCCTTCTGGAACAGCACCTGAAATATAAATAATAATTAGGAGTTCATTCGTTAATAATTTGTCCTGCAGTTTAAAACAGTAGTATTTATGTTAACACCTAAGTGTGCCAAAAATAGATCTGTAAAAAAACCCCAAACTAACAAAAACCATACACCCCCCCACCCCCCCCAAAAAAAACCCCAAAACAAACCAACAAACAAAATACCCAACCAAAAGCAGACCAGAACCCAACAAAGCAGTGATTTTTGCAGACAAGTATGCTCTCAGCATTACATCACGTGATACTAATATGGCCTGAAACTGGAGAGAAATGACTTTGATCAAAATCCCTCTTGAAATAAAGCATTTGGTTTGATCATAAGTAGTAAGCTGAGGTTAGGGCCATAAAAACAAAGGTGCATTTTTTTTGTTTGCTGCCCAACCAAATAAATGCTGCCTCTGCCTTTTTCACTGAAGTGAACAAATTAGACTTTTTGCCTCTGAAGGAATGGTAGTATCCCAGCAGGTTACTCTGGGATCAAATTAGAGAGCTTGTCCTTGTTCCTGAGGGACTGATGACCCAAATTTGACTGCACAAAATCTTCAGTTTCTAATGAGAATTGTGCTTTACAGTCACATTCCAACCTTCAGATTTAACTGGGTAACTCTTTCTTCCTATTTACCAGTGCAAGTTGTTTCTGCAACTGCAATGATGATTTTCCATGGCTGTTTTTATGAAAGGAGAAGAAAACAACTAGGTTAGAGTAGCACTTTTCCCTTTGAGGTTTCTTCTGCTTTCTGCTCTGTCTTTGGTATTTAATTTAGTCATCCTGTTTTGCTGTCAAAGCTGTTGGGTAAAGCATCATTTATGGCCAAAAAATAAAAAGTTGATGGGGAAGAATGTTTCACTCTCGTCATCAGTTTTCCAGATTGCATAATAATGAGTATCCCCAACTTTCCTTGCACCTTTTCTGTACTGGTATATTGTAGCCTGTGATAGACAACTCTCATAACTAATCTCATGATCTTCAGTAATCTCTCCCTTAGTTTGTGCCACAGTAGTTGCCTGTCTTAGCATTTCGTGCACTCAGCATAAATTCCTTGGAGTCTTTTTGTGATGTCTGAAGTGTATTTTATACTGTGTTCTGTTGCTGCTGCAGCAGCAAAAGAAGTAATGACATTAATATCTATTTTATCCAGCATAATGAAAACTCCATTGGATTCAGTTTATTATGCCCCATATTGCATTTAAGGATCTATGTAATTCATTTTCTCTTCAGCTTCGTTCCAGCACAGACTTTTAGTATGGTGTAAGAAAGGAGGGTTTCCCTATCTTATCCAGGGATGCAGGTGAAATTCATGGGTTCCAAGAAAATTTGGAGTTAGCTGCAATGGTTAATGGCGACACATTTGCAGTTCCTGTATGCTCCAGTGACCTTCATCCATCCCTGAACCTGTTCTTGGGATTTTCTTCTTTGTATGTGGAATTATGTGGATATTGAGGACAGTTTTGGAGCTCTTTTTAACTGTCAGTGTAACATACCACCATCTTACTTCTCCATTTTTAAAACGCTTCTATTTTTCAAATGTATGTTTAAATTCAATGGATGAAAATACATCACAAAAGCTGTGCCATTGCTATCATAACAAAGAGGATGTGTGCCACACCTACACTCTACATCCTCTTTTGCAAATTTTGTTTATTTTCCCTGTAGGCTTTAGCTAGATCATTCTGTAGTTAGAAATTTTAACTATGAAAGAGCTGCAGCTCTTTAGGAGTTTTTCCTTTTTTTGCCTTTTTTTTATCCTCTCATTTGTCCTGAAGGAGGACTGTTTTGGGGAGACAACTATTTCTGTTATTATTCCTAAACTCATGATCTAGGGTAGCAAGTAGCACATTGAGACATAGTCAGTCACTTATCTACTGCAAACTCTGGGCATGAATTGACTTAAAAAAGCACAAGGCAGCTCAATTATAATAATTTATCCATGTATTTCATGACTGAGAGTTGTATCCCATGAACATGCTTTGTAGATTTTTTTTTTTCTCTTTAGGTCACTTAAACTGTTGACATGAAAAGCCATTGGCTTGACTTACCACATATATTGGGTTTGAGTATATGTGGAATTTGAGTATTTCTTTTGCTCAGGAGTAAGAGGCAGGCCAGTGGGTTGGCACAAATACTCCAAAGACAAAGATATCATGTCATCTTACCATCAACTTCAGAAATAATGTCACTTCTGTGCAATTCTTTTGCTACTTGTTAAGCTATGTATTCCTGAATGATGAAAACTAAAAGTTGTTTATTGATTAATATGAGTCAAATATGTGTATAGACAATAAAAGCAACTACATTTCATGTCTCCGTCCCCCCACCCCCCGCCAAATGCAGGTGAAAGTTTATCTATTCAATGTTGAGAGATAAGTAAAATCACAGTGAAAATCTCTAAGTAATCTAATAAATGAGCAGTCTATAGCTGTGGAAAATTGAGGGAGGTATGAGAATATTCACTGCCAAATTTAATTTCTTACGTGGTGTGACAAATCTCCCTAGGGTTGTGATAGACCCAAAAGGGGAGGGTGCTTGGGAGAGATTCCCTCACAAGGCAGCTCAAAGCAGGATCTAACCTAAAGATGATGGCAGCAGTGATGACAAAAACGTTCATGGGGTTTTTTTTTCCCAGTGATCCGGCTTCTTTACATACACTTCTGGCTTGCTGGGAGACCTGACAGCTTGTACACATGAAAATGTCTGTCGTTCTGACAGGCTGGATTCCTTGAACACCTTATTATGGAGGTAGCTTTCATTTATTTCAGAGAAGTCATGATCAAGCTGATGCTTGTAATAGACATGGGAGAAAAAAAGTGTGATCACTGTGTTTTCTCATCCTTGGTATGGCATTTCAAGGAGACAAGTATTTCATAAAAATCTGAGCAAAATGTTAGTCATTTTTCTCATTTGCATGGTGGTCTATAATTTGAAAGTGGAAGCTTTCCAAGCTACGCACTGTATAGGGTTCTGTGAACTACGCAGAGTTTTTTCCAACTAAATTAACTCTATAAATCAGAAAGCATTTGGAAGCTGGATCATGAGAATTCTGTTGACAGAAAGCTGAGTGAGACTTTTCTGTGTTTGGCTTTGTAAAGCAGAGATGACAGAGGATCCATTTGTGCCCAGCCTGCAGGTCATATTTCAGAATTAAGCAAATAATACTGGGAAGCCAAACTGAATTGATTATGGTTTAATGTCCTGAATCTGATATGATATTTTAGTATTTAATTCACTACCATCGGATTTACAAATCAACTTTGACAGTGCTTTTCTGGAAGCACTTGCACTCCTTGGTGTTAGCCAGAATGATGGCCCCAAAAAGCTGTTGAAAAGGTGAGATTCTTGGGGCCAGAGGAATATAGCTGGGTACTGGAGAGTTTGGTGTTGATTGTGTCCTTAGGGGTTTGGTCTTAGTGTCCTGCTGTTGAAGTGAAGCACTTCTGATTGAGAATTTTTAGTAAGAGTTTGTGTTTCTGGCTGTCTTTTCTGGCTGCTGTGGTTAATACCTCTTATTCCTTTGCATGCTAGTAAAGGAGTGGCCTCTCCATGACACACACTAGGGGAAAACCCAAAACAACTCAGAAAATAGTCAATTTCTTAACTTCTCTGCAACCTGGAGGCTGAAAGAACGTTCCTTCCTGTTCACTGCACCCAACTCTACAGCACAGACCAGTTTGGCCTGGGTTTATGCTTTGACCTGATATATAGAAATATATGAAAAATGATACGCTCTCCTTTTAAGCATCATTGGGTTTACCAGTATGAGAAATACCTAGGGACTCAGATCATTAAGCTCAGTTTCCTGGGTCCGACATTGAATTAACCAAGTGGGCCAAAGTAGCATGTGAGCTTCTCAAATGACCTTAATTTGAACTCTAAATGCATGGCAGGTTCAGAACATTTCAAGATAAGCCAGTTGACCCAGACCGTTCCTCTCCAGTGGAAGTGAATAGTCTGCAGACATTAAAAGTATATCAAGCAGTTCTCTAGTAATTCAGGAAGTCAGATAAAGTGGAAAGCAATTCTACTTTAGAATGTGGCTTAGACTGAAGATAAGTATTTTATACACCTGTAGCTCAAATACCAAACTTCAAGAAGTCAGTCATCGAGAGCTGCTACCATGAATCAAGATTATTCCATGGACTTAAATCCTCTTTGAGCTTTTACCATAGGCTGATCTTGTGAGTTCATCTTCACATCAAGGTGTTTGACACTTGCTCGGAGTGCCGGTCCCTGTAAGTTACAGGACACATTCAGAGGCCTAAACAAAATCTCATTAGGAGTCCCTCAGCTCCACAGAACTGTGAGTTTGTTGTGAACTGGCTCAGGCGGTGCCATGTGCTGGGATGACCATTGAGTTGTCAGATTCTGACAGGTGTTCTACATAACGTGTGCACATCCCCCATGAACCGTGTCACTGTGGGTGCTTTCAGATTTACAGCTATCTCTGAATGCTAGAAAATCCAGTAAGATTTTTTCCATTGACCTCAACTGACTTTGAATTAAGTGAAGATGGTTAAGCCACCTAGAAAGCCATGCACCAGGCTGCCTGTTGAGGCAGTTATACCCTGGTAGTGATTTTGTTCCATACAGCATTTATATCCTTTCCTTCCCACCTAGTCGTGCTAGAAGAAAAGAATTTTCTCCTTGGTTCTGTAACCTTCTTTCTCCTTTCTCATAGTGCTTTTCTGGAGTGATAAATAGTAAAAGTCACCTTGACTATCAAAGAATTAAGTGTCTTTTCATAGTTACCTGGGTCATGTGTTACCTTAGAAGTGTGAGTCCAGGCATTTGATGTTCACACAAAAGAAAGCACATTGATGTACCTAGGGCTGGATCAAGTGTTATATCATTAGCAGTAAACAGCTATAATGGGAGAAAGATGAAAATAACTGCAGAAACATGAGGAACAACAAAGATGAAAAGAAAGATGTGAGAATGGTACAAAAACATGGTTCCTTATTTGTATGGTAAACTTGAAAGGTACCCTTCTCAACCTGCCTGGTGTATAAAGTATTCAGAAATGGAAATTAATCAGCAGTTGTTTGTATCTGTGCAAATCTGGCACTGGGATCTGATATGATAGCACCTTGCAGACTCCATGACTAAGCTGCTGCTCTTCCACAGAGATGCCTTTTCCCACTAACTCTACTCCATAGTCTCAGTATCTGAGCTGCTCCACTTATTCTTTGTCCCCCCATGACTCTGATGTACGAACATATTCTTCGCTCTTGCTGCTTGAAGTTGAAAGATATCATTCTTTTATATTTGATTTCTTGCCTATTACAAAATTATTTTGATTATTTCAGATATTTTCCTCTTCTAAGACTAAAAAATGATTCAGAGACAAAATAGTCCCATGAAAGCTCAGTTCAGTCAAGGAAATGGTTTTTATTTCAGTTGTTTGTCAGCCACTTTGTATGTGTCTTTATTTTGATTCAGCTCCTGTTTGGTCCTGTTGTGAACCAGAAACTTGCTTAATGTTGATACCAGTCAATGCGATGCCATTATGCAAACATCCTAACAGCTGTCCTAAAATACACAGGTTCTTTACCACTTCTAAGTTTTCACAGATGCAAATGAGTTCTATTTCTCCCAGATTGCAGTGAATCTAAACAGTGTGAAAGCTGATGGATTGATTAATGTTCTTCCATCCACTTACATCAATTCCATCTCAGAGTTGTTTCAGTCTAGGGACTTGGATCTTCAGGCTGGATTAGGTTTTTTACAACCTTGATTCTGAAGAGTCAGTGCAAAGAAACCTCCTGCTGATTTCTTGGAGTTATTAATTTGCATAATGGCGGCAGCAATATTAATCCTGTGGGATTACTTAGAAATTTCATCTGGAGTTTTTACTGTTTTACTTTGGCTTCTGCCTGGTCTCAGCCGTACTCTGATGTACAGTCTCGCTCTGATGAGGGCAAAGTCAAGGAATAGAAGTCAAAGGGCCACTGCTCAGGTGCTGTACAATTGAAATGTTACTAAGCAAATGCTGTGGTGTCTCTCTGAAACAAAGCGTGTATGGCAGGGTATTGTCTTTATTACCCTCTGCCAGTCTGATCCGACTGTCATTAAGAACACTAGCAATGCTTCCTGTGACTTTAAGAAGATTTGGGTCACAACTCAATTATCTTCATAATTTCTCTGCATGTGAGCACATGATTTTTTTAGCAACTGAAGAATTTAAATTGCTAGTTTACACTGGTGCATATGTTATTTTAGGTCAAGTTTGTTGTGTATTATATTATTATATTTAAAAATAACTCTGTTGCTTCATTTAAGTTAATTGGAGGAGTCTGCTTAAAGAGGTAGAAAATGAGTAGAAAAGATCTTTTTCATTGTTATATTGAATGTTTCAGTAAATTACATTCTTGGCAGAAGTTCTGAAGCCCCCAACATTTTCATAACTATTGATCTGGTTTTGAAGCATGGGAATTCTGCTCTGATGATGTTATGCACACAAAAATCTGTGTTGTGATTTCTGAATTTTTGTTTTACTTTATTTGTTTAAAAGTCATCTGGAATATCTATCTTTTCAGGTCTTCATGAATTTTACCTTAGATGACACTGAGTGATTTAAACTAAGAAAAATGTGTAACAGATAAATGTTTTTGTACAGTATTACATCTGGCCTGTCACGCCCATTTCCCTGAACTAATTTAGTGCAGTCTAGTGGGGTTTTTTCTCAACTGTGTTTTACATATGATTTTCTTCTTAATGAAGAAATATAACTGATTCACATGCATGTTTGATACGTATAGCTGAGTCAGTTAAAAGGACATTATAAATACTTTCAAATCACCCACAGTTATTTTGAAGGGATGAGAGAGAGGGAGGGAAAACTGTGGCACAATGTGCAAGGGAGCAATGGAGTGATGGCTCACTTCCACTTCACCTGCAGGGTTCTGTCACCTCTCCAAGCTGTACGTTCCAGTTCAGACTATACTTACCATTCAGGAAGCTGTATCTGGACTTTCTATTTATCAATATGCAGCATTTGTTACTATTTTCCCTTGTGGTAGCTCTTGGGCAGTATCTGTTCCTGAGCAACTCCCTGACCTAGAAATCATCCAGAGGATGCTTCCTGCAGTTTGGTGACAGACACAGAGAAATGTGACAGGGGAGAACTTGGAGAGCAAAAGATTAAACTGCTGCAAGTTGAGTGTTATTGATATCCTTCAAGTGATCGGGTGTATTGCAGTCAGGAAACCCTGGCTGTGACTTTCACTGATACCTTTTTGGTTTTGGAGTGCACAAAGCTTGTACCAAGTCTTTCGTCTGGAGCTGAGATTTCCAAGATGCTAAAGGGCTTTAGACACCTTTTATTTATTTTCAAGGGTCAGATGTAAATCCTGGTAGCTTCTTGGTATATTTATATTTAGATCTCTAGTTCATATCTTCGTTTTGAGTAGTATATTTTAGATGTTTTCTGCATCCAGATGTTTCTAGGTGTAAGAGTAAAGGTAAAAAATGGGGTTTCCCCCACTTTTTTCCAAAATCTAAGTGAGGGATTAAGAAAAGAGCTGGCATGAAAATGTTGATGTCTCAAGCAGCAGATGTTCTGCTACCTCTGTGGCTATCAGGATTGTGTGAAGGTAATACCAGAATTTTTCTTCAAGATGTTACGAGTCATGGATCCTTGACATCCTCTCCTGTTCTGCAGTCACTGAATATTCTCCCTTTATAAACATGGAAGAGGCTGAAAGGAATAGTCATGTTGCTTCTCTGACACCTTCATTCAAGGGAATATGGTTATATGGAGAATACTTACTGAGCTTCCACAACCTGATGCATTCCTTCTTGGCTAAGAGATCATGGCTTTGAATTTCAGAGGATATCTGGAATATTGCTGAGAGCAGGATCTTGTGCTCAGTATCCTGTTTGGATAGGAAACAGCATTCTTGTTTAGCTGGAGGACACATTTCAAACATAGTTTTCTTGACCAGTGTCACTTTCTATCCCAAGGACACAAGCTTTGTATCCACAAAACAGATCTTAGTGAAGGATTTGTTTTCCTCCTTGACAGTTCTATCTCATTTCTCTCCTTTATTCAGCAAACAATATTGCTTCCCAATGTGTGTGTCTGTATTTGTGTGTTATGATGGCTTACACTGTTGTCACAGACTACTCAGCAATAATATTATGGGGTTGAATGATAATTGCAATGCCAGGAATTAGGAGTTGTTTAAAATGTGAATGGGTAATGATGAAATGGATTAGAAGAGCATCTCAAATTCATAATGGTCATTCGCATAAATAACACTTTACCATTTCCCATCTGTCATCCACTGTGAAGATTTGTGATAACTTTTGATCAGATGACTTGTCCTTGAAGTACAGTTGGAATTCCAGTGTGAGATATCAACTCTTCTGCTGACAGAATGAGTTCAGTCAGCAAGCATCAAATGCTCTGTACGGCACTTATCATGGGAACAGAGGACAAAATAGTTCCAGCCCTTGGGCAGAGCAACATGCATATCCTGGGTTCCATCAGGGTTATGAAAAGCCTTAATATTTAGAAAATAATTCATTCTGGTGGTACTAACATTATTACTTAATTGGTTTCATCAAGCAAAAATAGACCTGTGGTTACCTGATAGTCTTGCCAAAGTTGTCATCTCATTGCTTAGGAAATTCCTTTAATCTCCCACCGCTTACTTGCAAAAAATATTTGAATAAAAAATAATTCCTGATATTAGTTCTAAATGTATCGTTCTCCCCAACTTTACATTTTTATATAGATAGCCTCGTATTGGAACAGGAAAAGCTGACTAATATTGCTAATTGTTAGTGTGGGAAGTGATGTAAAATGAAAAAAAACACCACATTTCTCTTCAAATAATATATAAACAAGCTAAGTGATACCTGTTCACCTTTTAGAGTCCTGATTTTTGATGACCTGACAGTTCAAAGCAATGGATGTCTATTCCCTACTCATCACTCAGAATATCTCTATAGAAGTTATTCAGTCCTACCATGTGGGTAGAAATTTGGTTGAATTTATTGAGTTGAGGTTCAATAGTTGTTATCCACATGCAGGTAGGCCCCAACTATGTTATGGAGCACCTGAACTCTGCCAACTGCCTCATGACTTTTATGCTTTCATCATCTGTAACTTCATTCTGGCTCAAATACCAGACCTGCCTTTGTATGAAAATAGAGGCAGGCACACGGTGCACTCTTGTTTTTTACCTCTCACAACAAACATTTAGACCCAGGAAATGCTTCCTTTACCTGCAGGTAGCCTCGTCCTTAAAATTTGTTGAGTCTATTTAGTTTTTCTAAAGTAGATTTTAGACTGTTGGCAATTAAAGCTGACTAAGAGGCTGACCTTGGAGAAACCTGTGCTGCTGCTTGTATGGAGCAGGAAATACTTGGAACACAAACAATTTAAGCATTTGAATGCAAAGTAAAAATGATTGTATTTTAAGTAGAGAATGCTACTCCCATAATGGAATTAGAATCCTTTCATACGTAACCTTTCTACAGTCGTTTGAAAATGGAAATTTCTTGACCACGTAGAATGCTTTGTATGGATGCAGATGGTATGTCAAAGCATAAACACCTCATTCAGAGTTATGCTGTGTTTTAGGCTGAATGCAAGGTCCTCTCTATTACTGAAGATTTTATTCTTCCATCACTGTTCAATCAAACACCAAATGAGAAACAATCATCTTGATATAACAGTACTGAAATAATTGTTCTGTTATATGCAGTGCACTTTTATTCTGACACTAGCTCCAGTTTAATTTTTGCATGAGGAAGAAATAAAAATTGAGTAATGACTTTATGAATAAACTCTTATAAATTAAAAGCACAGCAAATGCATGTAGATCAAATATACTTTTCATTTTACTCATTCAGTAAACCCTAACTTGTTATGCTGATACAGATACCTACTCTGCAGGGTGTAAATATCTGAGGATATACTTCCTTTCTATCATGTATGAAATAAATATTATGAGCATATTAAATCCTTCAATGACATGTTCTGCTAGTGAATAGATCATCTGTGAGCTTTGTGAATTTTGCCACCAGCAAACACATCCTATTTTTAGGTGTCTGGATGGCCCGTAGTGGAAAGGCTTTTTTCCAAATCAAGTAAAGCATTTTATGATAGGCTTGTAAACTTCTATTAGTAAAATGAATAGTAATATATTGATTTTTATCCATTATAAGTCTAGTCTTCTTATAGGTTGAGGAAGGTGATTCTCCCCCACCACTCTGACCCTGCCCAGAGTGCTGTATCAGGTCTGGGGTCCCCAGCAGAGGAAGGACATGGACCTGTTAGAGGGTCTGTAGGAGGCCCCAAGGATGCTCAGAGGGCTGGAGCACCTCTCCTACGAAGATGGACTGAGAGAGTTGGGATTGTTCAGCCTGGAGAACAAAAGGCACTGGGGAGACCTTAGAGGACCTTCCATTATTTTAAGGGGGCTTTTGAAAAACAGAGTGACCTTTTACATGGGCAGATAGTGATAGGGCAAGGGGGAACAGTTTTAAAGTAAAAGACAGGGATTTATATTGGATATTAGAATGAAGTTCTTCCCTATGAGGGTGGTGAGGCCCTGACACAGGTTGCCCAGAGAAATAGCAGATGCCCCATCCCTGGAAGTGTTCAAGGCCAGGCTGGTTGGGGCTTGGAGCAGCCTGGTCTAGTGGAAGGTGTCCCTGCCCATGGCAGGGGTTTGGCACAAAATGAGCTCTAAGGTCCCTTCCCACCCAAACTGTTCTAATATTCTGTAATTCTTAGTTCTTTGTTCCATTTTCAGAAACTGAAAATTGAGTTTATGGGCTTACCATTAGGGATTTTGTACATTGTTTCCCCTGAGACTTAAGATGATATTGAAGTATGACAGACATCTGGAGCCCATCCAATTTTCTTCATAGTTCCTTGATGTCATGAGATATTCTACTGATCCTGATTTTTTTTTTTTTTTTTTTGGGAGTGAGGGTGTCCTTAGTAGCAATTAAAATGAGAGAGAAGATAAAGTTTTGACAGTTTCCCACTGTTTTCCCAAGTGGGCTCTTCCCCCAAAAGTCTCTAGAGCAGAAAAGGGATCCACTAACTAGGCTTACCCGCCCTGTCATGTTAATTGTAATTATCATCATGTCTTTGGAAGGATGACTCCAGTGCTGAAAGGCTGTGTCAATCCCCATTCAGGTACAATAGCTGCAAAACTAACAATGAATGCAAATGATTTTCTTAAATCACAGCATATTTATTATTCATGTTTCTCTTCAGAGTGACTTGGAATTAAGTAAAACTCTATTGTTGGAATCATTTTCTGTGGAGACATGATAAAATTTTGGCCATTCTTTTCCATGACAGTGTCTTTAGTGATCACTGATAGTCAAATTGCTGAAACTTCAGTTCTTCATAATTGGAAGCAGTCCACGGCTGGGGGAATGTACAGGAAAAAAAATAGACTTCTGTTTTATAAGTAAGTTTCCATGTGTTTAAGGGGAAAAGGAGATTGTTTTCCCCTCTTGTTAGAGGCAAACTCCATCAAAGTAATGCTGATTATACTAATACTTTTATTTTTTAAAAAATGTTAAGTGTTTTAGGAATCGAGAGCCTGGAGTATGTGTCCTCTTAGCTAGTTCTATATACACAAACCAGTTTTCTTACTACAACGAACGTAATAATGTGTGGGTCTGATTCTGCATTCTTTAAGGCAAAACTCCTATTGCCTCAGTGGTATGGGTTCACACTCTGTGTATGGTATGCAGGCAAGACCAATACCTGTACAGTTTTTCAGTCCAAAGCTACATAAGTTTTCCTGGCATGACTTAAGCTCCCAAAAGGGTGAATATTCTCAGCTTCTAAGACTTTGCTGCAAAAGCGTGACTTGAAGTTACAGTGGTTCCCTGTTGTGCCTTGATCCTGCTCATGAATGTCTGTTGTTCTGTTGGTGCAGACAAAAGTTAAAGTGAAGTCTTTTTGAAAGTTAGGAGGGATAAAAGAATCCCTAAACTCTTCTAAGGATATGAAAGCATAAAGGTCTGCAGTGACTGAGGTTTTCAGAACCAGAAATTTCCTTTGTGTGTCAGTCTCCAGGTGGTAGATGGAGCTGAACAAGGCCAGTTCTGTCTTGAGGATACCAATGGATTACGAAATAAACTGTTGTCACTCAACAAAGAGCCACGTAACGTAAATGTCCGTGTTGCCTGTTTGTCACAGGAGAGTGGAAGGCTTAGACAAAGTTATGAGAAATCCCCGCCTTGAGTCATGAGGAGCAGAAAGGGCTCCCTTGATTTCTAAACTCCTTCTCAGAGAAGGGTTTAGGTGTGACTGAATCCAATCTTAGCCTCAGACTGTGTCAACCGTTTAAATTTAAGCAATTATAGAGATGTGATTAAATCACTTTGTCCCGCAGCTTTTAATGATGGCAAAATAGATATATGTATCAAAACCAAATTATTTATTATGAAAAATTAGCAAACAGGTGAACAGACAAAATATCTTAGTCTGAATTATTCACTACATAGTGGTGTAAAAGCTAAAAATCCACCAGTAGGATATTGTATAAGAAAGTAATATAGTGCGCTGTAACAAAGGAATATATTAAAGTAATTGTATCAAAGCTAGCAAAAGAAACAATCATTATGTAGAGATTGATATAACTCATGATACGACATAGCAGGCAGATCTCTCTGCCTTAACACTTGCTTCATGGGAGAAGCTCCACACCTCAAGGAAGGTGTGGAAGAGTCTGCCATGTGGAAGTTGGACTGGGCAGTCACAGATTTACAGGCCTGCAGACCAGCTTATCTTTCAAATCCTGCTTCAAAAGGCACGCTGTGTATTCCAAGTGTGGTGAACCAGGATTTAACACCAAGACAGCCCCCAGTGCCAGCAGCTGAACTTGCTTGAAGTGATGGCTTGCACTGTATTCTTTCTCTAATTGGATTTTAGGTCTTATCAGGGTGGGACTATCCTGCCACGCTATTATAACAACTCAAAAAGCCTCCCTGGTAAAATGACTATCATTTCGTCATTCTCCAGTATCTTAGTACTTCATTAGGGCTAATAATTTATGAGAATCAGTTTGTGTTGCCTGAGACTCTACAGATGGTTTTCCTTTACCTTAAAACTGCCTTTTCTTTTCCAACGTGCCTTTCTTTGGCAGGGCTGGGGAGAGACCAATGCTTATCCTTCAGTGAGTCAGAGCAATGCGCCAGAGTCTGCTGTGCAAACCAAAGACTGATGGATCAAGGGCAGTGAAAACGTAAGAATTTGTGTTACACAAGTTTAGTAACTGTAATGCCACTGTGATAGAAGGAGCAAGTTTCTCATTTGGTAACTTTACATAAAACAAACTGTTCTGGGGTGTGTGTGTGTGAACTTTGCATTGTCTTGCTTGAAGACCTCTGTGTAATCTTGGGGAGCAGACCAAGTGGGTGATGGAGATAAATTGCAGATATTCCCCTCAGGGCTGGAATAACAGTTCAGCAGTTGGTTAAGCACTGAGGTAGCAGTGGCTTGTTCCTAGGGTCATCCTATAAATATTTATAATTCCATAATTAGTTCAGAGGCAGTTGCTGTGGAGCCAATCAGTAGAAACTGATAAAGGGAACATTTTTTAGTACAACCCATTTTTGTTCTTCTATCTCTACTGTACTTAAGGGATGGAATTTCTTTCTAAATCAGACATATTTTACCAGTTTGAAAGGCCTATGCTCCTATGACTGCATTAAGGGTTCATTGTTGCATTTAACCGAATAGAAAGTGATTCTATACATCTGAAATACATTAGATATTAGAATACAATAGAAAATAACACAGTGGTTAAGATATCTCACAATTACTGTTTCAAACTCATCCTCACGTTCAAGCAAAGTTAGATTTTAATTTTATTTTTACTTTTTTCTTCCCATTTTCCTTTTGAAAGCATATACCATCAGCTTATAACTGAGTAAATGAAATGGATGTTGACAACCCATGAGTCAAACTAAAGGGATGATTATTATATTCCACATGAAAAAACATTCTTAATAGATTTTTCATCAAGAGTACCAGTACTTTTTAAATATCAGGATAATGCATCAGTTTTGATGGACTTTTAATAACATTATTCCTTTTATGAACGATAAATCTTCTTGAAATAAATAATGAATTTAATGTATTTGAGTAGAAATTCAGTTTTCCAAAGCTCTGTCCAAAATACTTTCATAATCCACAAGTTTCACTTTAAAAATCCTTAGGTTTTAGACATATTAATGGAAATTTTTCAGAGTGGAACAGCCTGGTTGAACGCTTTAATGAAAAGATCACAAAGTTGTAAGAAAAATACTGTCAGAATGTCCTTTTTATAAAAGTACTTTCTAAAGTGAGACAAAGACCACTTGCTGGCAAAGTCTGAAAGTTTCGTACAGGATCAGAAAGAAATAATAAATGTGGTTTGGCTATTCTTTTTACCACCTTTTAGGGGCAGGTTCTTGTGTAAAGCTTAAGGGACAAATCTTGCACATCCTTACAGTAGTTTTTTTCATTCATGGAAGAATTCCTTTGTGAACCACAGGAGCTACTAATTTGAACAGAGGCTATTTTGTCTTTAACATGAAAGGTTTTTCATAGCTGAAATATGTTTGGAAGCAGGATGGGTTGAGAAATGTTGTTACCTCATTATTAGCTTGGGATAAACAAAATGGAAGGTTTTGACATGGTGTGGTGGGTCTGGCTTTGTATAAAGGAACAATCATGTAAAGACTGCCAGGCATAACCTGTCATACAGTGTCATATCTGGACCTGCTCCTGGAAATGACTAAATTGAAAGTCAGGCCTGCACAGATAAATGTCCATGGCCTGTGATTTGGCTACAGAGAACCAGATGAAGTTTGTGAAATGGTTAATTCATTAATAGATAAATTTAAAAAAATAAAAAAAACTTGATGAATTTTTAACTTTTCTTGTTGAGTTATGAAATTCATTGTATTGGCATCAAGAGCGAAAAGGAGATTGGCATACCTAAATATGACCTGGCTATTGAGACCCTCATAGATCTGTCATTGTTTGATAAACAGCTCAGAGAGATTTTTAGGTAGGGGTCACATCAAAAGTCGGGACCAGACCTCTTACCTGCTAATTGGAAGAGTAAAAGTAGGAACACTGGAGGGCTGAGATGCCATTGCGATGGCACAAACACCTCTGTTTTCCACACTGTTCCCAGCACAAACCCGAAGTACAGCCCCAAACCAGCTACTGTGAAGAAAATTAACTCTACCCCTGCCAAAATCAGCTGAGGCAGGCATGGCAAATATAGGGTTTTTTCCTGTTTCTTGGTTATATATAAGAACTTATTAAAAATGCAATCTTCCCCTTCACATATATGAAAACAAAGCACATAAAAAAAACCTTTCCCCAATGTTTATCCTTTTCTTCTTCTCTCTCACTATATGAAATGTACTATGCTTTGGTCTAGTTGGCTTTTGCTGCTTCCTGGGTATTAAAAAATATGCAGAAAATGAGGACTGGGACCCCTGGGCAGTCATTTTGCCAGAGCTGGTGGAGTATGTGGACCTCTGACGTGTCCCATGTTCTGATGGGAGGTTTGCATTCAAGATGCATGCTGTAGCCTGGGAGCCAAAAAGCTCTCTTCTTTGCTAGACTGAGGCAATATTTTGAGATCCAGTTATGATGACACTAGTCTCCCTAAAGAGTGTGATTCTAAACCAGATAAGATAAATTTGGTGATTTCCTATAATTGTAGTTTTTAGCTCTGATAATTTACTTGGTCTCCTCAGATTAAACAGAGATTTTAGGGGTTTTTTTAAAGCAAGCTTGAAAATGGGCTGCCAATGTCCTTCTCTATCTGACAAAATGAAGTGTCCTTTAAAGTATTTCCTTTAATGCTCTTCTTTCTCCTTCATGCCTTTGAACAAGCTGACACCTTCCCTGGGTCTGCTCCCAGTCGGAACTGGGATGGTTCCCAGATTCCACATCTCCACTGCTATCTTCCTGCAACTGTAATATTTACCAGACATCAGGGGAAAAGCTATAGCCCATAATAAGGTTTCAATGGCACAGAAAAGTAAAGTGAGCCTGATTCAGACTAGTTTTACTGCACTTGGAGAAGGCTTTGTGACACATTGTCAGGTGCTGGTGTTTCCAGCTGTTCCCAGCTCCCCACGAGTTTCTGAGCAGCCATGGGCAAGTGCTCACCACTTGTAGAGAAATGACATGTTGAAATTTTGTCTCTGTTTTGGCTCTTTACAAAGCCATTCTCCTTGTTTTCCATCATTTTGACTCACCCACTACTGTTATTTCCAAAGCTGCACAGTTTAGCTTCTAAACAGAAAACACTTTTTCAATATAATATTGTTTATTAATGAGCCAATTAAACAGTTTTCTTCCTTTTGGTGGAACACAGGAGCACTGATCTATCTACCTCTGGCTTTGTTGAGAGCTGTTCCAGATATGTTCATAATATTTTATTCGCAGCCACTTTACTGCTGATAGTGTAATAAGGCATTGGCACATTTTACTTTATTAGTACACTAATCTGGCAGTTCTTGAGCAGGATTCACACCATTTCCTGGCAGTTGGATAGTAGGTCTGTGTAGCAGCAAGGCTTCATTTGCTTTTCCCAAATCTGCCACAGCACATATATTATGTACTGTGGAGTATTATAGACAGCTGAACTCTTCAACTAGCTCAGGTTTTGTGCCTCACGTATCTGTTCATCCCTCTGAATTCTTATTAAACCTTGGAGTTTTACTTCAGGCTTCCCTGGGTTTAACTTCATGTTTCCCAACCTGGCTGATGAACAAGATTCCCTGCCCATCCTCAGGGCAATGCGATGGCTCTCATGGGAGGGATCCCATTGGAGATGTGTTGATTCTGACCCTCTGCCTCTGGGCCAACAGCACAATAACCGATGGTATTTTTCCAACTCTGTTAACAAGAGTTCTGACCTCTCCAATGCTAAGAAGCTCTTGGGTGGGATTATAATCTCTTTCCAAACCAGTTAATTTAAAACAAAGAGGAATTGGGATGAAAACTCATGGTGGCCAAGGAATACTGGGTGTCTGGTAATCCTGTCATGGAGAGGATGTCACAAAATAAACATTCTCTCTTCATTCTCTGTAATAACAACGATTATAGAGCTGCTCTCTTCTATGATTTTAGGTCTCTTATCTAAGAAATCTTTCTGTGACATAGTCTGTCCTTTACCAGACAGAAATCTCTTTTGATCAATTTATACTTTTATCACAAGATAGACAGCCTGCCCCAGAATAACTATCTTTTAATTAGCTGAAAAGACATCAAAGGTTTTGGATTCCATGCAGCATAGAGCAAGGACATTCTGGAATCTTGAAGATTTTAGGAAGAAAAGTGCCTCAGCCTGCAGGGGAATTCAGGGCTGAATGAACGTGCTGAGGTGAGGAATGGCACGAGTGTGGGTGGCATAGAGGGGAGAAGACGACTTCTGAGGAGGAAGGATGATGTGAGACAGAGCACTTACCCTTCCCACAGCTGAAGCCTCCCCCCAGGAGCTAAACTTCAAAGTCTTTCCTGCAGATAACCTTCCACTTCAGTCAGTGGCCGTGGAAAAATCCTGGGAGGGAAGTGGAAAGAAAATAATCTTTTTCAGGAGAGTAATGGCAGCTCTGACTCAACTGAGTTTGTACTTCTTTTTGTTTGTAAAGAATAGGCTCGCAAAATGATGCAATTGGTTTTGTGTCACTTTTTTTGTCTCCTGGCACTTTGGGCAATAGGTCTTCAGACTGTAACAAAATCCCATATACTTTTCCAGGAATTAGTGCCTAGAGCTGCCCAAATGATGGTGAGGATGGAAGCTGGTTTAGAACATCTTGATTATTCTGAGAGAAATGTCATGCTCATAATTTAAATTATATGCAATTAAAAAAATAAATCCTGTTAAGGCCTAGGGAATATTGAATTAGTAGCTCAGTTTAATAACAAACAGAGTGACTTAAACAAAAGTTTGAAAGCAAATGGAATCAGTAAGCTGGGAGAATGAAACAAGGGGATTATGAGAAACGTGTAGAATTTTAATTTCATTTGTTTTGATACTGCTTGGCCTGAAAATGTGATACATACTGATTCAGCAGTATTGATGAACAGAGACTGATGGAAGCAACAAAAAGCAAACACAAATCTCAGGAAACATTTATGAATTTATTTAGAAATGAAAGGACATCTGTGAGAGTTACTGATGTAATGATTGAGTAGAAATCCAGTCTGATCTGCACTGATTCATGCTAAGAATCAGTTTGTGGAGTGTGGGGCTTCAAAGTCTGATCCAAAAGTCTCTAGAATAAACAGGAGTTAATGAGGTGTTTCAGTGCATACCCACCCTTCTGCACTCAAGGCACTGCAGAATAAAGTACAGCATTACTAAGAGTGATTTCACTCTTTAGCGTCTATTACTCTAAACAGTCATGAAGGAATATCAATACCATTATCCTAAAGAGGAGATTTCAGAAGCCTTTTATCTGTGTATGGGAAATCTGGCATTTAATGACTTGGAACGTTCTTACTTGAAGCAGAACATACTTTATAACACGCCACCACCCCTCCAAGCACTGCAGACTTGTGGGAAGTACTGATGCATGGGAGCTTAGAGGGATGTGCACTTGCAGTGGGTATTGTGCTCCTTCCAGTTGCTTATTAAAAGTTTAAGAAAAGAAGTTTTGGTTTAGCTTCTGTGGATTCAAAAATTATAATCAGCTATGACACTGCACAAAGTAGGCTGATAAGGAATGACAGAAAAGACTGTCATGTTAGGAATTTAAAAGTGACTTTCTATCCTCCCTTATTTCACCCTGTTTAAAACATGTATTTCATTCTATAGACACATTTGATCACTCATGTTTCGTTAAACTACATGGGAGTACAATATCATATTAGAATTGCCTTTCTATGCAGACTGCAGCCACAATCAAAGATGTACATGGCATATTTGTTGCAAAGCAAATGTCTTTGCTATGCCTCTGTTCTTTGCTGTATATGTTTTTTATTTCCCCTTCTTTATACCATCATTCTGTCTTCATGAAGAAATGACAGTTTTCTTTGAGGAGCTAAAATGAAGATAAAACTTTGATTAGAGTGGGTTGCTTCTATTAGTCATTGGTCAGGAGGAAAGCAAGAATGTATAAAAGCAGACCTTGATACTTGGAAACTCACTTATCACTATGTGCGTATGAAGAAAATCAGTCAAGAGAGAGTAATAATAAATTCTTATTTTTTAACTGTGTCTCTGTTATCAGGAGCTACAAGAACCTACATATTGTTTTGGCTTTTAAAAAGAATACCCTGTATTTGGTGGCACTTCCTTCTTTTTTGCCAAAAGCTTGCCAGGTTTTTGCTCCTCTCTCCATTCTTTTCCACTACCATTCTTTTCCACTGGAGACTGGCCTTTGCTATTTGGAGGCAGGGGGTTGGTGGTGCCAAGGAAACAAGGAGATGCGTTCAGTCTGTGTCCACCAGTCGGAAAACAGCTAAAATGTGCCCTGTGAGCTGGCTATGGGGGCTCAGTTCGTGATCAGGAGACAAGTAGGGGTTTCTCCCCAACGAGGCATCTCAGTTGAATGTGCACATTGAAAGAGGCTGAGTGACTCAGGCTACAGCGCTGCCTCTCCAAAATTATTCCTGCCCATTTCTGCAGGAGTAACAGGAAGTAGATCAGGTTTGCCCAGACACCTTTCTAATTCTGTGTGTACAGAAATGTTTTAGTCGGTAATTAGAGTTGACCTTGCTCACCTGGGAATGCTGGGAACAAAAAAGCTGTTCATGTGCATTATTGTGCTCAATTTGCCGAGCAAAGCCCAGTTGAGAATCCGTCTGTTGTTTAACTTTTTTAGTGCCAGTAAGTACAGAAAGTGAGTTGACAACTGAAGAACAGGAGTGGGATTGTAGCCTGAAGAGTTGTTATTCTGCAGAGACTTGTGTAGGAAAGCATTGATTTTATACTGAGAACTCTGCTAAGAGAAAAGCTAAGGAATTTGCATTGTAGTTGGTTAAGGATCTAAGGAGAGCCCAAAGATCATTTCCAATCACTTGCATAATTCTAACTTCTGTGTCACTTCAGATTCCCTTGCTCTAAGTTGTAAAAGATACCATGCAGAACACACAAGAACATTTTTCTTTACAGACTTTAGAATCAAACTGTGAACACCTCTAATGTAGTTGTTTGGATTTGCTTATCTTCAATCTGCTGTTGTTTTCTTAGGGGGATGGTTCTTTCAGTTAATGATATTCTCACTTTATGAAAGGACACACAGGCAAGACTGAATCAGGACTTGTGTATCCAAGCTATCTCTTGCTAGTAGCATATTTTGTGAAAGTAGTCAAGGAAGATTTGAGAACTGAGGCTTTACTGATGTTACAGGGACTCTGCCCATGTTCCAGTAAAGAAAACACCATTAAAGAAAAGTCCAGGTGTCTTTCACAGTCTATAACAGAACTCAAAGATCATAGAATGGTTTGGGCTGGAAGTGACCTTAAAAATCACTCAGTTCCAGCCCCCCCTGCAATGGAGTTTGTTTAAAGATGGTACACCTCAGCTTGTTATACTACGTTTGTGTCTTTAAATCAGGTGGTTTAATCAATCACTGCAATAACCAGCGTAAGGTGGTGCAAGCAGTAAAATAATTCAAACCTGAAAGCTGGCTGTAACAAATGACAGTGTGTTTTCTGTCAGTATCAAGAGATGAATAATCTGTGGGTGCAGAACAGGCTGTAGTGTAAACTGGGTAATGCTGGGAGATTTAAGAGCTCACAGTGTGGGGAAATGTGATTCACAGCTGGTCAGGATTATGGCAAGTCAGGGAGTGCATCTTATGGCCAGCTGTGGATCCCTAAGGGCATACAAGAAGCAGTGTCAGTCCTGTAAAAATGACAGACTGGCAGTGGAAAGAGCCTGTCTGATCCCATAAAATTCCTTCTTAAGTCTGAGATCAATGTTTTTCCTCTTGGTTCTCATTTAGTGATGAAGTCTATGTTCTGGAATGTT
Organism: Grallaria varia; assembly: GCA_013396735.1. NCBI lineage: Eukaryota > Metazoa > Chordata > Aves > Passeriformes > Formicariidae > Grallaria > Grallaria varia. Next base: position 972,663 of record VWZG01000023.1, on the reverse strand, counting down.
ACTTTTCCCATTTCTGGTGAGTTGTCACTCAGACAAGTGCTGTGATTAGAAAACTGAAGGTGTGCATTGCTGTAGAAAAGGTAGCTCACACTAGACAGACAATGAGCTACAGTTTGCTGAAGCAGAATTCAATAAGGAGTAAGGTGACCTACTCTGAGTACCCACAGAGGGATGAGAAGGATGATTGTCAGTAAAACCAATCAGACAGGTGACAGAAATGGAAAACTAGACAGCAAGCCCTGCCGCCTTGTGTTTTGTTGTTTTTTTTTAATTAACAGTTTTTTTGCCTCTGGTCTAAAGATGTGAATTTTTTCTATGTGTTTTTGAGGATAAATACCTCTGGCTGATATTACTGTGAAGTATTAATTTGTATTTTATACACTATATTCTGCATGTTTAAATGTGCACATAATGTGATTTGTAAATGCTAATCAAGAATGTAAATTCTTGATAAGTGTGCAAGTCCGATGTCATATGAATGTTTAATGGGATTTCTATTTATGACCATATAATACTGAACTTGAAATAATACAGTTGAAGAGAACAGCGCCAAGCCTGACAGAGTTCAGGAAGCATCTGGGTGATACTCTCAGGCCCATAGTGTGACTCTTGGGGATGGTGCTGTGCAGAGCCAGGGGTTGGACTCGATGATCCTTGTGGGTCCCTTCAAACTCAGCATGGTGTGTGATTCTGTGAACAGTTTTTTGTTTTTGCAAAGAGGAGAAACTTGTCAATGGTTGTGCAAACACAGGGAAGATATCACAAGTTTTGTGTATGCACTTGTGTGTGCATAGATGTCACGTGCATTGAATTGCTCTGGAAATGTTGCCTCAGAATTAAAAGGTTAAGGTCAGACAATCTCAGATAAAACCACTAACATATTGCTATATTGAAAATCTAGTAGTGGATACAAGTACAACAATTTTTGTTTCTTCTGAATTTATTCACTCTCTTTTATTTTCAGGGCATCAAAAGAGCAATTGTAGCAAAAATCCAAGGGAGAAGAGGACGGGTAAGGTGATGATTGTTTTTCTTTCAGTGTTTCACACACATATCTATACATGCATGTGTATATATGATGTGCTGTGTACACATATATAAAACCCTAAGTTTATAAGTGGTGATAGACATTGAATGCTGAATTCATGCCAGTAAAAAAACCAGTTAACCTATGACAATCTTTGACTAGTGCAAATGAGAATACCATCTTACACAGCTGAGTGTTAGTTCATTCTACTTTTGACTGTCACTCTGAATCTGCTTTTGAAAAAACAGAATCAAATGCAACTTTATTTTAATAATGCATGTTCTTTCTACTTCATCTGGTAATACAGTTTACATAGTGGAAATGTAAGCAATTTGCCTCTAATCTATTCTTCCAGTGTCCAGTGTAGAATAAAGGTGATTGCTGCAGTAAACCAGACCAAAGTGACTGTTCAGTTCTCCCTTTCCAGGCCTGGTGAAATATTGTTTACACATTTGAAATAAAGACATATTTATATTCTACAGTATTGTTAGATTCATTTCACGAATAGATAGATTTCTAAATGATTTACAAGTGTCATAAGGGTCATCAATACTACAAATATTTTAGTCTGGATAGAGGAAGAAAAGATTTTAAAGAAATGTCTACCTATTTCTATGAAAAATGCTTATTTTCCAAACCTTTTGGAAAAGCTGAAAACTGTTTCTAACTTATCATGCTGATGAAAGCTTAAAAAACCAAAATGCATTTATATATTTAGTAGAGACCCTGAAAGGGGAGCTATGAATTACCTTTTGGTTTTTTTTTTAATTTAATCTTTCATAACTGTAATGTGACTTGAGAAGTCTTGTTTCCAGCTATTTCAATGTAAAACAATGGATTTCTGTTTAGGCAAATTATACAATATTTTGATAAACTGAAACTGGACACAATCTTTTTCTTTAAATCATCTGGTTGCATCAGGAGAGCTATTTTTGGAAGAGTCCTAATTGGGCTGATTCAGTGCCTCTTAAGTGCAATATGGGTTTTAATTTTTAATTGTTTTCTATGAAGAGACAAAAATAAATGAGATTTTAACATTTTTTCAGTATGTATCAAGCCAAATCTGGACATCTTATAACCCATGTCATGCATAAGCTGAACCCCTCTTGCACATGCACCCAAGCAAGCACAGTAAAAGAAATCCTGGGAGGCAAAACACTGGGTATTGCACAGAGTCAAGGGCTTTCAATTGCCTCCAAAATCCAAGATGTGGCCTGTAACAGACCCACTAAACTCACTGCAGCATGAGCCTTTTGGTGCTGCGAAAAGGATCTCTGCCTGATGAGTCATTTTTAAGCTCCAGTTAAACAAATCAGTGAAATGTAAAATTCTTAACACCTATTCAAGTCCCATGGAGAGAGGGAAATGATGTTTCTGCCCTGACTGCATGACTATATTATCTTCTGGTAATTGGCTTTTGGGCTCAGTAATAAAATAAAATTTTCTTCTGCTCTGTGCACAATCCGACTTTCTGAAAGGAAGTGTGATAGCAGTGCAGAACATAAAATACAAGGGGAACAAAGCTGTGAAAGGCAGTGCACCAACAAATATGGTGTTCTAGCAAAAATAGCTCAGAAGAAGTAACAGGAGAAACAATGTCAAATCAAGAAACTGCATGCTTGAGTTCTGATGCTTGCAATATTGCTCGAGGGGGAAGCTTTGCTTGGTTTCAAAGCTGGTTACAACTCCAGGTTTGTGGGCCCCCCAAGGAAATGTTTGGTGCCATCTTCATATCCCTGCATACTCCCTGAGATGTCTGTAGACAGGTTCTTTAGGACTAATTTAATGAAAATGAAAGTGTTTCCTTATTTTTGTAAGGGCATAATAGTATTGCAATGGCTATGCAATAAGTGGCTGCTGATATTCATCCAACTAAAGTTATATTTTGCACATTACGCTGCCTTTAGGAGACAGAGGCAGGGAAAGATGCCTTCCTCGGGGATTTTAGTAGCATAAAACACTTTTTGTTATGATCTTGTGATGAGGTTTTTTGTTGCCCATTTTTTTTAAAGGTATCAATGAAAGCATCTAAGGTTCTCTTGACTTAGATTTGACTCTGAGGGAAAAATGAAGAAAATAAATATTTGGTTCTTTATTTTTGTGTATTGGTCTTTCAAAATGAAATGCTCACCTACAACTCTGAAAATCCAATCAGCTGTAGCAATTGGTTCTTTTCTTTGTGTTTTGAAATGGTGAATTACTACAGCTTTTTTCCCTTCCTTAGCTCCTCATGCCATTCCTTGTAAAAAGTTGTATCTGTTCCATATGCATTTACTATGTTTTTGTGATGGACTTTTCCAGATATGTTAAGTGCCTTCTCACATCACACAGATGCCATAAATACTGTGCTTTGTAATCTATCCTACCAGGAAATAACAGATAATTGCTCAGCTGGAGAATTAGCTGTGCTTTTTATTTATGTAAGACCTTTCTTAGATTCAAAAGGTAACCAACAACTGTTAAAGCCAAATTCTGACAAGTTGACAAGTATTTAATAATTTTTCTCTATCTCATCCCATCTCCAATGCAGTGCACATATAGAATGTGGAGCGATATGGTGATACTTTGAATATCACATTATAAACAAAGGTGCATATACAAACCACAAATATCAAGTAGTACAGTCACCAAGTAATGTATCTTTTATTTCACTCATAAATATTGCTGAAAATAGTTTGTGTATTACTGAAACATGCAACTTTTGTTGTGAGTGGCCCCCCTCCGCCCTGATATATGTAAGTGGAAAATCTAGTGTATTACTTGTCAATGAGACACTGAGCATAAGATTTTGGATCTTGTTGTTATGCTTCAATACTCTCCTTGGCAAGAAGATTTATATTAGCACAAATGAATGAGAGCCAGATATTTAGGTGCTTTCAGAATATGCTTTAAACGTAGTCTAATATTTAGGCTGCAAGTCTCGAGACTTCAAAAGGGTATTTCCAAAATCTGCAGGTATATTTTGATTTTTTTTCTAATGTAAGAACTTTATTTGACAGAAAATACTCTGAAAGCAATATGAAGTGTATCTGATGTGTGTGCTTTTATGTCATATTGCTTTTAGAAATGTAAAGAGAACCTGAAATTAAGGGACTTATTTTTCAGCTGTCACATCATTCTTGAAATCACCCGTTTGGGAGACAAGTCAGTGCTGATTCTGTAAGTGCTTGTCTCTGCCTTGTGTGATTTATAGTAAAAGGACATGATGCACCTGAAGTGAAATCACTGGCAATGTCTTCCATCTGTGATGCAGGTTAAGCCCTTAATCAGCATGGTTTGATTTTTAAAGCAAAAGTGATTTCAGAATACCTGTTTGCTCCTGCATCCTATAGTTGCATATGAATGTATTTGCTTTGGTGCCACTTATTAGAATCAAAATACTCTTTATTCTCATTTCCAAAATAAAGTAACAGTGCCTACAGCTGTTGCTGGAATAGGCAGGTAAGGAATGTTTTTAGCTTAACCAAATAATGTCCTATATTGAAGTCTTGTTATTTTATCATAAAGGCTTTGTGTCTTTTCTGTCCTTGTCTTGCACATTGAGAGGTGACCTTGTTTTTCTGAAAGGAATAACTGATCTCTTCAGAGTAAAAGACTTTAGCTAAGCCTCAAGTATAGTGTACAAATCCATCAGGTGAATACACACACAAAAGAGAAACTGTTTCCAGGAAACAGGTGTTTGCTGCTTACCACTAAAGTGTATCAGAAATTAGAATTAAAATACGGAGCTGAAAACCTGTCAGGTTTTGTTATGGTTCTGTGACACTTCTCTTCACACTTTGTTTTCTGTGGGCAACAGAGTTCATGAGAACCTCGGCTTTCATTTTACATGAAATTGTTCCTGGCCATTGTTTGGAAAAAGCCTTGAAAACCCCAAGCAAGGACACACAGCAGCATTAGAAAAGTAGGAGGCAGGGAAGAAACTTTACAGTTTTCCTTCAAATGAAGCTTCACAGCTTTTGAGGCAATATTACAATTTTTGCAGGGCACTGAATTAGATTTTTTTTTTTTTTTTTTTAATGTTTGTGCTTGGCAGTACTAAAAACAATATGTTGCGACATAATTAAGTACATTCTAAGAATAAATTATGAGGGGATTTTGAAGCTGCAATAATGAGTGTACAACACTATTCTGGCTTTCATGGTCTCTCGTGGGAACATCACCTTTTAAAATGCAACAGTAATTCTGTATATCATGCAAAAATACACCCAGGATTTTAAAATTGGGTGTGTATGCAGAATTCTTCTGCCGTTCAGTACCAGTGCACCTATCATATATATCTAAAGGATATCAATGTTAATATTTTCCTATATAAAAAGAGTGACCTCGATAAAATGACCTGCATATTGAGTTTGAAGTGCGCTGAAGTAATCAAGTTTCAGCAGCCAAACTTTGGCCTTAGGTTGCTTGTGTTGTCTGTTTTATGGTTTATAGTGCTGAAACGAACTGCTGAAGTCCTTGTGATGTGCTTGTTTTGGCAATTGTTAGGGGAGTTTTTCTTCCTCTTATTGAGGCCATCGTGATTTATCTCACTGGAAACCTGCAGGCTTGTACCGACTGTGATATAAATAAGTGGGAACCTCCAGGTGGTGTTTGTTTTTGCAATTCATTACAATTTAGTCTTGTGTTGGACTTTTACTAAATTCACATTGGTACTACTTTTTTATCATTAGTAACTCACTTTTTCCTAGCTGTATGTTTGCAGACTGGTTATTGCAAGATAAACCTGCTGCACAGAGAATATCTGAATAGCCTGGGATGTTCTTTCAACTGAGGGGTGTGTTAACTATAAACCACAAATTTTCTACAGATTTCAAGCATTCCATTCAGAAATGTTAAGATTTATTTGGTGTAAAATAATAATATTTTGATGTACGAGATTGTGGGGAAAGAAAAGGTAGTGGGGGAAAAAAACTGTGTGCTTTTGCAGTTTTATAGTTATGTGCTTGAGTCTCCTGTGCAGCTCCTCCATAACTGGGGTCAAGTGAATATTGGCTATACTTTTAAACAATTCTTTGGTAACAGAGGGAATAGGCTTGAAATTTTCAGGATCAGGATGGAATTAATAGTGTCTGACTAGTGAAAGCTTTATCCTAAGGCATAAAATAAAATTTTTCTCGGTGTTTCCAAGCTGAGTAATCACATTGAAACAGCTTAGAAAAAGTATTTCTAATGACTGAGAAAAGTTATTAATTGTGGGTAAGAGCTGAAAAGCTGCCCAGTGTAATTCTGAAGGAAGCCAGAGATGTAGCAGGATAGAGACTGAGTTCCATCACAGTCCTGGCTGTGTTTTCCAAGTAGACTGTATGGCTTTTACTAAATGCAAAGTCATCTCCTGGCAAGAAGTATCAGAACAAAATGGAATAATGCTTTTATTTGTTCAGTGCACTCTAGTAATCATTTGGGCTAAATTAATTTAGAGGGGAAAAAATCTGAATTCTCTTAAAAATTTCAGGGCCTGTTAAAAGCCTGGAAAGTTTCTCAGCCACCATATCTTGTATTGCCTTTTTTCCTTTTCCAACCAACTCCTCTCTCATATGATTTCCTTATGAAGAGATGACATCTGTTCTTCCCTAGGAATCTGCATCAATTTGCAATGTTTTTTGGGTGATACCTCCTGATAAAGTGGAGGTCCTTCATATAAAACCCCTTAAATGCAAAAACTCCAGCTCTAATGTCTGTTTTGCCCCATAGTTTATTTTGGATGCCTTGCTCATGATCAGCATTCTGATGTCTTCACAGATTATTTTACTCTGATATAGGGAGATTACCAGCACAAGTGCATTTAAGAGGATTTTGTTTGTTTCACAGAACAAATCTTGCAAAGGCCTGAGGCTCTTTGGTATAATGCTTTAAGTAGTATTCACTGTATTAAATATCAGTAGCACACATGCAGCTCTGCTGTACAGGGTAATAATGAGATCCCCTGTTTTTCTTTCCCAGTCTTGGATCGTCTAATTCATTGTACGGATGTATTTCATCACATTTTCTTAAAAGTTAAGAACTTATGTGCAAGTGGCATTTTGAATTAAGTAGGCAACATGTGCCAGGAGGAACCTGGGGCTGTTGAGGGAACCCTGGGTGGTGTCCAGGGAAGGTGAAGCTCTGTCAGTTATAGCTCTTATGAGCTGCACTATGCATTGTAAGCACTGAGCAGAGTGTGGATGCAGGAAAAACAAGTAGCCCTGGAGCAGCTCGAGGTTTTTATACCTGCTTATAATACCCATGTTTAAATCAACACTCGCCCTTATCTATACCTAGTACTAAAGGCATAGGTGCTTTTATCTATAAAATCCCTAGTTTGCTTGATAATGCTGGAATTGACAGGGTCTTAGTGCTGCTGAGCTGCTCAGTGCTCTGCTGCATACAGAGCACACCCAGATGAACTGTGCAGGGGGTTCTTGCAGCAAGACCTGACCTGGTGCTTTGGGGATGCCATCACTGCCTGCAGCTGAAGAGGCTTAGAGTGCAGGACTTAAAATCAGTGAGTCTCCATCTGACTTTAATGGACTGCGTCAAAGCATGAAGAGAGATGATGTCACGTGTTGAAAACAGAGCTTTTAGGGGGAAAAGAGCCACCTTTTTCATGCTTAATTTTTGCAGACATTTCAAGGGAGAAGATTTTGAGTATATGTACTGTTGGCATCAGGAGATGAGGAAAGGCTTGAGAAAGGAAGTTAGGAACCAGAATGGAAGCAAAACCGTGTACAGAGGAACTGTGAATCCAGTCCTAAGCAGAAATCAAAAGCAGCCCATACGGGGAGACGTACCTGGCACTGGAGAATACAATAGTGTTTCTACATTGTCTGATTAGGTACAGAAAAGGAAAGGAATGAAAGGCTGGAGTTGAGGTCTTCCTGATTTGAGGTGTTCCAGTTGCTGACAATAAACGTGATTATTAAATTTACTGTCAGTGGAAAAGACTATAGGAACAGACCATCTAAATATATTTATTATTGTGGTTCCAGCTGTTTTTCCAAAAGCTGTTTAGCTCTTAGGAACCTCAGGCAGCCAAAACTCACTATTTACTCTTCTCTAACTCATAAGGTTGTCTTAAAGCATAATGAAATTTGAAAAAAAACCAATGAATTTTTATTGCTTTTTATTTACCTTCTAGTTTTTGAGCCTTTAGGTCTAACTAGCTGTTGAGAAACATATTCATTAAATAAAAGCTGGGAAAACATCTTAGGCTTATGAATTCAGGAATCAGAGAAGCAGCTGCACGGTTCGGAATGTGTCTTAATTTAACATAATGATTTCCTGAAGCTGATCACTTGTGTATACTTCTAGGAGTCCCAGTGAACTTTGAAGTGCTGTGTTTATCAGTTTGATTTGCTTTATATGCATCTACTCTTCATATAGAAAGTTTAACACCTTCTTAAAATGTTACTGCTCTAATAGACCTCAGTAGTCATTCACAGTTAAGTAGAATCATCAGTTCCAAAAATTAGGCCATTTCACTTCAAGAAATTAGACATTTTTGTAATCTGCTATTTCTCTGAAACTTTAGTTGTGTGTTTAAGGGTTATGATGAGCTGTCATATTGTCCTTTTGTTGCAAGGAATCAGCATTGTTATAAATTTAGTGAAAGGTTCTAGTTCTTATTCCACTAAAATTTAGAAACAAAGAGAGTTCCTTTCAAAATTTGCTGAACTCTTTTGGCTATAATTAGATGTGCTCCCCCGGATCAAGACTACTTGACCAGTTGATTCACTCCTTTACTCTTTCTTTGCCTATGTTACCCTTATTTTAACTCAGATGTGTGATGTATCTTTGCTGAAAGGCTGGAGGATCGTTCTAAAGTGTGCCACCACCTCCTCCTCACGCATGAAAGTCAAGCAGGAATGAAGCACAACAAATATCTTATTGCAATAGCTCTGGTAAAATCTTCATTGCTGGTCTCTTCCTCAGTATCTACAACCTAATTTTAGGAACCATTTGCATCACAACTGGTTTGTGAGTTGAGAGGAGAAGCAAAAACTTCTGTTGTCGCTTCCTGTACTTGAATTCTGTTTGGAGAAATGTAGTGTGGTTGACAGAGGTAGTGTTTGTGTGCACTGATCGGCTGAAACATGGGGTGGAAGACATCCAGTGTTGCTGGAGTTCATGAGAAAATATTTATGACAGCCTTAAGACAAAGTTATCAAATATGTCAATGTATGAAAGCAAGATGATTCTTGGATGTTACGTCTTAGTGTCTGATACCCTCTTGGTAGTGCCTGGGCTATGCTTTTACTGATTATGGAGTGAGCAAGTAGTGGCAGAGAGTTGGAGAAATGTTTGAACACTGGCTGCTTGTCACAGATTTAATCCTGTCTCTGGATTTAAGCTCTGTCAGCTTAGGGCTCATTTATTCTCCTGGCAATCTAATCTTCTATAAGTGTTCTGCCTCTTCAGGGAGGGCATTTTTGGGTTACTAAGTAATTATCAATACTAATGTATTTTTAAAACTACATCTTTACTGTTTAAAGATAAGATTTAGTAGCCTGGGGGAGAAAGACATGAGGGAACTGATTGTATTCTTTTATTTCTCCCAAGACTCAAGCAGAAATTATTTATAATGTATTCCTAGCTCTTGCTGTTACAGGGAGAACTTTTGGCCTCTAAAAAATGATATTTGGATGTGTAATTAAATTTGGTGTAGTTACAATGTTTTCCCAAAGTTTGCAAAAGAGTTCTTCCAGCACCTTGATGCAGATTATACAATACAGCTATTAAACATGGCTTATCTTTGCAACGGAAAGCAAAGATTAATGACTCCAACTAAAATGCGTGTGATGAGATGCAGTCTTGCAGTGATGGAGGAATTGGAACCATTCTGTACAACAGGAAAAAAATAAATGTTTGAAAATAAGTGGGTGTTTTGTTCATAATTAATATGCATATAATAACTTTCTAGAACAATCTGTCTTTCTATTGCAGTTTTTGTAATAAGCCTGCCTGCAACTTTGACAAAACAAAGTCTTCCTGGAAGAGAAAAGACTGTAAAGTCTGTTCTGTAGAGCATTCCTGAGAATTTTTATGCGTGTATATGCAAATCAACTTTATTGGTAAAGTTTAACCACACAGAGCTAGGTCTGCGCTGGGTGTGGTGCGTGGAAGGAATTCCTCCCCAGTCAGTTTGTTAATGAGCTGTTGGCTTTTATTTTGCTTTCCTGTACAGAATATGTTTCAGTCCACTTGGTGGGATCCCGCAGGCATTTTGATCAACAGATTTCTGTCCTAGTGGGTGATGGATGCAGGATGATCCCTCCTCTGTGGCTGTGGAGCTGGAGCCCACCTGAGGGCTCTGCCTTGCAGCCTGTGGGGTGACAGGAGCAGTGGCAGCTGTCATCAGGCAGGGCCAAAGCTTCAGTGTGCATGAACAGAACCAGGGGTGGGTCTCAAACATCTCCTTCTGGGAGAGGCTTTTGCTTTGTGCTGACTCCACCCTCTGAGCAGCTGCTTCAAGTCTCCTCTCCAACCAGCCCTGGACCACCCATTTCCCTCTTGGCTGAAGTGTTGGCAGTGCATGATGCAAAGGGACATCTTTTTCAGGAATGATCAGTGTCTGATGTACCCACAGCAATATAGAAATCTAGTGTTGATGCTCTTACGGGAGCGAACCCCCTCTAAAGATCTGTGTTTTCTTCCTCTCTGTGAGCAATGTATTAACATTAATCCTTGCATAACACACTTTGTCTTGCACATGATGTGTGTGGTTATCTGCTTGTGTGCTCTGCTCAGAGGAAAGGGTGGTGTGGTTATTATGGTTTTGTTAGTTTAAGGAAAATTTACAGGACGATAAGCAGTTCTTTTATCTTTGTTCTTATGCGTGACTGAGCTTTCTGGCAGACATAGTTGGGATGGAAAAGCTGGATTAATTTCTGTGTTGGATGAAAAGGGCATCAATTAAGTTGGTTGAATGGAGTCAATTCATACTGTAGATACAAATTAAGATGCTTTAATCCTTAGATAAATCAGATTGTAGACAGACTTTTTGTTTTTCTGTGTAATGGGAAGAGGTTACCATGATGTGTCATCACCCTTTTGTGAGTTCTTACTAAAAGAGCTGCTCCTATGAATACTCTCTAAAACTCCTCCAATGTGTAGGTTTAAGCTGCTGAAATTGGTGGGCTGCTTTAGCTCATTAGTTTCTTGACTGAATTAGGTGAATCTTAGAACACTTTCACAAATAGCATCTGCCAGAAGGTTAGTTGAGTGCCCTGCCTACTGGAAAATACTGCAAAGTAGATAAGTATTACAACATATTCCAGTGAATTACCTAGATCTGGGAGAGAGTATATGTCTACAAACTTTTTTCCTTCCCACTTTTGTGGTAATTTTGTTGGTTTATGTATTTTTTTCTTTTTTTTTTTTTTTCCTTCCCCTCAAAATTGGAGTCTCCTTAACCAGCATTTCCTTGCGGTGTCTTGAACTTGGTTACCTATGTGGCTTCTAATTAATGTGTAGTGTATAAGAGGATGTGTTACGACTAAGGAAAAACAGAAAGGCATGTTTAAATATATGTTAGATCTTTTTAAGACTTTGGTTACTGTTGGGAAATCTTGTACGTGTAAATAAAAAGAATTTAACTTTCTCCTCCCTTGTTTTACCTCTAAGGTAGAATTCTCAAGCCAACAGAAGATATCAAGCCTACCAAGTTTCCCTATCCCCACAGTTTACTAATGGCATGTTGGCTGTGTCTGATTGGAGAGTACTCTATACATTATACAGCAACTAATTATTACTTGTTCCTTTCTTGTTAATTGTTTTGTGCTGATTTTCTGAATTTATTCCTAAAAATCAAAGTAGTTGATTTCCAGTATATTTCAGTTTAGTTCCTTGTGCATAGCAGGTTTAATTTTAGAAAAGTTTGATTAGATGCTGACTGCCTAGCACCTCTATGGGTAATTGATTTAAAATGGCATTAAAGTGAATTCCAACTTGTTCATATTTTAATGACTACTTATTGGACTTTCTGATGAAGGTGGGGAATAATTTTCTTCCCTGCTTTTTCCTAGCTCTTAATGAGAGGCTGAATGGATTCAGAAATATTGTACCTATCTATTGTGCTTGGTGTGTCTGTTTGACCACTTTTTCCAGTGGACTGTCCTCTGTCAGCACAAAGTAATTTGCTTTTTTCTGGCTACTCCAGAGGAGTCTTCCCCTGCTTTGCTGCTCCATGTTCCAACCACCTCGCATACACACAGACCATGCTCAAATATATGTTGAAGTATGGGGTAAAAGAGAACTTAGCATTGCCTGAAGACATCCATAGAGGAAATTCTAAACATTATCTGGAATAAATCATATTTTACTGATGTAGATATAGTTTCTGCATGTCTCTAACAGGAAAATCAAGCTGTGAGTATTTCAGGGACTAAGGTTGCTGAGCCAGTTTAGAGGCAATGTAGACATAGACTGCGACAATATTTTGTCAAAAATGCTGGTGTGTTTTCAGCAGTTTAATAGCAATCCTTACTGGTGGACCTACTCTTCTAATAGAGTATAAACTCTGCTGCAGTGCTTCTTCCTTGTGTTACCTCCATGTCCTATGTGGAGCAGTTACATCAGCATATATTTTAGTCCTGCACACAGAAAAGCTCCAATGGTAGTAAAAGTAAGTGTTCAGATAGTTTTAAGTTGTTGGCACAAGGTGAGGTTGTGTGGGTTAATACTGGGATGTTAGGAGACTGCATGGTTTAGTAAATCAATAATTTTTTTCAACTGAGGATTGAGATCTATTTTAGGGTTGTTGAAGAGATCAGCAGTTTGGTTCCATTAAGATGTGGGAGTGAGTAAATACTTGCAGACAGTAATTACTGCCTGGGTTTTTTCCCCTACTGAGGAGGAATGGAAGTGGTGATTCCTGGGAATGAGGAGGGCTGGAGGCAATGGAAGGGTGGCAGGAAGACAAATGAGGCAAAAGGGGTTGCGTTTTAAGAATGTTTGAAAAACTGTCATAAGTGGTTAGACAAAGTTTAATGTTAGCTCGCCATAGAGGAAATCCAGCACAGAATAGTTCAGTGATTGATGACTCACTCAAGAGTCAGTTAGGGGAAAAGAAAAAAATCATCTTTAAATAAACTGTATGGCGCTTGAAATCCTCTGATACTAAACTGCTTCAGGTACAGAGAAAATACTGTGCAGGGCTCCAGTTTGGGATGAGACTGCTCTGAAGACTTGGTCACTGCTCGCAGTTTGTTTCTGGTCAAAGCCCACTGGTCGTAATCATCGTGTCCATGTATTCTCATTCCAGAAATTTGTATGTAGCCTAGAGGGTGCTTAGCATTTCTGTCTGAGAGTGATGCCTTGGCCATCTGCACTCTGCTCCTGCAGGCTAAATGCAGCTTTTGCCTAATGGTTTCCTCGCAAGAAGAACTTAATAAAATCTGCAGTAGATGAAACAGTGACTCACAGATACACAGTGTACCACAAACTGTGCTTATCTCACAAACAATAGGATGCCTTGGTCTAGCTGAGGTTTCACCTCAACAAGACTCGTGCATTGTTTTTAATACAGAGCCTACAGTGGGACTTCTACTTACAGGATGATGGCAGAAGGTGTGTAATACTCTGAAACAAAAATACCTGCATGCCAAGTGTGAGGCCACTGGACCTACTCCAGCAAAGCACTCAAATGTGGGCTTAATTGAGACACATAAATAGCTTTTGTTCATGCAGTATGAATTGGCACAAATCCAAAAATTAAGTACCTGCCCACAGAGGTTCTAGTTTGGAACTACGGGGGGCAATTGAAGCCAGTAGGAATGTGTTAGTAATAGCAAACAAATGGCCAAGTGCTGGCTTAGCCCAGTATTTGACATTTACAGAGGAGATTTTTCTGTTGCTCACCTAATCCTCTCCTTTCACCCCAAACGGTAGTTCTCTGGTTTTCCATCACCTGTGTGTAACTTCAGCATGCTCTCTTCACATGGCCATCTCTTCCAGAGCTGTAAGGAAAGCCTCCAGCGTAGCAGCAATGACATCCTGATCATCCGGGTTTATACCTGCTGATTTTTCAGTGTTAACACTCCAACATTCTTAGTGGTAATAAAAACAATTTTTTGAGCATGTGCATATTCTGAGGCCAAGTGAGTGGAGATGGGGTTTAAAAATCTTTCCTCTGTTCCTGGCTTTCCTTCTGACCTTGTATTTATGAACTGAAGATAGTTCTGCTCCTTTGTGGATCATTGTGTCTTGTGGTACAAGGAGGAAGATGAACATAACTCCTGAGCAGTGTGGTCCTATTGGCCCAGCTGTCTCTACTGGTAAGGTGAAATTCCTCTGCTGGGCAGTGCTGTCAGCCCAGCTGCCTTATGGATGGCACTGAACGAGGTGATTTTTGTATTCAAAGTGGAGTATTATAAAAATAATCACAGAAAAACACAAAGTCTTCATTCTTTTATCAGGAAGGACAGTAGGAAAGGGAATTCCACCAGGTATATGTGAAGTCCAAAGATTTTAAATGGCTTGTTATAAGCTCTGTTTAAAAACAATACACACACTGCTAAAAGTGTGTCTGGATGCTCTCACAGAATTTCACAAGTCTGACGGAGTTTGAGGGACAGTTTTGTGAAGAAAGTCTCCTGTAGTAACAGGTAGAGATGGAAAATTGGTATGCAAGTGATTTGAGTTGGATCTCTAATTATAGTAAATGATTAAAAATAAATTTGGTATCTTTGTTTTGTTGGTTTTGTTGCTGATCTGTGTCTTACAGACAAGTTCTATGCTATACTTTATTGTAGACAAAGAATAAGAGAAAATACACATTAAAAAAGGATGCAAACTAAGCAGAAAAGATGGGTAAAATGTTGAGAAAATTAAGGTGAAGTTATGAAGGTTGCAGAGCTTGTTTAAAAATGCACAGAATGCCACAGGTCCTGCTGAGAACCAACTCAAGTTTGAGATCCATCTTTCCCTATCCTAAATGGTGTGGAACCCAGGTCATGATCTATTTCCACATTCATTCAGAAAGCCAATCTAAAGCTTTTTGCTGCAGGATACAATCCGTTTCCCATCTTATGTAGTGGTGGTATTAAAGCTCATTAGAATTAATCATCACTTTAAATTGCTTCACCACCTAATCCCAGCGAGTGTCACCTCTGGGGTGCAGGATTTTGAGTCTCTCATTCTTGCAGTGACTTTCAGAGAGCTGCCCTCAAGGTTTGCTGTCAGGAAGGCTGAATGATGATTCCTGAACTGTTCAGCTCTGTGTGAATGCTTTTTTCAGAAGCCCTCCACAGAAGCCTCACCGAGGGTATCCCAGCCTCAGGAACGTGTGGCAGGGGAGGCGCCGGTGGCAGTTTGCCATCGGAGTTTGGTGACATTCCCCATTCTGAGGGATGGGGGACTCCAGTGAGGAGGAGGAGGCTGAATCATAAGCTGTTGGCACAACTGAAACATGTGAAATTTTGTGGCACAGTTTTGGAGTTTGAGATGTTTCTGGCTCTGACGAATTCTAACACAGCTTGCTGCTGACTCATGCCTTTTAGTGGAGCTGGCTTTTATCTGCCTTGGGGAAAACAGGAGCTTGCTCTTCCTGCATAAATTACTTGTGTTCATTTTTAATGGGAATTTTTCCTGTTGTTTTGTGGGGTTTTTTAACTTAAAAAAAAGTTTGAAAAAATCACAGTGTTGGGGTAAATAGTTGCTGTAACACGTAGATGCTGACCTATATCTCCTCACTGTCTGTGTGCAATTCCTGCCGTGCTGGTTCCTGCAGTAGCAGAATCAAGCACAGAACTGGGAAGAGTCTGGAGTGGGTGAAAGTTTTGTTGAATTTTTTGATATGGAGCCTCATAGGGTGAGTTTCTGGTCTCTGACTGCTAATACAAATAATAATTTAGTGGAGAGATGTAATAATTCTGAAGAATGCAGCATGTCATTTTTCCATGAACACTGCTTATTAGTCCCAGAGTTCATTATGTTTCATATAGTCTCCCTTAATTTGTAGCAGAGATAGATCACAGAAGTGGTCAGTTGATGAGAGACTAATTCCCACAGCAGTTACAATTTTTTAATGAAGAGTTTATTAGTATATACCTCTCTTGAGGCATGTTGTACCACTTTATGAGCAGAGAGCAACTTGAAGTCAGCTGGCATCATTGGAAATTGCCTCGAATCCAGCAAATTCTAACTTCTAATCTATTACTCTAATAAAAATTTCTAGTTCTTCTAATCTAATTCTTATCTGTTTTGCTTGTCTTGACCTCAAAGTTGAGCTTAGGTTAGTTGGCTGTCCACAGAAACATTTTATATGAAAGCTCTCTTTTTGTTTGTTTGTTTGTTTAAAGAAAATTATATTTTAAAATAGAAGTCAAATTTCTAGAGTATCACAAAGAGAATACTATGGTTGAGAGTCAGTTTTAAAGTTGATTAGAGGGTTGATTTGGTCTGTAATCCCTGTTCGTCTCATGCCAAAGGTCCCATAACCTCCAATCACTGTCAGTGAAATAGTCCTATTTCTGCTTTCAGTTGTGGATGTCCCATCCCTGAAAGTGTTCAAGACCAGGTTGGATGGGACTCTGAGCAATCTGGTCTAATGAATGGCATCCCTGCCCATGGCAGGGGGTCTGGAACTAGATGAGATCGAAGGTCCCTTCCAACCCTAATCATTCTATGGTTGTGTGAGTCCACAATTCTGTACAAGTCTAAGACTGGAATGATTCCCAGATCAATGTGGAAACACAGCCTTACATAACTTAAGTCAAGGAGCCTGAAGGACAAGCAGTGAATGCCTGGGAGGGACAGCCCCTCTTAACTGGAGATGCTGCAGGAGGGTCCCCACTGTGGCACCGCAGCCACAGAGCCCAGAGCTGTGACAGGGACAGTGTTTGCACGCTCCGCAGTTAATGAAGGTATTGCATGTAACAAAAATGGGGTGACTTGTAGGTGGATACTCTCATTTGGATGGTTTAAATCTCACTTAACCTTCCAGGGTCTACAAGCATCACTGCCTCTTGAGTTTATATGGTCTTGTATTTTAATTGATTTGTCCAAGGCCAAATCTGTTCATCCAAACTTGGATGTTGGGTATGTTTCTCATTCAGGCTCAGTAAAGAATGAATGGTGGGACAGTTGTGCCATGTGCTGTAATTTGTACTCTGTCAGAGGGAATGCTAAATCCTGGATCTGTTCCTTCCACAGCTTATGTAAAATTTTAGTACATGATAGTTTGTTTAAAGTAGTAATATGTAAAATAAATCTTAAAAAAAAAAAAGTTATTTTCACAGCTGCAGGAAGTAAGAGTGAATTCTAGAAGTAAACTGCACAATAAATAACCCAATTATGTTTCTTCATATAACTATCCTGATAATGTTTCTTACACTGGCTAAATTTCCCAAGAACAACAGTTATTATCAAACATATTCCTTAAACCAAATGATTCATCTGGTTTGTTTCGCAAGATGGTGTCTGTTGTGTCCACACTCCCATCCCTGAAATCCTGAAGTTGTGTCAGTCATGAGAGAGGTTTGAAGTGTTCTGAACCCTCAACACAATGTTATTTCAGATAAAGCATTTGAAGATGCTGCTGAGGTCACGCTGTCTTTAATGAAAACTTAAGTGTTGGCTATGCTGTATTTTTGGGTCAGATTGACAGTACTTTACTGTATAAAGAACCACTGGGACAGTCCTTAAGTCTTGTTAGGCTCTTAATGGCTGAATCATTTACCGTATCTCTTGTGTATGTACCTGTCCAGAGGAGCACTTAAACTGGTTTACAACTTAGAGCAATCAAGGAGTCTGGTGAGGTTTGTCATGCTCTTAATTTCATGTATAATCAAGGTGAAATTAGCCCTAGGCCAGGTTCTTTTAAAATGTCCTTTAAAGAGACCCATAACCTGAGTTAACAACAAAATAATCAATGTTTTTGTGACAGCAGTTCAGCACTGTACCCATCGTGAAGCTGTCTCACATGTGATGTTTTAAAACCAAGAAACAAATACTCAAAATCTCTCATTGTGGATAGGATGGAAATGAAAGAAATATTCTTCCCTTTTTTTCAGTGTTTGATAGAAGGAGAAGGTGGTGGGGCAATGTTATTTGAAGGCGTTCAGCTTTGTTTTGTCTTTTTCTGCACAGTGACTGGAATGAGATGCCTTAGACAGTGCTTTTCATGCCACCTGAAATCTCAAATGGCCCAAAGGCTTTCTTTCCTCACCTTTAAAAACAAATTCTGACTTGATGTTCCTCATTCACAAAGACAGATGAAAATAGCTAACGGGCAGTGAGCTTGCTTTGGGTGATATACAGGGGAGCCTGCTGTCAGTAATTATTACTTTAAATAAAAAGGTAAAGCGGTCAACTTTGGACACAAACAAGAACAGAATATTTACATCATCTGGCTAATGCTAATTGAAACTGTGAGCCTCTGCCCAGGGATGGGGACAATTAGTGCTTGGAATAAACTTAGTAACAAATCTGTTTGTGACTCAATTATACTGGATGCAAGTCTAAAGTGACAAGTAGCCATGACTGTGTGGAGGTGTTGAATAGAGAGATAAATCAGGGACGTGATTAAATTGAAATAATGAAATTGAAAGGTCTCCTGGTTGTTGTTCCTGAATGCCCACAAGAATAAAACTGCATATGTGTAGATTGAGTCCTTTGAGTGTTTCTCAGCTCTCTCTGGTTTTGTAATGAATAGGGGTGGGGGAAAGGTATTTGCCAATGAAGTGTCTCGTGAGCTGGTTCTGATTCCTGTGGTAATGAACTCCTGTGAAGTGCCTCTGCCCTTTGCACATGATAAACAGCAATTGAATTCTCCTGCTCATGATTTTAAAATGTTTTAGTGTCTCTAAAGGGAGCTGTTCCTGCTGTTGCCATCTTGGATTTGGTCAATATATTGTTCTGTTATGAAATATGAAAGAGATTTCCTGTCCCTTGAAATATGAGTTTTATTTTCCATTTATAAATATTTTGTTCAGAGATAATGGCTTCTATGCATGGTCTTTTAATGGTTATTAAAAAAATAACACATTTTAAATAGTCTTGTTATAGCACAAATTTTTGCTTGCATTAGCAGATGGGTTAAAGTAAGGAATTACTTCGATTTGAGGGTTAAGCTCAGTTCCAGGTTTTCTAAAGCTATGAAAAACTAGTCAATGAAAGAAAAGGAAATTGAAGAGCCATTACAAGGAAACAGTAGCTGTTCTGGATCTGAATGCAGACCAATTAATATGATATTATGCATGTGGAGTCCATTTTGATTAATGATCAAGTCCCATCAGTGAAATAGTCTGGGATGTTATGAATTATTGGTACTTCTCCATCTATGCTTTTGATGCATCAAAATCATACAGGCTAATATGTATGATGCTCTGAATTTCAGAACTACTCTGCAGTGAGGGAAGAAAATTATTATTCTTTGCCTGTATAATTTTCCCAGGCTTTCTTTTCCCCCCCCTACTGTTAATTTCCAGCACCATCCAATAGTAACAGTCTTTCTCATAGGAAAAAATGTTAATTAAAATCAATGATCTCCTCGATTAAGTTGTTGGATTACTTGAAACAAGTATCAGAGTAAAAGAGAAGATGTTAATTAATACAGTAAATCGTTTTAATTTCTCCCTTTTAAACAGGTCACCAGACTGTTACCATTGTGACTGAGATGTGAATCATTGGGAAACCATTGTTTGAACCCTATAAAGCAAGCTAAATGAGCTCACTAAGACTTTACACTGAACCCATAACTAAAGATTCATACTGTACATTCCAGGCAGGCATGGGTTTCTGTGGGAGTGTAAGAAACCCAGCCTCTTCTGCAGTGTTTCTGCTTGGAAATTTTCACTGGTTTCAACCTGACATCCATTCTGCATATGCAAAGCTACATTTACATGCATTTGTTCACAGAAATAACCAAGAAAATGTGCCTGC
Source organism: Grallaria varia (assembly GCA_013396735.1). Lineage (NCBI taxonomy): Eukaryota > Metazoa > Chordata > Aves > Passeriformes > Formicariidae > Grallaria > Grallaria varia. The sequence continues at coordinate 952,775 of VWZG01000023.1, read as the reverse complement.
AGTCCTAAGTATTGTTTGCACTGGCAGACATTCTGGTGTGCAAATGCTTTTATCCATGCTGAATTAGAAATCCCCCTCTATTTTTCTACTTGTGGTTTCCTGCCTGGCTTGACAAACTTCCCTCAGCCAGAGAAAATTCCAATAATAGGTGAGAACATCCTGGGTTTTGCATGGAACAGATTTTTGCCTTTGGGGCACGTAACATTAACCTTCCTCTGCCTTTCGGATGAGTTGGGACACTGGCCTGCTGTGACTGGGCCAGAGGTTCCAAAGCAGCAGCAGAGGCTCTGCCCAAACAGCGCGATTTCAATGGCAGGGCAGTCGCAGGGGCTGTAATTCTGCACTGCCAAGTCAATTAAGAAGATGCTGCTCTTCCATCATGGCACGCCAAGTAAAAGAATGACTTCAGCTAGGAAGGAAGACTTTGTGGATTTTGAGCTTGGGTTTTCCTTGAGAGGAGAAGGAGCTGGGAGGTTGACTGTGTTAAACAGGAGGCATGGCCAGACTGTGAGGAAAGGGCCTCATTTTGGACAGTTGCCAAATATACCAGTCAGGATATTTTACAATTAAAGAAAATAATGTCAGTATCAAAATATAGTGCCAAGATATGTTGACTCAAAAATTATTTGGAATTATTTATATACTTCAGACCATGTAAATCAGGAAAAAGCCATTTATATTAGTCATGTGTAATTGAAGAACATTCATAAATTTATGATTTATGTGCAGTTCCTGTTATGTTGGTAGGATTCTTAAAATAAGTTAAAGATTATCTTTTTCTTTAAAATCTTTTTTTCTCCTGAGTAAAGCCTTCTGCTCTGTCCAGGTAATATATGTCATTTTTGGGCAGCATTTTATTCAGGTTTTAGTAATCTATGTTTGTGTTAGATGTTGGAAGAGCTTCATCATCCAGGCTTGATGAAAGAAACCCATAAGTGAATATTCTCTAGAAACTGAGGACACGATGATAAATTTCTCCCAGTCTCTTGATGGTTTAGTGTTCTGCCTGGGGATTTTTTCTATTTGTTTGTTGTGGTTTTTCTCCTTGTGATATATTTATTTACCCAGACCTTTGAAAAGGTTTGGATGATTCTTGCTATTTATTTTTGCAATTCTCTAAAGAAATGGTAAAGATATTTATATGTTTATATAGTCCTTGAATAACTGTAGGTAGTATAAATATAATTGGAATCCTACACACACGTGGGGCTTAAAAAAATCTGGGAAAGAACACTAAGCCCAGATACAGACATAGATTTTCTATGTGAAAGGTAATTTTTTAGAAATCCTCTGGGTTAGGGAGGTTCTGTGCATAGCTGTCCTATCAATATGCTTTTAGGTTCTGCTCTGAGACTCCTTCACTGCCTTTCCCTTATGTTTTTGTGGTATGATAATTTAAATTAAAAATAGAATCTGCTAACCCCATCCAAAATGCCGTCTTTGATTTGGCTGACCAGGAGGAAAGAGAATGGAGTATCTTCTGATGCATTCGTTTCTCTGTTTCTAGAGTAATTACCAAGCTGGAGCCAGACAAATTTGGGGGCTTTCTTTTGGGCTTCCAAAGCAAGCAGTAGAGGATGAAATGATGCAGCAACTGAATTATCAGTCATATCTGAAAGAGTTTCCACTAAGGCAGGAATACACTGGCCTCTGACCACTGTGTTCTGTGCATTCCAAGGTGGGGAAGAAAAAGAAATGCGCCTTTAGAAGCTGTGAATGTGCCAGAGTGAGTGAGGGGTGTGTACACCCCCTTGTTGCGTAAAATGAAAGTTTCCTACTTGCATATTACTGAGGGGTTTAAATTCCATATAAGTATATTCTGTCTTTCAAAGGCTCTGTGTTAATTACCGGGAGAACGTGGGAATACAGGCAGGTGCACCAGCCCACGACGGCTGTGTCAGTGCTGGTGTCAGCTCATCGTTCACTGCAGCTTGGTTCGGCCTTACTGGTGGGATAGTGGACCTCATTCAAGGGCAGCTGTTACAGATCACTGTATCATTTGCTTATTTTAGCAGCTTCTCTTTCAAAATTTGCAGCACAACAGTAAACTTGCAGTCATTCTGAGTTCATTGCATGAAAAATAGCAATTGTGCTGTGACGGTGCTGACCAAGCAGAGGTAGGACGTGCCTGGTGACCCCCAGCACTGATCTAGGCTGCACCACACACATTCTGAGGCACGGAAGGGGTTGGAGGGTGGGCACCCTGACTCCTCCGGAGCTCTCAGTGGGTGTCAGGTTTTTGGTCTTCCTGGACTGCACACCTGCCTGTTAAATGGACAAAGGCCAGTGCTCCACAAGTAAAGGAAGAGGCAGAATTATTCTCTGGTATTTCTAGTCAGGTGATTGAGAAAGAAGATGAGCAGGTGGAGTTTTGTGCAACTGCCACGAGCTAGAACCTCTGTTATAGATGCTTTGGAACAGCTAGGGTAGAGCAGCTATATCTTCATTAATGATTTAATTGGAATACACCTGTAACTATTGGCTGCCTAAAATGGAATATTAGAAAGTGAAGTAAAGGAAATACATAGAAAGTAAATCGTGAAAACAGCTTGTATGGCTTTTGAAATTAAAAGTAATTCAGGATGCTTAATGTTTTTACTGCCTTATTTTTCTGAGCAATGTCATTATGACAGTGGGATAACTCAGAGGTGAGCAAACCTTAGCTGGCCAAATTCTCTGTTGTTTCATAATTTTTTTGAAAGTTTGTGTAAAGGTCAACTAGCAATTTAATGTTGGGTAATATTTCATGCTGAATTTGCCCCGAGATAAAAAAAAAAATTGTAAAGTGAAAGATGAGAAAATGATCCCTGTTTTCTCCTTTTGATGGGTGTTTTTACACTTTCAGTCCAATAAGTGGGGTTTTTTCCCTTTTTTTTTTTTTTTTTTTCTTTTTTTGTAGACAGGTCTCTCCTGTGTACAAAACCTACTACTTTCTTGATAGGTTTCCATAGCTAATGCTGCCCAGCTTCTAACTTCAGATGCAAATGTAATCCAAAGCACATATTTGGGGCTGATTCAGTCTTTCCATTTTGGTCTGCATTTTGTGGATGCTAAGTACATAACTCATGCAGAGATAGACAACCTTCATCTCGTAAAATGGCATTATTTTGGACAATCCTTTCTGATGCTATCAATGTTCTTCCTGATGGAATTTGGTATTTTCAGAAAAATAACGTTCTCTTTTCCATTTTGCATGCTAAGTGCAAATTTAAGCATTCAGATTGGTAATTCAGTAGAGAATCAAAATACCCAAGAGGGCTTGCTTCAGCAGTATCAATGCTCAGTTTCTAATATATTTCCCTCCAAACATACTGTTTTTACTATTGATTTACTGAACTTTCATCTCCCTGGTCTAAACTTGCTTTTGTTTTGGAAAGTTCCACAACAAACATCCAGCGAGCTCTATGTCTTACTGCATAAGAATGTGAGGAAAAGTGTATTTTTTGCTCTTCAGAAAATGTTGGCATTTTTTTAGTGTTACATAAGACTAAAAGTCTGTCTTTTAAAGCATCAGGCTCAGCAGGAGGCAGGAGGATGAGTAATCTTCACTTTGCCTTGTTTGAGGCAATTGGTTTTGAAATAACAAAACTATGCAAACCTGACAGTACCTGGTTGTGGGAGCCTGGCAATATGTTCTTTTCCTTGACACCAGAGAGAGAAACAAGCACAGAAATGCTGTTAACTTTTCTTACATGCTGGGGAGAAATTGAAGTGTTTTTCTTTATGGCATTTTTGACTGTTTTAATTTATATAATTCCTCTTCCGTACTGTGTGCTTAAAATTATGTGATCATTGATGGAGGATTTAATAATTGAATATTTAATAATTTAGTTTACTCCAGAGCGAGGGAATGATATGGTGATGTAAGAAGAGGTACAGGCAGTGCATTTCTCAGCTTGAGATTGGGGTGGCTTCACAAGTGGCTGTGCTGAAAGTAGGTTAAGAAATTGTGTTACAAAAGTGTATTAGAAGTTATGGATCTGTTAAGCACCTGCATTCATGTAATAATCCTTTAATTGAAAACTGCTGTGAATTCAGTGAAGCCAGACCTTGTGAGGAGAGATAAATATTGTCAGGAAAGAAGAAAGAAGTCAGTCAGTGGGCAGTTTATAACATCACACAGACTTTCCTTTTGTTCATTTTGCTGAGAATCTCTGAAAAATCAGCTGAGCCATCATATGGACTGTGGATTAACCCAAAAGTCTGGTGTACCACTGGGGACATGCTGAGTCACCTTCAGTTGTGGAATAACTCTAGAAAATTTTGCTGGACATTGAGCAGCCATCCTTGTGGAAGGTACTTAGTTTTCATTGCTAAGTCTTTACATTATAAAGTAATTACTAAACAATACATACCAGTATTATCATATACAAGTAGAGGGTTTTTTTCCCTATTTACTTTCATTCAAAAGTTGTTATCTGGATCTCTCAGGTATGGTGAATGCTTGTCTTTAGACATTCTGATAAGGCACTTGCTGAGGATCTTTATATGATTGCCAATACATGTTAATGCGTAGGAAAAGATACCTGCTTTCATTAGCTAAAATTGCATCTGTCAGGCCACAGGACAGGAAGCAAGAGATAAACAGCTGCCTAATATGGTTAGACCAGTCTCAGGCCTGTTGTGTATCTTTAGCAAGATATGGAATCATGGATCTTTTCAGTTTTTGTTGCTCTAATTCCTAAAAGTTTTTGTTCTGGTAGGAATTTGTCTCCCTCAGCCAGATTCACTGCTGCTGTTAACAGTGCCCTATGGGCTGGGTACTGCCTGGGTATTGGTGCTTTTTTATTTCCTAGAAGTTTAAACCTGTGGAGCTGGATGAGTAAGAACAAGTGTGGAATTCACCAAACATGAGCTCCAGTCTCCTAAAAGACAAAGAGAAATAATACATACCCCTTGCAAGTTATTCTGTTTCCACAGTGAAACAGGAGCAGAAGCTCCTAGTTTTCATTAGCCTTGGTTTCTCACTTTTTTCCCCTCTCTGATTTCCCTGTCTGAATACAGAGAAATCTGAGTTCTTACTCTAGAGACATAAAAATGTCTGCTAGCTTAAATGTAATGCCACATGCAGTTTTGTATTCTTTTTCAAGCATTGTGCTGAGCCAAAGGTATTGAAAGTAACAAACTGGCCCAATGTGTTACTTTTTGCTTGCTGTAATATCTT
>VWZG01000023.1:815418-945171 GCA_013396735.1 Grallaria varia | reverse complement strand
GGGGGGGAAATCGTAGGGGAGACAAGTGAACATCAAAGGTGCCGATTTTACATTTGGTGGAGGTCAGCATGTATAAGCAGTCTATTTCCTTAAGTGCTCCCTTTGTTTTCTGGGTATCTGTATGTTTACTTGCTTCCTCTTTCTCCTTTCCTCATAGGTGTCTATCACACAGTAAAAATTCCAAGTACCTCCCTTTCTGAGCTCTTATTTTGGTTATCCATAACTATATTCTGTGATGAAATACCATGGAAATATCTGTGTCTGGAAATGTTAAAAAAAAGCAACCAACCAAACGCCAAAATAACTTGTATAGATGCAATAACACTGCCTTACAGCATTAACCCTGATAACTAAACGAAAAATACTGAGAAAAGAAAGACCTGACAAGAATATTTCCATTTATTTGGATTAACTTTCAATCAGGAACTGTTTACCCATAGAGTTGACATTAAAACACATGAAGTATTTCACTTGCATGTAAGCCAGTTATGCAGATGACAATCATGGTACCAAAAGGTAGCATATGGTTGCACCCTGAGATGAAAAATACAGGAACACACCAAACAGTGTTCAGGTCTTCTGAAAACAACTGTTTGAGTGCAGGAATGCTGGAGGGGTTTTTATTACAGAGAATATTAATGACAGTAGAATCAGCACTAAATATGTTCCTTGATATTTTAAGCAATAATTATTCTAGGAATAGACACAAAAGGTCCGGTTTTAACATTAAACTTTATCCATCTTATTTGATCATCTTTGCTTTTTTTATTTTCCCCCTGATACTTTTCCAGTGACTCTTTCATGGTCCTCTGATCCCCTTCATGCTTTCGTTCTGGCCCCATCCTTTTTATCAATTTGTTACGTTTCTGTGTCTATGAGTTCTGGTTTAGTTCTTGTTCAAAGGACCTTCATTTTGATCTAGAAGGGAGAGAGGAGAAAAAAGAGATGCTTCCTTTCAGTTTTAAAAACTTACTGATAGGACATCTGAGAGCTTCAAACAAGCCTCTTTTACCATTCTTTGCAGTTAGTTTCCTTCTGATCTCACATCGGACTGAGTTCTCTTTGCCTCCCTCTTTTTTCCTCAGTGCGTGCCTGTCAAATGGATGAAGAATCTGCCTTAGCCCTTTTCTGTTGTTGTTCCATTTCCCAAAAAGTTCTTCATTTATTGTTTTGAGGCTGTGATGTGGCTACACCACAAACAGCCAAGAGCAATTACTTTGAGTGTGACAGCCCTTTGCTGTTGGTGCCACCAAGTTTCCCAAAGGACTGGAGGGAGCCACAGGAATCATCTCTGTGCCCTTTTTCCTGGGAATTCCCAGGTTTTCTTCCCTCCATCCTGATGACAGGTTTGATACTTGTCTTTCTGAAGAAACTCTTTTCATTCCACAGAGAATCTTGCATCCTGAGGGAAAAACTCTCACACAATACCTGGAAAATTAACAATAAGACATGGCAACAGAACAAATGTTGCATTATGGTTTTTTTCTTTTTCATTTTTCCCCCTCTCATTTTCTTCTTCCTCTTCACAGTCATGTTTGAATTTAGTCCCTGGGACAGCAGAAGAATGCTGTGTGTGTATATGAATATTTATCTGTGTATATATGTTTCTCTGTGCACAAAAAGATATGTAGAATAAATTTAGTGGCAGAGCAGCAATCGGTAAGCTTAAAAAATTTAAATGTTAACTAGATTAAAGTTTCTTAGTTTCAGGAATTTAGATACAAGTGGTAAGATGTTCAGCATTTTAAGTCTCGAATTGACACCAAACCACCTGTGATTGAACAAGCGAGTCACAAATGTTTGGGGTTAATGCAGTATGTCTTCAAGGCACAAATACTTTGCAGGAAAAAAAACCACAACAAACTACAACCTTTTTTCCCCCCCTACTTGCTGTTTCTTTTCCCTTTAGAAGTAATTACAGCTAATTACCAACAAGGATTTGCTTTTCCTAGGTTATTCTTACAATGTGTCATTTTGAGCTAAACCCTGACTTTGAACAAATGTAATCATCTAAAAGAGAAAACAGACATTAATCAGCTAATAGTGAAAGAAACTTGATTATGCAAAAGTGGCAAAGCATAAAACCCCTTGCATTTGCAACCCGTAAAATATTAATTAACATTATTAAGATTAGGGAGTAGTGACTTTAGAAAGCTTTGTTTCCTACTCCACTTTTATTTTAGAAGTCTCTTGATTTGCTTTGCTTGAAGAGACACTTGAACTGTGTCAATCACCCCCTCAACCCATCTGAGATAATGTGAGTTCTGTTGTTCCCAGCTCCTGTGAGTGATGCCTTGGAAGAGAAAATCTGGGACGGGGTTGTTTTCTCTCATTTTTGACTGTGGAAGATTTTAGTGTTAGTAGTGTGAGAAGGTGAGAACCACACCAGGTGAGGGAACAGATTTCCTGCAGATGAGGGCTGTGATTTCAGAGGGAGACAACAAACTGTGCAATATCCTAGAAGGTCTGGGAAAGCAAAAGCTGAGAGAAATGACAGTAAATGTGTTACAGGTATAGAACCAAGGGGAAGGAAGTGGCAAAATGAGCATATCAAGGAAGAGAGGAAGAGGACATTGTGTGTTGTGTGATAATTGTGCAGGAGTGACACAGAAGCTCATAAAAGATAAAATATATTCACAATTTTTAAAAAGAGATTTACTCCACAGCTGGTTTTTGTTTTGTTTGTTTTTATCACCTTAAAAACATGATTCATTATGTTATTTTTAAATTATTTCTAAATATGCTTAAACATTGAATCTCTTTGGAGACTGAGAGATGAAGAAATTTCCTTCACGTGTTTTCTTTCCATTGTTGGTTGTTTTTTTTTCAAATCCACTTCTGCCTTCAAAAGAGATTTTTGCATAATATTTTATGTTCATAAATTATGGCTAGTTCTCTACAGTAGAAAAAAAATTAACCAGATCCCTATTTTCCCATATTAATTACCAAGACGATTCTAAAATATGGGAGATCTCTCCATTCAACTCCATTGAGACCTTCCCAGACCTTTACGTTTTCTTATCACTTAATTGCTGTTCATGTCAAAGAGGGCTCAATGATTAATTGTAAAGTAATTGATGTGTCATTTAATATTTGGCTTTATAGAGATTAATATTGTACTGTCTCAGTATCAAGATATTTATTTGCAGAAACATTGATGTGTTTATGAACTTACCAGTGAATTTGTTTTCAAATTCAAACTAGCCATTACACTTGAAGGTTGATTAAGGGCTGTTACATTGTTAAATACCAGCATGTTTTCACAGACAAAAAACTAAGTTTAGGGGAGCAGAACTCTGCTGAATATTTAAGTAACACTTGGATGTGTTATGCAATTCATTACAGAACAACAAGACACCAAATGTTTAATTTTCCTGGAAAGCAAACACAGAGGTAATTGGAACTTGATATATTGTTGGTGTAAGTAGAGGAGCTAATATCTAAAGACATAAAACTTGTCTTTTTTCACACAGTAAAATAGCTTTTTTTTTTTCTTTTTTTAATTTACTTGCATTATAGTTTTACACACTTCACTGACAGAACATGATATGCAGCAGATGTGCCTAACTAGAAACACGACAGTGCTGGTAAAATTGAGCTTCTCCCCCAGTTTTATTTATTTTTTTTTTAATAATAAAATAGCTTACATTGCATAAATTACTTCAAAATAAAGTTATGTAACCTGTATATTTCTCCATTGAAACATCCATTAGAAAAATATTTTTTTAATTTAAATTTATTTGGAATTTTATGTACAGATTTGTTATATGCACTGTATTTCTCTGCTTGTACTAAGTGAGACTAGGAGATGGCAGTTTTTAAACAAGGCAAAAAGTCAGTTTATTATTGTGTGATGAGCCCTTGGTGGGATTACCTTCTGCAGATCGTGAGGGAGGAGAAAAATTCTGAAAGGCTCAGTGAAAGAACGGAGAAGTCTATAGAAAAGAAATTCCTTAACAATTACTAAATCCATGGGAAGAACTTGGGGTCAAACAGGCCCTGAGCTGCAGAGTTTTGAGAATACCTGGAGAAATTATCACATGCCTGTCTGGGTCCTTCATTGCTGTTTCCCACCTGCTTTGGTGCTGTCACAGACAGGGGACTGAACCCAAAAAGACTTTCAGCTGCTCTCGTTTGGTCAGTCCTGTGTTCAAAATACTGTGTTTTGGCCCTACTGGAACTTTAGAAGTGAAACTTCCTATGCTTTTTTTTTTTTTTTTGAAAACAAACATACTATTACATTTCCCTGCATCACTTTATTACAGGAACCTGTTATATTTACAGGCACAGCGCACTGGAATTTACCAGAGAATCCGTCTGTTTGAAAAAGTGATTTTTTTTTTTTTTTAAAACTTACGATTTTTAAATTTAAACCTATGGGCAGACACCTGTTTGCTGTGTTTTCTCACACAGAAGAGTGACTCTGGCATGAGCCAGTGGTCCTTTTTTGCTGCAGTGACTCAGCCAGTGGCTCTTCATATCAGGAGGAGCACATTAACCCATTTCCTTTAAAATCCACGGCCAGGGGAATGAAAGCTGACATATTTTTTGACATAAGAAAGGCTCAGGATTTTATTCATGGAGGCTTTGCTTGCTGAAGTCTGGTTGTTTAGCCCAGGAACTGGTTAGAAATGAAACGGTGGGCTCTGAAAAGAGTCACAGTCATGAAAACCGAACCCTAAACAAAACACTTCAGGTTAGCGTAAGGGAGTGAAAGTGCTTTCAGTGACTAACCAGTTAGCAAGAAAAAAAGCCTTTTGTTTTCCCATCTTGGAGGATGCTGTAGACAGAATAGGTTGAGGTTTGACTGTATAGCTTATGCCAGGGAGGCAAAAAAGATAAAATTTACACCCGTAAACTGTGTAAACTTCATAGGTTCATGTACAGATTTTGTCCTCCCTGGAGACTCGCCCTTGAAGTGCAATGAGCAACAGATTAACTGTTTAAACAGCTAATGATTGCTCAGGTTATAGTCGTGCCCATCTCCTTCTAACAGGATGAATGGGTGGAAAGGACAGAGGAAGGAAATGCAGGGATGCGGAACCTCTAGAACCAAGCCCAACTAGACTTTCCATGGATGTTCAAAACCTAAATCTGTGTTTAAAAGCTCATTTTCTTGGCCTGCTGAAGTGTTTTGGAGCACTAGCCTGGGGTTAATATCATGCCCATGTGTCTGCATAAGCTATAACTGATGGTTGGTCTATTCTTGGGTCACCCACAGGCCCTTTTCAGTTGATTTTTTTCTAAATCTCTACTGCTGTCACTCACACATGCCCTTGGAGGACAGGATTTTTTAACCTTCCCAGTACTGATTCTCCCCACTGATGAGTCAAACTGGGAAAAATCTAAAAAGCCGCTACTGAAATTCTAATTATTATTAACAAATACTTAAAATAAGCTCAGTTACAGTGGCAAAAAAGACAACGAGCGCTTGCATTGTATTGATCACACAGTGCAAAAAAACCACCTTTGTCACTAATGGTTAAAAATCTAATTTTCTGTAGTGCAATGTAATCTCCAATTCCCTATCCTCCTCTGATGATTGATCATTCTTCATCCCATGGCTGGCTGAACAATTACTGATCCTTTTAACTCGGTCAGCAGAATGCTTCCTTGCTGTTATCTGTGGCCTGGAGACACATGAGCATGCCTCTGTAAATCAAAAAACCATGTTATGTAGCTCCCTGAATGCAGAATCCGTGACAACAAACCTGGGACTGCACACGCAGTGAACACGTCACCGTTCACCCTCCAGCTACAGCATTGTGGTGAACCATTTTAATGTAAGGAGACTTTAAAGCTGCACCCAAATCTGTAGCGTGTTTCACTTTCAGAAATATTTGATGTTTAATTTGTCTTTATCTCTCTCCCTCTCTTTCTGTACATCTTTGGCAGTGGAAAGCAGAGCATGGCCAAGGCAGATGAGCTGCTGAGTGTTACAAAGAACCACGTTAGCTGCAAATCTAACGTGTTGGTTTTGCCCTTCCATTGGAGTGTGGGGGATTTTGCCTTAGTGTTTAACACTCTGGGCCTTCATTCCTTCTGCAGCAGCTCTAGAGGGATCTCTGCAGTTCTGCAAATTCCAAGTTTTTACTGAGTTTCTTATGTGCTACAAATAGCTTAAGGTTATGGATTTAGGGCTTCCCTTTTTAAATGAATGACTGAGATCGCTCTGAACATTTGCTGAAGGTTTGATCTGTTTCCAGACGAGCTGTCTGGCTTGAAGGAGTGGTTGTGTTGCTGCCTGGGTCGTGCCTACCTTTCCCCTCTGTCCTGACAAGGGGTCAGTTCTGTGTTATTATCTCTATTTAGACCTTTTCTGGTTATCTTTTTTAGAGCTTAATTCAGCTTCTCTTTTCTCTGTCTCACTTTAAGACAACTATGTATTTTTATTTCTTTTTTTTACTGCAAGGCATAATAATTTGATATGATTAAATATATGCAACAGTATTTTTTCCATATCTCACCCAGGTTGGGTTATGCTAATAACAATATTGAGGATATTTATACAGTTTGAAATAATTCAACAGAGATTAACTAATTATTCAGCGCAGGGAGGTAAATGGAGGGAAAATTATCATTTGTTTTTTAAATAGAATGAAAGCTGAAGTGACTCAGTTCTGTAATGAGATGGTGTAAAAGTAGGTGGAAGTCTTTCAACATTTTTTTTGAGAAAGAAGCTTACCGTGCCTTTCAAGACTTTCAAGTATTGTAGTGACTTAATATATCAAGATAGTCTTGATAAATGTATTTCTCATTACTGGATCAGTGTCATTTTCCCTGAACAACTGTGAAGCATCAATGTTTTTTCTAGTTCAAGTCTGTGAGCACCTAATGCAAAAATTACTGGATAGACCAGATTCTCTTTGACATGAAGGTAGTTTATGCTATGCCAGTACTGGTGGATTGTATAAATAACAACATAAAAATTGATTGATTCTATTTTTTGGTTTTGTTGTATCAGAAAATGTCATCCTTATCTTTCAGTATGGCACAATGACTATGTAAAAAAAAAAAAGAAACCAGTTCAGAAAAGTCTTAACTGCATTTCAATCTACTAAATTGCTGAAAAAAATCATGAAGGAAAGGGAAGTTAATATGAAGGACTCTAAAATAAAACAAGCTGTCCTCCAACTGCATTTCCTGTGCTGCTGTTTCAGGGCAGTAGGAACATTTAATAAACATTAAACAGAATTGGTTAATTTAATATGAACATGTAAGAAAAAGTAGAAAGATTTATACAGAATTCTGTCTGAAGGCATAAAACAGGACTTGAGAGTCCCCAGACCAGTCCAGCATTCTTCAAAGGTTATGGAAAATTATTTTACACTGTTATTTTGCTGCAAAGTAAGGTTTTGGACATCTTCCGAACCATAGTGGTTTGTGAAATTATTACACATTTTTCTCTTTTTAATCCTTTTGAGTTCTATCCAGTTAATCTATATTATGTAGTCTCTTGTAATCTATATTATGTAGTCTCTTGGTTTGTGTCAGTGAACACTGTAAGGATTTACTCCAGCCTATCACTGAAGTAAGGTTTGAAAATATGTGTAAAGTGGGCTCAGGATAGACTCATCCAGAGCTCTGCTTAGCTGGCATTTCTGGTTGGCAGCAAACTGTTGATTACTGCACACCTACAAAGCTTCGTGCCCATCTTCTTTTGTCTTCATCAACCCCAAATTTCCTGGTTTACTCATGAGTGTCCCGAGGGACAGCAGCAAGTGCAGTGCTGAAGTCAAGACAAATTATCTCTGATGCCTCCCTCTTATCTGGTGGACCCATTATCCTGTCATGAAGGGCAATTGGATTGTTTTGACGAGATTTGTTCTTGACAGATCCATGTTAGCTGCTTTTTATCACGTTTCCTATCCTGTAGGTGCTTTTAAATTGACTCTTAAGTGATTTGTTCTAGTATCTTTCTGAACATTGATGTTAGATTGGCTGATCTATAATTTTCCAGGCCCTTTCCCTCATTTTGGAAGTGCTCATAAAGTTTACCCTTCACCAGTCCTTTAGAAACTTTCCTTTCTATCTTTAACAAATTCTCAAAAATAAGCTTTAATGACTCACAGATTTCATTGGCTGGTTTCCTGTGTACCCGAGGGTGAACTGAATCAGGTCTTGTCAACTTGGATGCAAGTAATTTATCAAAATATTTTTTCACTGCTTCCTTTCTTTCTTCTTCTTTTTCCAATATTTTTCCCCAACACTGTGTCCTAGTCATCATCTATTCTGTCTAATTCTGCTGTAATGCACTTGAAAAAAAAAAAACAAGAACAACACACTAATGACTGTTAAACTCTTTTAGGGGTTTACATTCATGCATTATAAACATCCCATTTCACATGGACATCCCACTTTATGCATTGTATTAATGTACATCCCATTTAAACCCTCAAGATAAGCTTTACAAGGGACTTGAATGATTTTCAAATCTTACAGTTACACTCAGAAACAAGGAAATTGCATTACTGGGGAAATTATAGTTACTGAAACTCACCTGTGATCTAATAGCAGCTGACAGTATATTTTAAACAGGAGTAAAAATGAAGATATGTAATACCCTCTGTCCCCTAAACCTTTTCATGAGTAACCAAAAAGTATGCTTAATTGTAAGCATGTGGGTTTTTAATTAAAACCCCGATTATTTTTTGTAAATGTCTGAAATTGTCAATTGTAAAGGTAGACAAGAGTAAATAGTGTTCATTCTCACAAACCAAGAGAGTACATATAATAGATTAACTGGATAGAATCCCAAATAGGTTAAAAAATATATATAATTTGTTAAAATTTCACAAACCACTATGGTTAGGAATATGTCCAGAAAGACAAATTCTCTTTAACCTTAGTAAAATATTGACTGCTGGGTTAAAGCTTTAGCTGTCTTATTTATGTGCATTTAAAAAAAATAAATTCCAAGAACTATTTACAGTGATTTTAAAATTTCACTACGGTTTTTATTTTTGAAGAGCAAATAGTGGAAAGTACTTTGTAATGTGTTCTTTTTTGGGATCTTGTTCTTTGTTTTCTATATGCAGAAGGGATTTTTATCTCTGTGTGGCTCTTCAGTTCAGATGCATTCTGTATTGCTCCATTTAGACAAACTGTTTGTTACTATGGATTTTCAAAATTGCTCAATTTCCAGACTTGCGCAAGAATCTCCCCTTCCAACCTTAGCCAGTTTTTCAGCATTTCTCATCCAGGTGCAATGCATAATTTCATTCAATGGCAGCCAGGAGAGTGTGCAGTACTCCTGACAGTCCCAGAGGTACTTCACGGAGCCGTCAAACTCCGCAAGGACAGTTTGTGTGCAGCCAATACTGACTCAGCAGAATCCAGGGCACCTTTTAAAAGCACATGTAATCACTGTTTATTTTGAGCACAATGGCTTGTGAAGCCAACAAAATTTGGGGAGAGCATCTTTGGCTTCGTGGTGTTATCTAATATTTCCAAGGCAGATACATAATCTGGAATCCAGAATTCATATGTGAATTTAAGCCTCATTACTCTGCGAACAGATTTAGAAGTAATGCCTGTATGTGTGTTTATAGGTGGAAGGTTCTTGCTCTGAATTGACTCTGGAGTACCAGTACAATGTAATTGCTTGAAAAATATCAGTTTGCTGCAATTCAGGAAAGGCCCATGAGAAGAGAAAACAATGCAAACACCTCTTCCCTCACTGCATTTTGTCTTTCCGTGCTAGAAAGCCCAACAGCACAAAGTTGTCATTAATGGGCATGACAGTAAGGAAATAACTGTTGAAAACTTCCCTCAGAGCAAGGTTTCAAGGACATGTAGCTCTGGAAAGCTCCCATTCCTTCCTGAAAATTAGAAAGTTCTTTTCATTTGTGTGGAAAGCAAAGGGGAGCAGCTTTTGAGAATCCATGGCTTTTGTAGCATGCACCTCATACATAAACATCTTGGCAGATTTATATATATGTAGAGGAATAAGTAAGCCTTATTGTCCAAACTACACAATAAAAGTGTTTACATTATCAAAGGGATTCAATAATGTATTTCTGACTGAAGGGAGAGGCTCTTATGCATGAAATGGTGTTTTAAATGAAACATATTCTTCAGTTGTTCCCATCACCTCCATCCATTTATGTGTGCTCTTAGAAAATCCTTAATGAAGAAATTATCTGTTTGCCAAGCAACAAACTCATAGATAAATTTTAAATATAATTAACCTCTTTGTCTTTAATTGCAACTGTATATCCACTAGCAGCTTCAAGCACTTCAATAAGCAATTTGCATTCTTTTCAATACTGTCACACTTTCAAAAGTGCCCTAGGGCAAGATTTTTCAGTATTGATTTCAAAGAAGGACAAGTCTCTAAGTTTTTTGAAAGTCTTGCTATATCTTTAGGTGAAAAAGAACTTGGGAAACATTGTTTGTTTTTAAAAGTTAGCAGAGAGATCCTAAATCACTTGTTACTTTTCTAAAATGAAGCACAACTATCTTCTAATTAGCTCATTTTGCTTATTAAGTATTTTCTATTTTTGTATAGCAATGATTTCAACAGAATGGTAATTGAAACTCTTTAAAAAATAGAATTTAAATTATGAATCTGACTGTTAGGGAAGTCATCTATTTAAAATAGGAGTCAGTGAAATGTTCTCGAAATTGAACTCTAAACTGTGAAGGGCTTCCCAGAAATAATAACAGGACTAGTCTGCGTTAGGTAACAGAAGCCCAAAGGCAGAAGCTGATATATTATAAAAGACAGTATTTATGGCTCATTAGAAAAAGTCACAATTCAGCGCAGTGTTCAAACACATGACGCTGATGGGGAAAAAGGCACGTAATTAATTGAGTTATATGGGAGACAGCAGGCAATTAAAACTCAGATCTAAAGTTGACTGTGTAAAAGTCTGGCTCCTTCCTAGTCTGTTTGGAGAGGACTGTGGTGTGTGAAAACCACGGGATGCACGAGCCCTTCTGGAACAGCTGGACACAGTAATGGCAAAGGAACAGTCTGGGAAAGGGTTGAGGTTTCTGTGGGTTTTTTAGAACTTTCTGCCTCAGGTCCCATCAGCCCCTTTGCACTGGGTACTTGTTATTGTTGCGTGTTTGTAACATACCTGCTCAAAGACCGTCCTGCCTAAAGACACAAGGTGTGGAAGGGTCACCGAGGCCCAGGGGGATGCAGCAGAGCAGTGGCAAAGGGAGTTGTGCCCTGCAGGCTGTGGAGGGACCCTCATCCCGGTTACCTCAGCGTGGAGCACCCACCGCTTTGTTCGCCTTGTGCCCCCTCGGACAGACACAGCACAGCCCTGGCTCGGGGCACTCGGCACTGATGGGTCCTTGGAGCTTTGAACCTCTGCATGGTCAGGAAAAGCAAGGAAAATTTCCATATAGGAAATCCCAGGGAAAAAAAAACCTACTTTCTTACTGCTGCATTTGCTATCAAGTATTTATTAACACTGCAGCCTTATTATTTGTCAGGACTGTCACGTTTGTGCTTATTGCTGAGGTTATTTTTGAACATGAATCGCAGTTTAAGTAACCTTGTCCAATGCTCTTTTGCTGCTTCTTTTCCCTTGGTTGCTTTTCTCTTCTCATTCTCTACACTTCCAATAAATATTTCAAATTCAGTTGTTGCTTTTTATTGCGCTTTGGTCACAGAAGACAGGGAGCTTGGCTTAATCTGCACTCTGGAAGGTAGATAAGCAAAATAGAAAAGAGCAGACAATTCCTGGGTCAATGGTCTTGGGAACAATGGCACAAATACCACACTGCAAAAACTCATCTGCAGCTTTGAGTCAGACTGCAATGGTGACTTTTGATTTCTTGGACAACTTATTAATTTACATTAAAAAAACCGCCCACAATAGAATTATCACAGAAAGGATGGAGGTGGGAATTGTGATTTAGCGCAAAAGGGAATACAATGAGGATTGCTTCTGTTTTCAACATACTTTTAAAATATGTTTAATATTTTTAAGTCACTTTTGGCATTTTGGTAATTGTCACATTGTTAGAAAGTTAAAAAATAAGGCTCAGTTATGTATTTGTGTTTTATGAAAGGACTAAAATGTATGCATGGAGATCATCCCTGAGACGTGTAGTTCAAGTGAGTTTTTGGCAGGTTTTCTCTTATCCCACCAGGTACTGTGCCCCAATGACCTTGATCTGCAAACTCAGGAGCTGGGATTCTCCTCTGGCCTATTCAGGCTCAGAACCCTTGCTGCCCATGTTTTTTTACTCTACTAGCACAACTTTCTACAGCCAAAGTACCACTTAATCTCTTCTGATGTGGGAGTGCTGTTCAATTGAGGCTTCCCATTCTCCAGAACCAGTCTTTTGAGTCAGTTTTCATCATACTATTATGCGAATGGAATGAATAGAGCAAAAGGAGAAAAGAGACCCTTAGTGAAGTCAGTGGTCTAGCTGTGGATGTAGGACTCTTAGATATCCTTGTGTTATAATGCAAGTCATTTCCTGGGGATCATCTGATATTTGTCATTTTCAAGCAAAGTAAAATACTGTATTTCCAGCAGGATCTCCTCTGAGTCAGTTGGCAGCACCTCATGGTGATAGGTTGCACAGACAGAATTTTCTTTCATGCTTTGATGAGAACAGGAATCAAGACACTACTTATGTGAGAGGCAGAAACCTTAATATTGCCCTGAATGGTTGCAGTAAGCTGCAAAAAATGGAATTTTGTGCTGTGAAATGGGGGGGAAACCCTCTGGATAGCATCATTATCAACTGTGTGTGATCCTATTGAGATTGCTGGTGTAGGATAATGGAAAGCTTGATATGGTACAATTATGTGTAAATAAACTCAATATGCTGTGACATGAATGATCACTCAGTGTCAGAGCTGTAGCTGGGGAAATGATTAGGCTGCTTTGCAATGTGAACAAAGGCTGGCACAGGCTGTGAAAATGAAGGCAAAAGCTCCAAGTATGAAAATAGAAAATAGTTTAAGCATAAAAGAAGAAAATACCAATAGAGAGTAAAAAAAATTGTTGCTGCACAGGAAACATTTCAAAAATAAGTGCTATACTTCAGCATGATTAATGAAACCACAACATTCTGCAGAATTAGAAGTTATGCTGGAATAACAGGAACTTATTTGACACATTTGACTTCTGAGACATGAAACATTGCCATGAGTCTAGCTGCGTTAATTGCAGGACTAAATATCCTCTATACAGATATCACCTATCTAAATCCTTTACCCTAGCTTGAAAGAAACTTTTGCCGAAAGAGCATTTGCCAAATTTTCCAAGAAAAAAAATNTGTTTGTTTGTTTTGGGGATTTTTTTCCTTATATGCTAACTAGAAAGTCTTTAAAAAATGGGTTTGTAGTTTTCTATGCTTTCTGTTTTATAATATAGCAATGCTGTAAGGAATAATGATGTACATCTATAGGGCTGTAACCAAACTTGTAAGAAGTTTGGAGTGAAATATGATGTATTTGTGAATTTGTTAGGATGAGTTTGTGATCAGCCCCAGTTACAGAAGAATGGTTCTTCTCCTTCTATAAGCACTACATGCTTCTGATCTTTGTTCAGTCATTGTTAAAATCTGATTTTTGGTAAATTTTTTCCAGTTCAGATTTGGGGAAGGATGAAGGATATTCATTAAGACCCTCTGAACCTAAAAGATAGTGCCCTGTTCTACAAAGTCTATACTACATGTTTAGCTGCTTTGTAGCTGCTTTGCTAAATCGTGTAAATACGGTTGGATATCAATAAGACTTTGCCAAATGCTGCACAAAACGTTTCTGCTTTGCTTGCAATTGCAATTCTGCCATTTTTTCCTCTTCATTTTCATTCTGGTCTCTGCAAATTCTCAGCTTTACTATTGTCACTGTCACTTGCAGAATATAGCAATGGATTTCCTAGGCAGATATGCAAAAGATAGTAGAGATACTGCTGTGAACTGTGTTTTGAGAATATTTCTTGTCTTTTGCATTGTTAATTTTCAGGATATATATGCAGGACACCAAATAATTTTTATTTCACTATTTTCATTTCTCTGCTGATAGCTGGAATAATTTGATAATACAATTAAGGAAGAAAGGTTCTACAAACTGCTTGAATTACATTAAACTTTTACTGAAGAGTTTCATAGCAATGACCAGGCACTCCGAGAAAGGCGATTTCGAGTCACCCTCGCACCCAAACAGGAGCTTCAGAGCATTAGTTCCTTACACCTATCCATATAAAATGGGCACAGGCATGGCTTCATGTTCCTTGTCTGTGTGTACAGATTGCAAGCTCTCTCTGTTTATGCTTTATCATTCTGTATTTGTCTGTGGAACGTTGCTCTTAGAGTAGGAATTTTCCAAATGGCAAATATGGCCCTTTAGGACACCATGTCCTGCAGGTATAAAATCACTGTTGATGATGAGTTGGAACAGTTTACTTGAACTAAGCAACTGAAGTTAGTTGACAAGGCTGCTCTAATGTAAATGTTGTCACAGAAAGTTTGATTTTTTGGTTTCTTGCTGTGGTCAGACATATTGTGGAGTTAACAGTTTTCTGTCAGTCTTCATTTCCCAAGCAGTAGGAAAGTATTTCTATAGTTGCAACAGACTGTTAAGTATCATCTTTTAGCTGATGTTTATTTATGAGCTTAGAAATGTCTTTTTTAGGCAGCAATGATAATTCTTTTGGTGTAGCACTCCCATAAAGCCTGTCTCATCCTATTTCTCTCTATTCTATGGTTCTCTGGTCTCTAAGAAGGCAATGGTAGCTAATTTCCAAAATCCTCAAGTACATGTTATCCCCTTTCTTCATTTTTTGCTCCAAGCATTGATTGGAACAGTGCTGAAAATACCTTAACTGGGTGAATAAAATCAGTAGTCAAACACAAACTTACAGTTATTATGCTCTAATAATCTCTTTAGCAACAAGGCATGAATCATAAAATAATAATTTATAGCTAACATGGCTTAAAGACAAGGCCAAAAGCCAACTGTCATCGACAGTGCCATGGATGAATTATTACATCGTTATTCGAACTCTGAAACCTCTTGTGTCATCATTATATGATTATTAAAAAGAATGAAAATCATATTCATCAAGGTAATTAGTTTCTTTTTAAAACATAATGCACATGGAAATATGCATTTTACTACACCATCTAGCACTATGGAAAAATATTTAATTTTTATTCTGAAAATTAAATTACGCAGTTTTGAGGAATTTCTGCATTGCTGAAGATCATCAGCTCATGTGGTTATTTTCCACCTAGAGAAGGTTCGTTCAGCTATTTCTGATAAAAAGAATGAGACAAAAAAAAATCAGAATTTGAATAAAAAATTAGAATTTTTGAAATATAATTTTTAAATTTTAGTAGTGTCTCATTAGAAATAATAAGTAGAAAGGCCCAAGGTCAATAAAACAGCAAAGGCATGGTTATTTCAGACAAATATCTAAGAAAATCTGTTTATGAATAGGCACAGGCCTCTGTGTTACAAGTGTGTTTTCAAACTGCTGCTTAAAAGTATGCTGTGGTCATCCCCAAAGCTGTGTAAGAAGTGCCCAGTTCCTTTATAGGGCTGAGTGAATAGAAAATTCTCATTCACCTCAGTCTAAATTTTATACCTTTTGGCATCAGCTTTGATAGGCCCTACAGATTTTGCTTTGAGATGACATCCAGTTCATTGCATTGGTCCATCTGTGAGAGCAATGCCTTTTTTTTATGAAAACACTTCAGGCATTTAAAACATTTCCTTAAAACATGTCGTGTCTTTCTCTTGTCCCAACAAGTTTTCTTCAGTGCTGGTTACGCTGGCATCAGTGATCCTCTGCGGCCCAGGTGCTTGCTGAGAAGTTCCTAGAGCATAGAGATTTCTGAATGTGCACCCAAAATATATTTAACACTGGAAGAAACTTGTGGAATGTGATGATTAATAGATGATTAGTATGATGATTAATAGAATGTCAGATGCTGCAATAGGTATTCATTGTGGATGTGCTCACAGAGAATGTATAAGAGGACAAGGTGGAAGAGGGTTCACAGGATGCAGGGCAGATGTCCTCGAACAGGAGTGAGGCTTCCCATTATGTAAATTGGTGCAAACACGTGGTTTTGAGACCAAAATGCAGTGTCAGGCTGAGGTGGACCTGAAATGAAGCTTCTAGCTGATGTGAAGAAAAAAAAAAATCTTTATGGATTTTTCCTTTGTATCCTTTGGAGGTTCGTATCTTAACCACCCAGGTCTTTAAATATGTACCTGCTTTAAAAAAAACACAGAATTGAAATAAAATGTCGTGATAGTTCTCTTCAGAGGTACAACAGCCATTAAGTTTGAGAGAGTTAGAACTGTGGGGTTTATTTTGGACTCCATTACTTCAGTGTTTAAGGTCCCCCACTCCCACCATCTCCACAACATTTGCACGTACCAAATTCCAGTCCACGTGGAGTTCAGAGGAGCTGTATTAGTGCAAAGTTGGTCAGAGTGCATTGGAAGCAATGATAGCTGCAGACATAAAAAAGAAATTGAAACTAAAAGATGTGATGTAAAGCAAATAAACCCCCAAAAGAGCAGCACTTCAGATATTGCCATCTAATTAGACTATCTTTTTATTCCTTCCCTTATTTTTGACTCTGCAGGTGTTGGTAGCAGAATGTACAGCTAAACATTCAACACTTTATTTCCTGCTTTGTTTTATATGTGGCAATTGGACAGAAAGTCCAAAAGGGTTCCTTTTTATAATGGATTATTCCCCGTGAACACCCTGGCTGTAAGCACTCTATGACAGCAAGGTTATTGTAAAATAGCTTTTTTTTTCCCCTTTGAAGTAGAACTATAACACCGAGAATAACTTTTATGAGGCCTTGTGGGAATCTTGTTCTTTATGAAACTCAGTGATTATGTTCAGAGTTTGGAATAAATGTTCTTGTGAACTTTTTAAAAATAAAAGGAAGGAGGAAAAGGAATGAAAGCATTTGTAGCATTAAGGGTCAGGTACTCTATTAGATGTAGTTTATTGGATTCCCTGCCCTGACTCTCACCCTAAACTAGGGTTAGAGATGCCTAAGCACTGCTCTATAGAGCAGGGACTATGGAGGCCTGGTGGTATTTTTGTCAGTCCACCCAGTCAAAGGGAAGGATTTTGGAAGGGCCAGTCCAATCTGATGAATCAACAAATGGTTACAAGGCAGGTGCCACAGCCAAGGGTTCAGCTACTTAGACCATGGGACTCGCTTTGGGAAGCTTGCTCTTATGGGGGCTGATGGGGTCCGTCTATCAGAGAAGGGGAAGAGCATCTTCAGTGTGCTAAAGATGAAGAAACATGAAGAGTAAGAGCATCTCCAGTCACAGGCTGGCCAATTTGCTGAAGAGGGCTCTAAACTAAAGGTGCCTTGGGAGGGGAATCTGAATCCATCCCACTTCTGCCAGATGGACAACAGTGCCAGCAGGAGATGCCCAGAGCCTGGAGGGGATTCACAGGTCAGCAGGAGAACACCTGAAGAGCAGCACGAAGGAATTCTGGCCACTGCAACGAGGAATTCAGCTTCATCGTGGACCCAGCTTAGATGTGTCCATGTAAAAGCACAGAGCATGGCCATAAACAAAAGGAACTGGAGACGTGCACGCACCTGCTGGGATATGATCCTGTTGGCATCACAGAGACATGGTGGGATGGCTCCTGTGACTGGAGTGTGGGAATGGCAGGGGGACTCGAGAGAGATGATGTCAGTGGCCAGCTGGAACACTTGGAGCTCTGCCTGGGGATGGATGATGGGCCAACCAAGAGCTTAAGGGTCAGGATTAAACAAGGGGCAGGGACAGCTGACCTTATAGGAAGGATCTACTACAGGCTGGGCTGCCTGACCAGAAAAACTGAGCAGATCAGACCCCTCTATAAGCAGGGAGGAGCAGCCTCACCTTCACAAGCCCTGGTCCTCCTCCTGGGGGACTTCAACCACCCTGATATCTGCCAGCACAATAGGGCATAAGCATTACAGGCAGAGATCCAAGAATCTTTTGCAAGATTTTTAAAAGAGAAACTTCAGACTGCTGCTTTTTTTTTTTTTTTACATAGAAAGATTGGAATGAGTGAGTGACATAGTCCTGCCCCAATTGATTTCGGTTTGCAAGAAAATGCTGAAGAGCTGAACAACAAACAAGGGCTAGGTAATTAGCCTATTCAAATTTCAAACTGTAATTTTCTTTAGAGTTCTGCTTTACTTTCTTCTTGACTAGGCCTTTATGCAGAGATCCTAAGGCAGGAGAGGAATGCAGGAAGAGCCTTTGAGAGTTGTGCAGGGAGAAAACAATGATTTCATTGCCATGCAGCTCATCAACTGTCTCCCATCAGCATCTGCCTGAATGGAATTTCATATGAACGTATGAAAGCCCTCCAGAAGTGAAGGACAATACAGGGATGAAAAGAAATCGAACATCTCAAAACCAGGTTTCATCTTTTCCTAGAGTGCCCAAAGATTAATTGAACTACCATCTCAGCAAAAGCAATGAGACCCTGTAAAGTACCTTCAGAGAAATAAATACAGAAACGTTTAGTTATAGGAGTAGTAAACTTTGTCTCCTGATTATATAACACATGGAAAAAATACAAAGAAAGAGATGGGAGGAAAAAAAGCCACTTATACTGAAAACCTTTTCAACTCCTTGTCATGCTCACCTGTTTTCTGGCTCTCGTGAAAAATAAAATATTTGCTGAGCTGAGGAACATCACAGAGTTCAATGCTGAAAGAATATGCTGACGAGTCCCACAGTTTCAGGACTGCAAAGGCAGGATAGTTAAACACCCAGTGGAGCATATTTTCAGAATACACAGTCACACATAGGCTTGCATTTTCATGGGGGATCTTACAAAGCAGGGAAGGCAGACAGAGGAGAGAATGTTAACACTATCAACTGGAAAATTTAAAGAGTTTTTTATTTCTGGTTTAATTTTTAAGAGAAGAATTTGTTCTTTTCTTTTTAAATGTAACCCAAACAGTGGGTGATATGTGTCTGGGAAAGGCACTGACAGTAGTTAGTGTTGGGGCAGGCTACCAGTCACTCATTCAGGTGCAGAGGGTCAGTCATGGAACCTCTTAAACCTGTTTTTCTCTACGAGGAATTTCTGACTTACAAATTTTGTCACTTTTCCCTCATTTTAACAAGGTGTTAACAGCTAGAGAGTGCAGTTAGAAATGCAGTTTGTGTTGTGCTCAGGCTGGGGAATGTTGTTACACTTTTCCTTTCAGGACTGGTTCTCCCTGTTCCCTCAGAGCTGGGGAGCAGCAAAGCAGTTTTCCTGGATACAGCCCTGGTTATGTCCCATGAAATTGATATATTTCACTGCAACGCTGAAAGTTAAGCATGTGCTCAAAAGTCTGAGGATCACTGTGTTTCAAGCCATCAGTTCAGAGACAGCGAAACTCTTCAATCAGACATAATTTCTTCATCAGCTTCTTCCCTGGATGTAAGGCTAAGAATACAGATTTCAGGAGTTATTTGAGGCGCGTCCTACTGAGCAGCTGGTGTTTGTGCCATGCATTAGCTGTGTAAGAGCAGCTCTCATCTGGAAGTTGCTGGATCACGAGCTTTTGGAATGGGAAACGTGCTTTCCACTGTGTTCATTAACACATACGAGAGAGAATTTTGGCTACAGAGCTTTGCAAAGAGACGCCCAAAAGTCTAATGCTGTAGCTTTCGTTACTGCTGTGATGAGGCAAAGCTGTTCTCCACGTCAGCTGCTCACAGATGCTGCTGCAGGCCTTGGGTGATGCATCGCTGGTCACCCTCTGTTTCTTCATATTCTTGAGATGATGAGGCTCTAATTCATGGAGTTCTCAAGACAGGGAGCCAGTGGTGCAGAAAGTGACTAAATTCTGCTGCTTGCTGACAGCACCAATCTTGTTAGTCTCTTCTGTTGTTGGAGGAAGCAAATAGGAGCAGAAAAACAGGGAAGGAAGATCATTAACTATAAATTATTCTTATGCTAAAAATAAAATGTTGGGTGTTGTGGAGTATGTGGTATATTTTTTGCACTTTTTCTGACAAATGTGGAAGTTTGCAATTGATGCATTTGCTTTCTTAATAGGACTTGCACTTTTCAAGAATGGATCAGTCACACGGATGTATTTCCTCAATGGCTAAGTGGGTGCATGACACAGATTTTAGGTTCATGCTGTTTCAGAGGTAGCCCATGAGTCTGGTGAGTTTCTGTGGATTTCTACAGAGCCTCTGAAGACAATCTTCCAATATTTTTATTTGCCATTTTTTTTCTCTGTTATTCCTATTTCTATATATATTTTATATGGGTTAACTTTTTAATGTAAATGCTCTGATATTTATGTAATAAGGAAGCACCCTTGTAGAATTCTACACGATTATTTATTTTTGCCCAACATGTCTCACAGGATGTGATTTGGGAAGTGCAAGTGAGCTTGGTATTCAAGGTGTGAATATGAATTTGGTCTGAGTAATAGCAACTACATTGCCTTATTCTACAACGTATAAACTTTTCCTGAAAACTCTTTGTATTCTCTTTACTTCTTTCAATCTCTTTGAGGCAAAACAACCATCCCAATTGAAGGTAATTTACAGTGAAATTACTCCCCCTGCTTATAGTGGATATGAAATGTACAGCTAGAAGTGATATTGAAATTGTGAGGGGATTTTTTTGATATAAATGGGAATGTTGTTGGCCTTTGACCTTGATTTCAGGTTTGAAAGTCACTTCCCTATGAGGCACTGTAATTATTACCATAACTGGGGTTTTCATTGAAGCACTTTTAACAACAATAATAATATCAGAAGGGTAACATTTGTTAGAAATTCCTTCTGGAGATCATGGCAGTTTGCATTAAAAATATGTTTTCATAATCTCTTCCCCGCAACAAGGAGTCTTTTTCATATGCTGTCAATTGCTTAAAATGGTCTCTTTTCCACTGAGCTTTTAGATAGTGATATAAATTTGTTGCTTGTCTTCATTAAAAACAAACATAACATTCTCTTTTGGTAAACTATTCTTACAATTGAAACACTTTTTTTTTAAATCAGTTGGTGGGTTTGCTTTGCCAAAGGTTGTGTGATTGGGTTTGCTTTACGTTTTAGTTTGGGCTGCAGCAATCTCGTTAGCTAATGCTGAGGATCAGGAGTCTCTAGGCATGTGTGGAAAAGCTCATGAATTTGCCTAATGAGCTGTCGGAAAGGTTCCATCAACAGTGTCAAAAAACTTGTTTAAGGACCCTCCAGACGTATTCAAGAAGCTTGAATGAGCAAGGGCTAATACAAAATGAGTGCCGTTGGGCTAAATATTTCTGGAAAGGTCTCTGACTGCTGATACAGGGAGAATTAAAGGTCATGCTTGAGCATTTGTTTTTGAGGAGGGTATTTTTGAAATATGGACTGTAAAACATAGCTATTAATAGCTCCACTGTTATCTCTGGAAAGGACAATATGAAGGTGTGTTTGATTATATCCTTTTTGCCACAACACAAGGGCAGACAGGGCCTTTGCTATTCTCCACTAAGCACAGCACAGGGATTTGAAGAGTACATAAAACCCCAAACTTCTCTGTGGGGTTCTTTGAACCCCACAAACCATGGCATGAATTGGAATTGTGATAGATGGTAGATTTTAATGGATCAGCAAGGCAGTGGAAAACAGTATCTTCGGCATTTCCACAGTGTCACAGAGGAGACTGTGTAAGAGGAAGACTCTTTTTGACAGTTTCTGCTCTAAAGGAACTAAAAGGCACAAGGGGATGATCTCTTCACATGTCACTTATTTGGGAATTCACAGAAAGCCAGTAAATCCTCTGCATTATTCATGGCACAAGGGATATGGCATAGCATCCTTTTGGAGCTTACAGGGTATGTGGATGTCACTGTGCAGGGTATATTCTCAGGAAGATGTAATAGAGTAATGTGCTGTTAGTAACAGCCCTGTAAATAATTTATAACTAAAATTATTTGACTGGCTAATACCTTGAGTTGAAGAAATAGGCATCTGTTTTCTAACCATATGTCAGTAGTCTCACTGCTGTCATTGATAGAAATATTCCAAGTCTGTAAGAAGAAGCATATGTATAAATATTTAAAAATGGAAGATCAAGCACAGGAATATTTACTTCTGATGAGGCAGTGAATAAAATATCAGCTCCTTACAAGCCAACATACAGTGCCCAAAGAGATTCCAGGAAACCCCAAACCACATTAAAGCTACTGGATTCTAAGATAATTTTAATTTTTTTCTTTTTTATTATTAGCAGTTAAATTTTGGGCTGCAACACAATGAACAGTCAATTAGATACTTTTGACTTGAGAAATAAAAGATGGTTTGTAAAACTACCTCGTTTCGTTCTTGCTTTACTAACTATAAACGCTAATTTTGAGACAAAACCTGAGGTTTACTTCTCATCTGCAACTGTGAACAGCTAAAAACGCTAAAGTGGGTAACAGTTGCATGGGGAAAAAATTCTTTAGACATTTGTGCCTTTATTGTCTCATTGGTACAGTGATGCAGCTATACTATGAGCTACATGCATAAATTATCTATTTGTTTTCCAAATGTAAGAACCTTAATAACCCTTAATGAGATTTGATTCACTGTAAAAATATGCTTTTTTCTTTAGCTTTTCTTAAATGCAAAGCACAGATTTTTGTCTTAGATTTAGCCAGCACAGTTTTCTTATGTGTTGGTAGCCTTTTTTCAACTAGGCAGAAGTAATTAATGTTTCATTAAATGCCATCTACATATAAAATTACCTTCCCCAAATCTGTAATGAATAATTGCCTTCCTTTTAATTGAAAATGGGGGAATTTCAGTGGACGTTATTTACATCCCGGAATTTGATGGGGAATCTGTTGTCATCTGGTGATTATGCCCATCTATCTGTGTCATAACTGCATCCATACAGCACTAACATACTTCATCCCTGTCACGCTGATCAATTGAGTGTCTGTTCTGTGCACTGGCAGTGCTTGGGGTGCTCAGACATCCAAGCTGGCCAAGGCATTCTCTACACGTATTTTGTAAGCACGTGTGCATAGAAAAGAGGACATTTGTTACCCAGTTTTTAATCACTGAAAGAAATAAAATTCACCACAAAGAAATGCATGGGACATTGATAGAACTTGTAGGTCTTAGATCAGAATTCTTCGTGTCACTGTCCGTGTCTGCTCTCTGAGAAGGAGGGTGAGAAGATTGCTCAAAGGCAGGTGTCTGAAGTGTCAGGAATACCATCTGAATATGAAGGACAGACAACATTTATTGTTTAACGGGATGGATAGACTGCTCCATGACCAGCCAATCCTTTTTTAGGAGGTGATTAGCACCCGTTCCTGGGAGGATATTGTTAAGATTGTCCTTAAAGTGTCCTTAAAAACCATGTAGTTAGTGGGTTTAACAAAGCAGTTAAGCATGGAGACCCTCAGGTCACTCCAGCTGGGTGGCAGCTTTTGTGCTCCTAAGCCATGGTGTGCTGCTGTTGAGTGTGTTTTAAACTCATTTGAACTTCATTTAACTATAGAAGGGGTTGTAACATGTGGGACTCAGTCAGAAGGACACGAGGGTCTTCATCTCAGGTTTGTTGTGTCCGAGCCCCACGCTGGGAGCTGACAAGGGCTGTCATGGTTTCCCCTCTGTTGGCAACCAAGCCCTGCACAGCCACTCGCTCGCTCCTCCCTGCTGGGGTGGGGGAAGAATCAGAGTAGTAAAAGTAAAAAATAACCCATGGGTTGAGATAAAGACAGTTTAATAGGTAAAGGAAAATCTGCAAGCAGAAGAAAACAAAACATTCATTCCCCACTCCCCATGGACAGGCAGGTGTTCAGCCACCCCCAGGGGAGCAGGGCTCCAGCACAGGTAACAGTGACTTGGCAAGTGCCACCAGCCTGAGCATGTCCCCCTCTTCCTTCTTCTTTCACCTTGTGGTCTGGAATCCCCTTTTGGTCACTTGGGGTCAGCTGTCCTGGCTGTGTTCCCTCCCCAACTCCTTGTGTCCCCACAACATCCCTGCTCTCAGGACCATGTAAGAAGCAGAAAAGCCCTTGACTCTCTGCAAGTGCTGCTCAACAGCAATTAAAACATCCCTGGGTTGTCCACACTGTTTCCAGCATAAATCCAGAACACAGCCCCACGCCAGCTACTATGGATAAAGTGAACTCTACCCCAGCCAAAACCACCTCAGACATGAGATTAAATCTAGGTTTTTTCCTTCCCACTTTAAAAGGTACCTGGTTGGTGAGATTCCTTGCTGTAAAAAGTATGATGGCAGCCTCTCGCCTAAAATTACAGTTTGTATCTGTGCAGGCCAGAAAAGGTTCCTCCTTAATACAAATGGAAATCTACACTGGGCAGTCAGGTAGATTAGTCTCCCACAAATCATATTGATCAATGCTTTATATTTAGAAGTAGTTTCTGTTTTGCTTTGTTGCTCTTTCCAGGAAGATGTAAGGATTTCTTTTTTTCTTTGATGCATCACTGTCATTTAGATCAATGTGATGAATTACTTTAATTTCAATAAGTGTATGTATTTGGACTTGTTGCAGAACACCAGAATACATAACTGTATTATTTTTGAAAATACCATCCCTACCACTGGAAAATTTTGATGCCTTGTCCACACCCATCAGGAAAAGCAATCTCAGAGTTCTTTTTGATTCTCTGTTTACAGTACCCACCCATGCCTGTATACAAAATGGTAGGGTGGAAATATTGAACTCCAATATAAAGCTGTGGATTTAAGGGTGCAGTTCTCTTCTAGTAAGTGCAAAATACTGCCTGCAGGACAGTTGAGTGGCAGTCCTGTGGCCTCCAGGGATCCTTCGGAGAGTCTGCTGTGCTCCATTTAGCCTAGACAGGGCTTCTAAAGTGTTTGCTGATTTTACTAATAAATGTTTGTCAGCACTCATGACATGGCACTGATTAATCTTCACCCACTTTTATATTTTACACAGTAAAACAGTATCACCAACTGATTTTGTCAGCCTGACATCCCCTCACATATGAAATCCAAATTAAAGTACCCTGCATGGGTACCTGGTACAGCTTTACCTACCATCCATAGCAGGTACAGAAACCCTATACAGAAAGCACTGGGATATCCAAAGGAGGGTTTTAAAGGAGTGAGAAAGAACACAATATTAACCATAAAAACAATTAAAAGCATACTCTGCACTATTTCAACTATGATGTGGTTTTAAGGAAAATAAAGCCTGTATTCCTCCGTTCCGCAATTCTTTTTCCTAAGTGGTCCTGTTTGAGATATTATCCTTACAAAGTACTTTTATTAATAATGTTGGGGGAGGGCATAAATGGGGATGGTATTTGTTTTCTTGTTAATGTGAAGACTAAAAGTAATCAGACAGACTGTGCAGGAAGGTGATATAAAACTGAAAATGACTGTAGAGTTTGGGAGCACCTGTGGTGGTTCTCACTAAAGATCAGTGCAATTCAGTGTCCTGTCTCTCAGTCAGGACGTAAAAGAAGGAATGTCAAGTAAAAGAAAGAAAATTACTAGTCCAAGATTATTTAGGTACCAGCTCTCCATGCCTTAAGTTCTGGCCTGAGTGCCTATTGCTTTAATAGGGTAAAGGTCTAAGAGGGCGATGTTTGGTTTTCATTGACTATTTCAAGTGTTCATCTGAGAGTGTTCTGATAACCTTCATGGACTGATGAGCACAACTGATAGCTGTTCCTAAGGATCCTAATGGCTTCAATGAGTTGGAGCTGATAAAACAATCTGTTCTTTGACCAGCTTTCTCTGAAATTCCTGACATTCAGCTGTAACTATTGTTTAATCATTTTAGGAAATTAAAGAGTGTACTCTATGCTTCATTACATTGTTGCTGCAGTTATAATATTCAAAGCAGAGCAAATTAAGGTAGTGAATCTTATCTCACTAATTGAATATTACTGCAAACTTTTTTCAGACAAACCTCTAACTTTCTTGACAATGTTGATCATCTTGAAAAGAGATACAGAATTTGACTATGCCCCCTGCTATAATGTCTGTAATTTATTTTCATATGGTTTGTAGACATCAGTTACATCAAAATGTCTTCTGGTGTTACTGTGTCCATTTTTTTTCACTTGAGTTTCTTAGGACTGTATTCCCATTAAGATGACAGTTATTACATTATTTTGCATAACTTTTTTAACTTCTTTTTTCCAAGGTATCATTATATTCTTTGGCTTTCCTCAGGCTAATAGGAGTATGATGGAAACTGCTAAATGAATTCTCTCAACCAGAACTGTCATGCTGGAGTTTAAGAAACCCAAGGGGAAGTTTTTCTTCTGTGAGTTTTTTTAACTTAGGTAAACTCTTGATATCAGCACCACTCCTGAGGCAATTAATAATAACATTTAACTACAGTAGGTGTGATTAAGTTCCACCATTGCTTTATTTTAAACCTTCCATCTGAGATTAGCTATTTCACATTGTAAATTATGAAGACATCTGTCTTGTACCTCTGCAGTCATTTCTTTTCCATGCCAGAAAGCCCTGCTCTGTTCTCCTTGTCTATGGCTTTGAGTGCAGGCAGACTGCAGGTCTGTACGGAACTATCATAAGGTTTTTGTTTGGGGTTTTGATCCTTTCCTGAAGTATTGGATTCATTGGGGTTTTGACAACTTCTGGCTAATTTTGGATATATATATATATAAAACTAGCTGTAGCTATTTAGTCTTTCTTGAGTTTACCACTGCCTATGTGCAGTTAGGACTCTCTGGCCTTTCAGTGTATTGCTTTAAATATTTATCACCATGCAGATTTGCCTGCTGTTTTGTCATCAGATTGCTCAGTACTTTGAGGTCCTTTTGCAGTATCTTTTCACTCAGCTCTTTTTTTTTCAGTACTCTGAAATACTTTAGTATCATCAGTGCATGCTATTACACCTTTATTTACTTTTTTTTCTTTAATTCCTTGATGATTTCTCCTAAACAGTGGTCATTTTGAAATATTAGGAAAGAAACATCAACACTGACTGAGTTTCTGAAAAAAAACCCATCAGTCTGCTCAGGGCCAAACCCCTTTCTGGTTCAAGTATACATATCACGATTATATAATGTCAGACAGCCTTTTCTGAGGGTTGCATCAAATATTTAACCTCATAATCTCAAGACTTCCTCCTCTCACTTAGTTCATTAACTACATAATGAAAAAATGTAAAGTGTTTATAAATACAGTACTAGTTGTTGCCAATTCTTAGCTGCTGCTGGTCATGGAGAATAATAACTGATTGGTGAACATGGGAGCTCTGCAGCCTGAATGCTGGAAGAGGCTGAACCATTTACCTCCCATAAATAAGGCTTTACTGATTTGGCCTTCTGGTATGTTCTTAGTGTATGTTCCTGTGAAACTAGTGAATAACTTCAAAGTTGCTTGATTTCTGCTTGGCAGTGCAAACAAATGCAGTTAAATAGCTTCCAAATTAGTGGTGCTTACTACCTAAATGGAATATTTGAGCTGCCATCACTGAAGAATTTTATTTCATTCTTTGCTGACAAGTCTGGCAAATTTTATTTGGCACTTTTGACAGTATGTAATATGTAGGCAATGTGTGCTGTATTTATAAGAGCCGCACCACATCATGTGAAATATTGCCTGTCATTAGAGCTTCCATCAGTCTCATCTGACTGGCGTAAATCAAATAGAACAAATTCCCATTTTTAGAATAGGAATTGTTTTGGAAAGTGCGCCATCACGTAAATATATTGTGTTGGAAAAAAATAGAAGCAGAGAAAGTATTTGAAATGACACACATAAAACTGCAAATAAAACTGACAATAAATGTCAATATAACAAAGTGTACAGCCTATGTTCTTGCAGAAACCCTTAATAGAAGCTGATGTGACTTACAGTGAAAAGAAATGTAACTGTTAATAAATACACAAGTAGAGGAGTACAAACAAACCCACCAGAACACAGAGCCAATTTGGCAGCTGACATTAAGTTAATATTTCTTCTGTATTAACATGTGGTGCACAAGTGCGAATCTTCTCTTGCTGCTGTGGTGTTTCTCATGAGTAAGGCAAACAACCTTCTGTTTTCCAGGCTTTTCGGGTGACACGCTGCAGGTTGCAGCTGCACTTCACCTATCAGATTGTGATATCTCTGGGAAATATTATTTCAGTAGCAGCTCCAACTAAGAAAGGATAACTTTTTTTTATGTGATTCAGAATAAAATGTTTTGTTCTCAGGGAATTTTATATGTTGAATCTTGTATGTCATGTTATTTAAGCAAAAAGCCTGTCAGCATCTATGAGATATGAATGTCCATATAACTACAAAATGTAGGTACTTAGATGATTTTTCTTTTCTTTTTTCTTTTTAAGATTTGAATGGGGGATCTTGCCTTTCATGAAAGACAAGTAATGGCTTTTGGTCAGAGCAGAGGAAAGTTTTACCTTTCTTTTGCCAGTGCAGGTAGACATTCTTTATCTGTAGATAACAACATACCCAAATATTTCAGAATAAAGTTATAAATTTAACTCTTCTGTATTTTGTATGGAGCTAGCTGGATGCTTTACATCCCCATGAATCTCCCTCTGCCATGACCATTTGGATCTTGTGAATGCACTTCCATGTGAGTTACAGGTATTTCTGTATTTTTCCCAAGGTGGTGTCTCACTGTAATATTTGATCAAAGAACAGATGACATTATTATTGAACTGTTTTCAGCTGTGACAAAATAATTTGAGGGCTGGAGATTGAGTTTTATTGTAAACTATTGATGCAGAATGGAAAACATTATGAACCACCTTAATTTTGGTGGAAGTGGTTTTGTATGTAAGGTCTTGGGGGAAGGATTCTGTACTGGAAGTGAGTACAACCATAAACATATTCAGCTTATCTGAAGAGTTCTCCTATACAGATGAATAAATTTTGGGTATAAGACTAGACTTTGAATAAGATTAGTATGTTTATTGCAAGTGTAAATAGCATGGCAGGCATTTACATGTTTATTGAGCTATTCATTAAAAAGTTGAAAGTGTGGAAGCACTGACAGCTGGCTTTCACTACTGCAATGCATTTGTGCATATAGAAGTCAGAATCAACAGAAAATTATTGTAATGGAAATGAAACTTAATGGCACAAAAACATCAGTAGGTATAATTTTATAAAAAGAAAATATGAACTGAAATTGTGTCTTGCTGATAACATTAAAATAAATGAAAAACATTTAAAAATCAATGCTATTTTACACACTAAAATATTTGTATTACCAGCTACAAAGACCAACTTTTTGATATCAGAATAGTGGTGATTGCTATGCACACTCACTAATGAAAGGCTGTTTTAAAAAACTTGTGAAATTCCAATATATAAAAACACAGTGGATGCCAAAAAGAGAAAAAGAAAAAAGGCAATGTCTGGCACATCATGTAGTTGAGCCATTGATTTCAGGACAGCAAGACAAGATGCAATGCATGGCAGCATAGATCAGAAATACATTATTAACTGAATTGTTTTATAGTCTCTACTGTGTAGAAAATAAAATACCAGTGTATATGTAAGCACCTTAATATTCTGGTTTAGGATATAGATTCAGGGTGCAACTAAATCTTTGGAAAGACCTACTTCAGTGTGAAAATTTGGTTCTGAATTTTGAAAAGGCTACTCACTAACTGAAAACATGGAGATTTTGAAGATTTTTACAAAAGAAAAAAGTGTGGGATTTTTTTGTTTTGTTGGGATTTGTTTAAAGTCTTGTCTTTGTTAAAGTAAATAGACAGTGAAATAAACATGCAGGTCCACAAAAATTGTCTTTGACTTAGATCTCATCGTACTTTATGTGTTGATTTTTGGAGCAAAGTTTTCCAGCATAGTTCTGAAGCTGATACTGTCACAAGGTTAATAATTGAAAACCATTAACAATAATAGTTGTAGGAGCGGAAGGAAAAAATCATTTGTGATCACAGCACGCTCCTACATAGATTGACTGTCCAAAAAGGAAAAGAGATATTCAGAGACAAAAGAAACATGTAGTACCTTGGGTCTGTTACAAAATCAATTTAGTAATCAGATAATTGAGCCAAAAGATACAAGGAAGGAATAAGCTTTTTAAAAACTTGGCTTTCCTGTCTAAATAGTGAAAAGACTCAAGATATGCCCTTTCTGGGAGATAAATTTAGTTTGGCTGCAGGTCGATCTGTGGCATCCTAAAATTATATAGTTCTCTTCCAGTAACATGCATGAGAGTCTTCCCTATTTTTGATTTTTGAGAAAACCAGGACTAGTTAGAACCAAACAGGTGAATGTTTTCAAATGTACTCTAATGCCTTGCCCTACATCAAGAGAGTTGCAGGTGCATAGAACAGAAAAACTTCCAGAGAAAAGTTGTTGGGCAATTGAAAGTAGCTGCATCATTAGAACATCAGATTTTTCTGTGCTGTAAGACAGTAAATTTGAAAGTGATATCAAAGGTAGAGGATAAATCGCTGGTTCTACAGATTCTCTCATGCAATTACTAGAAGGACAAGACGTGAAAGTGGAGGAAGATGTGAAGAAATA
Organism: Grallaria varia; assembly: GCA_013396735.1. Taxonomy (NCBI): domain Eukaryota; kingdom Metazoa; phylum Chordata; class Aves; order Passeriformes; family Formicariidae; genus Grallaria; species Grallaria varia. The sequence goes on along the minus strand of VWZG01000023.1, from coordinate 914,725 downwards.
AATATAGGTGACATTGCAGAAGGTAATAGCAGCTGTAATGGGACAGAAACAGAGGGTGATGATCTGGAATCTTTTGAAGAAATGCTTGGTGGCTAGAGGTGTTTTCTTTAAGTGATTTAACTAAGCAACCTGTTTAGTGAGCATTATGACAAACTGAACTATAACAGCATTCACAGCTCCTTGTATATGTGAGCTGTGTCTGGGTAGTGGTCTGAAACTATTGAATTACCTGTGTGTTATCCTTTCAAAAAGCTGCACAAGAAGCAACTCCAATATATTCCCTGCTGTCCTCAGGTGGACTGCTGAGCCTGCAGGCAGCCTAAGGCTGAGGGAGTTTGGGTCAGCCCCAGGAAAGGAGATTGCTATAACTTGCACAATTTGCAGAAGAAAACCTCTTACATTCAGAAAGCTGCAAGAAAGTGGGACCCAGACATACCTGTTATTTTCTTTCATGCATTCTTCTATCTGCCCTGCCACTTCTCTGTGTACCTCAGCAGTCTGAGAAGGGCTCTAATAAGAAAAGCTGTATGGCCCACAGAGGTTTTTTTTCTGAGATCTCTGTGCATGCTGTTGACATAACGTGGTTAAGTGGTAAAGTCACTGAGTTTCCCCTGCAAACCCAGGTTCTTGCAATAACCCAAATGGATACAGGGACAGGGAGTGCACTGCTGTTTCAGCTTCTGGACGTGGAGTGAGGACTATCCATGTGAGGCCCCAAAATAAGCTCTACACCACCCGAGGGAGATTTGCTGGTGTTTATAAAGAAATGTAATGCAATAAACAGAAGAAAAAATAATTCCTTCAGTTGAAAAACAAGGTTGCAAAGGTCCATTCTGATAAATGCTCCATGAAACCACACACAGATCCACGAGTCAGTGAGATAAAGAGCAAACATCTATACCCTGTTTGAACCATACACACACCTCGAAGATAAAACTCCATAGGAACTTTTACAGGAGGGAAGGATTTGGCTGAAAGCCTGAATCTGGATGATGCCACAAGTTCCATTCAATTTAATGAGCATTTTAATTTATTGAGTCCACCTGCACAATAAAGTAAAAGCACTGTGTAATAAATTGAGTCTGACTTCCCCTTTCACAGGGTTTAAAGTCAACATGGCAATACATTTTCCAATGTTTCTGTTATGGTCAAAAGAGGTAAAAAACAAAGATTCAGCTATTTAAAATGGGAAATATAAGAAAATCCCATCTTCTTTTCTGTTTGTAGATTTTATTTTTTTAATCTGTAAATTAATTTAATTGAATGAATACTTCATGCACAGCAGTAGGTAAATAACTGACTCCATAATAAAATCATTGCTAAAATATTCTGTGCATATGTAATATCAGTGGCAGTTTTTTTAAAAAAAAAAGGACTAGTTTTTAGCAATTTAAATATATTAGCATACAATATTGAGAAGTCTTTGCATGTAGTAAAGATAACAGTTTTATTACATCCTGGTTCACGTGGAATGTTGCCTTTCCAAGACCACTGTAATCCCATGATCTTGTCCATAGTCCTGTGCTCTTCTTGTTAATGGTGCAGTTGGTTTGAGGTTGGCAAACTGTCTACACTCGTCTGTTTTTATATTAAAAAAGTTGTGACAGCAACTCTCATTCTTTGCCTAAAACTCCTCTTGCTGAGGACCATGCTCACCAATTGGCTCTCAAATGGGGCTTGCTGGGCAAATTTTGAATTTTCTGTTAGTTTGGCTGATGTGGGCTGACTCTCCTTTGCCACACTGCTGCTTTTGCCAATTCTTGATGTTTTAATGTGACTCTTTAAGGCAACCTCATTTCCCTAATAAATCCTCATCTGAGGCATCTTCACACTTCTTTACTCGGTTGTGAGTTTTTCTTTTCCTTTCCTACGTGGACAGTCTTGGTACTGTAGCTGGGCAGTTCAGTGTGAGCAAACTGACTGTTTCTTACTGATTAAGTAAACCCATGAATCTTCCCTTCTTCCACTGGTCCTTAACTTTAGGCAGATAAATAATCCTGCTTATCAATATAGGCAAAATATAGATTAAATATTGTCCCTATAACATTTATTTTACAGCATTGTCAATGTGGCAAATCTGTGAAAAGTATGGACAAGACAGGTCAAACAACCACAAATGCAATGAAACACACCATGTAAAACATATCTGTGGGGGAGGACAGAATTAGTTCTTCTTATAATTACTAGGGAAGTTCTCAACACCTGCTCCATGTTAAGATCCCAAAAGCCTTTAGGCAGCAATAAAGTTACTTATTATGGCAGATTGAGTCTGACTTGCTTATTGTACTCCAGACATTTAAATTATGTTTGAGCATCACATCTGCCTGTCTATTAATTACTATTAAAAATAAGGTTCATGTTTAATGGCCTGAAATACGTAAGTGTTCTTTTATCGTAGATTCATACGGTAGACTGAAAAAGAAAAGGAAAAAGCAATAGTTTCTATTCACCTAAAGAGGCAGTGTTCTCTTTGAGTCCAAAGTCTTCAGGTTGGCATAATACAAATAATTCTGTCTTCTTATTTCCTATTATCAGGACATAGAAAATATAGGACTTCTGATTGTTGGGGTTTTTTTTAATCCTTCCGTGCCATTCAGTGATTAGGAAGAAGAAATGCTCCAGTCTTAGAAACAGAAAGAGTATCTCTTTACTTGGTACCTGCATGGCCAGCTGGGAAACTCTTCCAAGCCTGGCTGAAGTATCCCCCATTAATATGGCACGTATGGTCTCACAGCCTTTTGTGTGTGTGCATGTATGTGGTGTGTGTCAGTAAAGAGAAAGCTGTTGGGTTTGGAATGACCAAAAAAAAATGCCTTAGTATCAGTGACTTCGGGTGGGGATGTTAATGTTGTAGGGCCCTGGAAAATGGAGATTCACAGTTGCAAACTGAGGTGGAGAATAATGGCATTTCAATGCCATTCAGCGGTTTGCTTAGCAAACTTTCTGCTGGTAATGATTTCTCTACAAATGGCCCTATCCTTTGAATTCTGTAAACACTGTCTGTATTACAAATAAATATCCCCTGGGAAGCAAAAAGGAGATTTAGTTACAAGCAGAAAGGAGTTTTGTAGGAAGGGTGACTCTTGGGTTTTTGAGGTTTTTTTCAGATTTTCCTCCCTGTCTTTCATTGCCTCACACAGCATTCACCAAGAGGTGGCTGTGAGTAAAAGATGATCATTCTGTCAGTTCTTAGCAGCATCTCTGTTGGTCTCCTGTGTCACCAGCCTTTTGTGCAGAGAGAAGCTGGACTGTGCAATGATTGGTCCACAAGTATGGCAGAGGGTTTCATTCTCCTCCAGAGCATCCTTACTCAATTTCACTTGAGGATACTGAGTTTCCCATAAAGCCTCAAAAGCTCTAAACATGGAAACAAAGGGGAAATGGGGGCTGTAAAGGATTTGTACATTGTAGAAAATAGATGTAAATAAGTGCAAGACTGGTTTTGTCTAGAATAGACAATATAATGGAAAGATGTAAGTGATGGTGTCCATCATCAACAGTGCTCGACAAATAAGCTGTTTCTTCAGCTACAAATATTCACTGACCTTGAAAAGTCTTCCAGATGACTGGGAATTTTAAAAAAATAAAACATTTAAAAAGTTCTGTTTCTTTTAAAGGATTTTCAAAGAGATCCTTCAGCTTAACATTGCAAGGAGAGGAGCACAAAATGCATAAATGCATGGAAGTGTAGTGGTTAGCTGCGTGGAGAACCACAGATGTTTGCTCTGTGTAACACCTTATCTGGTTTTTAAGGCTTGGCACACCTTGGACTTGATAAATACATGGCCATTGCTGCTGTAGGTATTTTGTCTGTAGGTATTTTGAGGGTCTGACAAATTTATGCGAGCATTCTTCTGCATGACTTTACCATTATGTGAAAGGCTGTACCATTGTGTGTGTGTTTATATAAAATTGAATGAAGGAGCTAATAGCTGAGAGAAATGTCAGAGGGGGAAAAGCGTGTCAAATTGTGGTGAAGATCTTTAAAAGTTTGGGGTTCCTGGACCAAAACCCACAATATGGTTACCTACAGTGAAGAAAACCACTCTTCACTGAGATGCAAAGTAGACAGGGAATTGGCACTCAATTAAGGCAGTATAAGAACAGGGGCTGTACGTGCAGTGAATAAGAGGGAGGAGGCTCACAAGCTTTTCCAGCAGAGCAGATGTAACATTTTTCTTTTTATAATGTAATGTTCTCCTCTCACATTGGGGATAGCTATATTCTAAATTTGAAAATCATCTGGTTACATTTTGATTAGAAAATCATAGTAACTTATCAGCAATTATTTCTAACTTGCCATGAATTTGTCTAATTATTAGAAGATTAAGTTATGTTTTCCTGTTTATTTTGTTTAAACAACATGTTGCTCTTTGTCATATTTATTACATTTGGTCTTATTACAACGTTGTCCTTAATTGCTATCAGATGTTCACAAAGAACTTTGAGTGAATAGACAAATATCTATGTCTTTTTTTCTGAAGCTAAGGTGGAGAGATTGTCTTCATGCCTCTTATCAACAGTTTCTTACACTACAAAAGAAAAAAATATAAATTTATTTTCTTTTTTTTTTTTTTTTTGAGTTATGTGTCCACTCGTTGGTTCCAAATAGAGATTGCCATTCTCTAACTCATTCATTAGTAGACACCTGCATTTCCTAGATTAAAATAATAAGGTGTCACTCCAAAACCAATATTAATTGCTAACAGATCATACTCTTGTTTATCTATACTAATTATTTAAACCAATACTTGATACAACAGTCAGAAAGGAAGTAATGACTTCAAAATTTCTAGAGCATTGAAATCATGCTTTTTGGTAAATTTGTGAAAATAAATAGAAGTAGAACCAAATCCTTAAGTGAATTTCATGGCAAAATAAAATAATACTTTTCGTCAAGAAAACCAACCACTGCTAATTTTCAGTGACTTAGTTCTTTAGAGCACTTAGATACAGAAGTCTCCTACTGATTGGAGTCCAGTTTTGCTTGGGGTTGTTATCTGCTTCATTTGGTGTAAGAAGTCACATAAATGAGACAGAGAAACTGTTGACTAGCACAAGCCTGTTCAAAATCTAGATAATTCTTAATAATTTAGTAGTCAATGAAAATAAAGAGCTAAAACAAACCATATGTGGAAGAGGTAAAAACAGTGTAATGGTAGAACTAATTGATAGTAAATTGCTTTTTATACTCTTTTAAGAATAAAAAACTAAATATGGTTCATGGGAGAAGAGCAAGAAACCAAATTAATTTGTACCAAATACTATTTTTTTTAGAGATTAAGAAAAAATTTTTATCCATATGAGTGGAGAACCACTGGAACAGACCTTTAGGGATGTTGTGGAAATTATGAACATTTCAATGGACAATGGTCATTTCATTAGGAATAATAGAGAATTTCCTTCCATTATAATATGGATCATGCAGTTGCTGTTATTAGTTTCTGTAAAACCTGTAGTTACCTCTCCGGTTCTGTTGTTTTACTGCTTGGTACCCTATTTGGCTTATAAACAGAGGATGTTTTTTCTGTACCCTAAGCTTTCTAACTAGATAGTGAAGACACACAAGAGCAGGAAGCTTCCCTGTTCTGTTTCTGAAGCAATTGCAGAATTATTGTCCTCTCATTCATGTGTTTGTGGATGCCAAGTTTAGGAATTTCCTCTTCTGTGAAATATGGGAGAGGAAAACACGCAAAATTGCAAGCCAGGGAGAACCTGCCAATTCCTGAGTCGTCATTTTTGCATTTCAAAATCTCCAGCAGACAGAGGCCCGTCTCATTTGAACATCTGTCTCATCTAAGACCATGTGGAGCTGTAATTGGACAGGACTTTTGGAGTCACTCCATCTCCATTGCAGACTGGGATTCCTCCAAAATACTGGTAGGAGGAAGAGTAGTTTTGTTTGTGAGAGATCTCTGTGGGGCTGGTAAAGAAACTGGGCACAACATATTTGCCCCTACTGAGGCTTTTTGGCCTCTGTAAGCAAAATTCTACATAAACAGTGGCAACCCTATCGCCACTTACTCTCCAAGCCAGATTCCCTTTGTAGGGAAAACATTTATTTGACACACTGATCTTCAGGTGAAGGAGTGGTGACTAAGATGCTGGAGATGAAAAGTATTTAAACGCTTCTTCTGATCTGTCCTACAACCCAGAGAAGGAGTCACTTTGCAAGATTTTGAGCCAATTCCCAGGACTGCCCAATCCTTACCAAGATACATCTTGGGCAGGTTCTCCAGCCACGCAGCAGTCACTGCCCGGGCAGTGCTTTTGGAGTTAGCATTACTCCAGCAGAATATTCTGTTTCAAAAGTTGCTAAAGCAAATGGAAACATTCACAGAGATGTCAGTGGGAGCTGGAGCCTGTCCTTGCTGATCATCGTGTGCAGGCCTGATCCTTTCTGACTGCTGCTGAAAACCTTCTCTTGTAAAAGAACACCCAAAAGGGTGTGATGGCACTTCAACCCATGAGTCATACATTTTAGTTATCACTCCCCTTAATGTGACCAAGGCTGGTAGTTATGTAGCTGAGTGCATAGCAATATTTAAGTCTAGTCTTTTAGCCCCTGAAAGTAAATAAGTAATGCAATGAAATAGGACTGTACAGCTTAAAAAGAAAAAATAGCCTTAGCATATCCTTCAAAAAAAAATTCAGTTGCTGCTCCTGGCACAGCTGCAGCAACTCGGAGCTTTCTAAATGTTTAATTTCACCTTTGACAATATGTTTTAAAAGGGGAGTTTCTAATGATCATCTAACATTTATTAAGAAGTATGATACAAAAGCCTTTCACCCATTTCCATCTCTGTGCGACCAAGGAGTGTGTTTATGAAGTGCTTTTAAAGTACTGACACAGAGAAAAAGCAGAAAAGTCTCTCCAGAAAGTGACTTAAAGGGGGGGAAAAAATTGCTTTTCACAGGTTGTTGTTTCTCTTCCTTGACAGCACAAGGACTGAAGGAGAACTGTGCTCTATTTTAGGCATTGTAGCAGATGCCAAAAATTAAGTCGAATTAAAGTGGATGTAGCACTTTTGGAATGAAATGGTAGAGCAACTCATCACGATTTTGTGCCTCAGGCGCTGCAGAACACCCGCAGAGGAGACTTGCCTGAAAGCCTTAATTGATGTCCACGCTACTTAAAAACCATCCACCTTCCTTCTCACCCAGAGTTTATTGGGATGATTTGTTTGTTGCTGCTCTTTTGCTTGCATTCCACTGGGAACAACACTAGATGGGAAAGTTTTAAAAGATACTAGTTTTGGTTTTTTTCATCACTGAGTATCTCTTTGAAGCACTGAACTTAGCAGAGTGTTGATTATCCTTCTGACAGATCAATGCATGCCTTAAAAACAACCCTAGTAAAACTAACTAGTAGAAAACAAACCCCAGTAAAAATAGAAAAAAAAAGGGTGCAACTTGAATGATAGTGAATTTGTAACTATGTGTCCTATTTGCTGTGTGAAGTGTGCTGGGTTTGCCTTTGTGAATTTTGATATTTCAGTCATTCATGATTCCTATGGTTTACTTCTTTTTTGAATTTTTTGAACATGAGAATTCAAAGGATTAGTCAAAAGAATCCACCATTGTCTTGAACACTTTCTTCTGTGTTTCAGTTTTCTTTCTTTTCTGAAATCTGCACTTCAAGAAGTTTGCTGGAGCGGGGTCTATTTGAGTTGGAAGTGCTATTAAGTTTCATTTTATTTCTTGAAATTTTCATGCATTTTAGTGGATTAGGTTCACTGCTGGGACTCCAAGTGTGGTTCATCGGATTGCCCAGCAAACCATTAAACTCGACATTATGAAGTTAGTGTTTTCAATCTTTGTTTCGATAAGTTAAAATCAATAAGAGTGATGTGTTTGCTCTAATGGAATGGAAATGCTCACATAAGTCTCTGAGGCACTGATATATATCCGTGGGGATGTCAAAGGTTCAGCACATCCTTCATTGCACAGAGTAGGTTTCCACAGAGCCCAATAGATGGCTTAAATAAAGATGTCGGGAGCCAGATTTGCTTTTGGTCAAGGTGTTGGGAAACACTGAGCAAGTTGCAAGATGAGCAAACTTCTGCCTCTTTTGAAGAGCTTTGGCTGCAGCATTAACAATAATTTGTATTGGGAAAGGGAAGAATAAAGGGCAATACTCCCTGCTTTGTATTTTCCCATAGCACACCATCACGTGCATTTAAATAGAACTTTTATTTAAAGCAAGTCCCTATATATAAAGTTTTATACATAAAACCTTTTCAGTTCTGGGCTAAATTAGTAGCATATTTACCACAAGGCTTTTCTTTCTGTCTTTGATAAACGCTGGGTCTCCTACAATTGTACAGCAGTTCCATAGACCTTTTGAAAATACAGAAAGATATCTAGAAATAGAAACTGCAAACAAATTGAATACCACAAACAAACAAGCAAGCAAAAGTGTGGTCAATTTTGAGTCCCTTGCTATGAGAAAGACATTAAGGCACTGGAGTGTGTCCAGAGAAGGGTCCAGAGAACAAGTCCCATGAGAAGTGGCTGAGGGAACTGAGATTGTTTAGCCTGGAGAAAATGAGGCTCAGGGGGGACCTTCTTGCTCTCTACAACCTGAAAGGAAGTTGTAGCCAGGTGAGGGTCAGGGTCTTCTCCCAGCAAAAAGCAATAATACAAGGGGAAATGGCTTCAAGTTGCACCAGGGGAGGCTGAGATTGGATATCAGGAAAACATCTTCACTAAATTGCTGTCAAGCATGGGAGCAGGTTGCTCAGGGCAGTGGTGGAGTCACCATCCCCAGAGATACTTAAAAGAAATGTGGATGTGGCCATTTGGGACATGGTTTAGTGGTGGACCTCACGGTGCTGGGTTAATGATCTTAGAGGTCTTTGCCAGCCTCAGTGATTCTATGATTCTACTTGTGAGTGACAGGAAAAAATACACACTTTTTTCCCTTGGCCTTTCCCTGCTTTTCTCACCTGACTCACTAGTGTTTTTCCTGAATTTGAAGTGTGTCTGAAACATTTGCCCTCTCTAAGTTGGATCAAAATTGGTGGACAGAAACGAAAGTCATTATGGAAGTTCCAGGGCAAAGGGGGACAAAATAGTGAGCAGAGGCAGTCAGGTGCACTATAATTTTATAGATATTTCCTTCTTGGAAAAGGCTGCCTGAAAACTAAGATTTGCAGTTACAGGCAAAATTCAGAATCAGCAGGGCTTAATTCAAACATGCATAAAAGAGTCAGTGGTGGAAGTCCATAAATATGTCAGATTCCTTTTTAGTACAGTTTTCCTAAAATCAGTGGGCAAGCTCGTCAGCTACAGAAGGCTTTGCCTTCACAAGAATTGATTACTGGGAATTGGTTTCTGTGACCCGAATTCAGTGTTGTCCAAATGAAAGGAAGTGCACTTATTTTCAGGCAGTATCGTAATACCTTTGTTCAGAAAAGTAATGTCTTCCTTTTCCATGGATTACTTCTTTTCTTCTGGGAAGCCTTGTTGCAGGGCAGATCACTAATTGCCTTCATGTCAGTTGATTCTTCTACACAATACTTAAAACACTTAAAGCATCAGCCTTTAGTTTGGGAGGAAAGAAAATTCTCGAGGGGAATTCTATATCTGATTTCAGTTTTCAATTCATGTGCTTTAGAGATACAACAAGCCATTGCATGTTACACCAACAAAAGCTATACCAGGGTAAGCATACTGCTCACCAGAAGCAAAAATGAAAGCAAATACATTTTTGTTCCACAAAGTTTCAACCTTCCTTCTATCCTAGAAGTTCAAAATTTTTTGTATAACCTGTAGATTTTGTAATTGTCACTCCAAAAAAATGCAGCACTGGATTTCAGCCTTCATTTATTCACTTACTCAACACTAAGTTAGGACTTGTTCAAATGTTTTTCTTCCATTTTGGTTAGAGAAAATCACTGAGTTGTGCTGGTTCTCAGAACAGGAGAACTGGAGGACAAGACTGAGCTTGCTTTTATTTGTAGGCATTTTGCACTTAGTAGGAAATTGCAGTAAAATCAGTCTCCTACATGGTAATCTATGTGATATTTCAGAGCAATATCTCATTAGTTATATTGCACTCTAAAGGGCTTTTGATAAAAACCAAGTAGTGGCCGTTTTTAATTTGTGTGTATTTTCCATAATTTCTCTATAATATGAAAAATGAAAATATGGGACTAGTGTTAGCTCTTTTAATTAAATAGTATCTATCTACACTGAAAGGTCAGGTGACAAAGCAATTGAAGAACAATATATGAAATTAGGAGGGGAGAGTAAAGTAACTGTGTCTCTTGGTAAAACAATCACAGAGATAAATTGAGGGTTTTATTATTTAATAGAGAATATTGGCTTCTTTAGGGTCACCTAAGTCCCACAAATGCTAATTTAAGTTGACACGTATTATTTTCATTCCATTCCATGTCTATCCATGTGACTATTGACCAGTGAGACTGCAGAGTGAAATATGGCCTGTCTTGTCACCACTCATATACAACTTGCCTGTAGTTGCCTTTAGAAACCAGGGGAGGTTTGTCCCACTGTCCTGGTGAGCCACCTCCACTGAGCTTTTTGGCATTTCCTTATTGCTTCCCAACTGTCAGAATTCCTTTGCCATTAAAAATAAACTTTCTCTTCTCTCCCTTGCTTCTAAAACTAGATAAATCATTAGTCATTTTCTGTCTTACAACAGGAAGAATAGGTTAATTGCTTGATGATCCACAAATTGTTATTTAATAAAACTCACATAGCAGAGAAACACAGCAGTTTTCAAAGATTCCCTTTAATTGTCAAATTTTTCTCTTAAACCTGTAGAGGCTTGCAATACCACACTGTTGCTGGGTTTCCATTGTACTTTATAGAAAATCTAAGTAATAGAAGGAAAAGATATTTAAAGATTATGTCCATGAAGGATGAAATGGCAAACAACAAACTTAAGGTCAGGTTCAGCTCTCAAGACGCCACTTTAAGCTACTGTCAAAATTATTGCTGTATCTCGGTTTTTGTCATGGTCCCACTCTGTGATTACGTGAAAACACCATTTTTTTTAAAGGATCCAAGCCCATGTACTTCTTGGAAAAAACCTGAAGGAATTAACCTTTAGAATCTTTTTTAGAGTGAACAGACTCATAACTTTCACTGAAAATAATAGGCAGTATTGTTGCTATAAGAGATTTCTATAAGATATTCCTTTACTGGATTTGAGGGGAAAGGAAAATGAATGAATGGTCAGGTAATTTTCTTACAATGTTCAAATATCCTTCATTGCTGTGTTTTCTATTGACACTCTGTATAGGCTTTTAAATGTACATCGATAGGATACGGAAACATTGTGTTTCTTCACTATTTTATGCTTTGAATGTCATATATAGTGGAGTTTGCTTCTAGAGTAATATGTTGGTTTTTTTTTTTTCCTGCATTCTTGAAGTTAGAAGAGTTTCCTGGAAGAATATACACTTGCATAAATTCTCTTTGTGATGCCATTTCTCATAAAATGGATTTAGCTGCCAGAGGGTGGAGGACAGTATAGGAAATATTGTTAATAGGGTGTTAAGTCAGCATCTGAGTCTGGAATTACACAAGACCCTGACTACCATTTATCTTTTCTCCACTCTTTAGCACTTAGGTAATTTTGCTAGTAAGGTAATGAAGTTTTGCATCTCTCACCATATACAAATATAGCACCTCTTACAGTGAGGTCTGATTTCAGTTGAACACTCCCTGTCCTAAAGTAAGTTGGATTTATAACCTGCGCAACCCTAAAAAAACTTTCACTGTCCTGGAGTAAAAACTTTGGTTCAGTTTATGACAGAAGGTTCATTGATCCCGAAAGTTCCACAAATGTCAGTCATTAAAATTTCCGTATTTGGACCCAAAGCTAACATTTTTCTTTTTATAAGATGGTATTGTAAAGTATCTGATCAAACCTGACTGACACATTGCTGCTCACTTAGAATAATTTATATATCACTTGCACAAATATTTATTTATGCTTTCACCTGCTGTGAGAATTATATTCTCCAGAAGATCTTAAAAAACCATGGTGTACTTTCTTTGCAGGGAGATTGATCATATCTGGAATTAAAGTATACAGTCTCCTACCTGTAAATAAAAAGAACATCATCTCATGTTCCTGATGCACTGAACTCTGAGATACATCTTGGTAATGGCGTAGAATATTTAAAAATACTGTTGAAATATACCTGAAAGGGAAATGACCTGTCACCAGATGGCCATATATATATATATACATACCCACATACATGCACACAAACATGTAGCAGGCAAGCTGTATTTTAATTTCTGTAAAGACAGTTGCCCACTCATCATTCTTCAGTAATGGACCTTGAGGATCTGTGGCCATCTAAGCTTTGATTCTTTGTTTTAAATCATGACAGGAAATTTAATTGATCAGCTTGTTTTTATTCTCATGTGTCTCCAAGTTCAGGACTTGCTGATTCCGGTGTGTTTGGGCTATACCAGCACAGGTATCAGTAGCAGCCAATAACCGGAAAGTCTGAGAGGAGCAGCAAGAATGTTCCAGAACTTTTCATAAAGTTGGTTGGTTTTTGTCTGTTTTTTTTTTAAAATCTTTCTTTCTTCCTGCTAGTTAATGGGAACGAACACTGACATCCATCACCATTAGCAGTTCTTTCTTCAATTAAATTTAAACGTGATGCCCCAGCTCTTGGGGCAGGCACAGACTTTGCTGTTCCCACAGCATAATTTTTCACTTCTGTCTGTCATTGACTTTCATGACAGTGTTGGTGCAAGTATTTACACAGTGTTTACAATGGACATAAATGAAGAGAAAAATATATTTCTTTTTCCATTTTCGCAGAAAGGTGACTTTGCTAGTGGCCTTTTACACAGTTTATTGACACTGGTGGCAGTCTTTCTGTTTATCTTAAGTAGCCTTTGTAGTCGGTCCCAAAACAGGACAATTCATCTTAAGAGGAAGAATTAAGGTGTAATCAGTAATTTTGGGTAGAAATTCTGGTGCAACTTGCTTCGCAATATCAGTTCTGAAACACAAAAGGGGAGCCTTGATGAAATATGGGTGGAGGGAAGTAAACATCAGTAACTTCTACATATGGTCAGATAGCACTTTCATGAAGAAATACGCTAAACATGTGTCTTAATTGTATGAATGACATTTGTTTGGGGGTTTGTTTGGGAGGTGGTATCACCTTGTTCCCTAACCAGCACCGCGTTTAGGAAGATCAGGGAATGGCAGGCAGAACTATTTCCTAGAATTTGTCCTCACACCTCAGAGTCGGTTTTACAGAGCAGTTTCAAACCCAGATTGCAGATGCATGGGGTCAGATTATAACTTGCTAAATGAGCTGGTACTTCTTGCAGTGCAGCCATGGTGACCAAGGGTCGGGAGGACACCAGAGCCCTGAGCTTGGGCAGGTTTCGTGGCCTGCGTTGCCTTTGGTGCTGCCATGGCAACATCCCCCTCTGCAGCAAAGACAGAGGGTTTAAAGTCAACTCCAGTAAGTTTACATAAATTGTAATTTTTCCTTTGAATATCGTATCAACACACTTCTCAAGATAGTTGGTGTCCCCCAGCCATGAGAAGGAGGCAGATCTTTCTGGTTTACTGCAGCATTCGGTAGATGTTTACTGTGATAAAGGGAACTTAACTGGTGTAACTGTCCATGGGGATGGCTTTGGCCAAACTAAGGACATACTGTATTTTTGATGGTGAATACTGGTTTTAATTTGTGAAAAACACTGCTTAGATGGGTTGTTCTTCTGGAATAGAGGATTGGTTGTTGTCCTCAAACAGGTTCTGTTGGATCTACTGACGCCCTTGGCACATTATCCTGTGATGAGGCAAATACACCACAAATCCTCAAGCTGTAGTTCTGCACTTGTAAACTCAGGTGTTCATATATAGTTTGAAGAACAATAGGTTAAAATACAATTCAAGGAAAGTATGAAAATTTGATTTTATAAATGCAAGTCCCAAGGCATAAGACTGGCTTAAATGCCCTGCAGTTCATGAGCCAACTCAATTTGATCTGAAACAGACCTGGATTTCCTACTAACGTGTGTTGCTCAAAATCTTATAACCACTGAGGGGAGAAAAAGGTGGAATTGTCACAAAAATAGCTGTAAATGAAAGTATTTAATCATATTTTTTGAGTTCATACATTATACAAATTGAAACCTGAGGTTTTCTTAGCCTCATGAGGTATATATTCTATAGCTGGTATATAGAATGAATTTATAAGGAGGTGGAGATGTGTCAATAGCAGCTTTCTTTCTCTTTGTGTCTGGAGGTAGTCACAGAAAGTATCTTCAGCATGAAACAAAATGTACCTCAGTGTCTTCTGCAAGAGGAATTAAAATACAGCAATTTTAATTTTGAAAGACATTTTCATTATTGAAGAAAAGATTAAAATAATAGAAGTTAACAAAAATATATCATACCTGACAGTTGTTCATTATTAAAGTATGAACGATCAGCTAGGAAAGTAAGTAGCATTTAAAAAAAAAAAAGTTACATTCTGAGAAGTTAATTAAAACGCTGTAGAAGTTAATTGAAGTAAGACAGTAATATTAGTCTGTGTGTTAAAAACTTTTATGAAATTCAGAATAACATGTGATCCCGGAGGCCTGAGATGCAAATTGACAATTAAAAGCTAAAAAAGAATAATTAGGTTTTTTATTATGGCAGATAATATGGCAGAGTTTCAAACTATCACCTGCTACTCCGTGCCAAGGATAGATGTTTGAAGAGGATCAAAATCAGGTGAGAGACGCTGAAGAGAAGTACTTTGGATTATTAAAGGATTTTTCTGTCAGCTCTCCTTTCTGCCATATGTAGACAATTTTGTTTCCAGTTTTGTCATGGTTCTGGTGCGCATCTCATTGTTTGTAGCTGCAGCAGCGTCCTTGGGTTGCCTTTAACCCTGCTCCCCTGTACTGTGCAGGCTGCTCATTAGCCCAGGAGTGGGACCTTTTTATTTGTGCTCTTTTAGAAACGCTTTCAGAAGTGTTGAGCATACACATCAGCTATTTGATTTTAATGAGGGCAAGAATACGTGTGTATCTTGTGTATGATGTTGTGTGTCTTGTGTATACACTGTGCATATTGTGTATGTTGTTGTTTAGAGTCTAAGGGAGGAAAATGAAACCTGTACGTTCGAGGTTATCTCTGCTATTTTTTAGAAGTATGGTTTTAAAAATGTTTCTGCTTCTAGACATTATTCAGATATGCCACACGATATGGGGAATGAAGTTGTTATGTACCTTCATGAATTTTATATTTTTATTACATTTCTCTATTTCTACAATATTGCTGTTCTTATTCTCATGTCAATTTGCAACATCAAAACACTTCAAAATGGTTCCTGGTAAAATAACGTTTCTTCCTGCACAGATCTAGAATCAGGAACTCTTCTGTACAACAAAGAAACTCTGAAAAATAGCTTTATTTAAATTTCAAAAAACAACTCCCTTTGAATATGTAACTTTTTTTTAATTTTAAATTTAATAATGTATAAAATTTCATTTTGCCTCAAGTGTAGGATGGAAATATCACTGGGTGGTACTCCTCAGATCTTTAGTCCAGGACAAACAGTTCCCTTTAAGTCTGCTTTCCTTAAAGTAAGTTTCTGTAAATTGAGGAGAGACATCTGTTTATTAGTGATTCAGCTGCAATAGTTTCACACCTATTTTTCAGCATAATTGGAGTTGTGGATCTATGAATCTTTTATGGCTTGGGACAATACAAGTTAGCCAAACCAGTTAGTGTAAGCAGTAGGCTTTAATATGATAATTTAAAATAGAATTTGTGACCATACCAGGGAGCTGTGGTACTTACAGGATGTATGTTGTAATTATGTAAAAATCAGCAGTGGAGATTTTTAAACTCTGTGCTGAATTTGCCTTAGGGAGTGTCCAAGGAACTTTTTTAAATACCTAGTTTGAAACAAGTAATTTCCCTGTTGAATTTCATGTATTGTTTTCTCTTGTTAATAGAATCTATTATTTGGTGAAATTTTCTGATGGTTTGTGCTTTCAAATGGTTCAGTGCTCCCACAGAAACCTGGAGAAAAGCTGAATTCTGCCAGGAAAGAGGCAATGAGTTGGGATGTGATTGTGGGGATAGTTTTTTTTACCAGAGACTTTACTGCTACTACAAAACACTTTTACCTTTATGAAGCAGCACCAGAAGTAAGAGAAATGACACCAGAATATTACGCCAACTTACAAGGCATGGATATTTTTTCCAGATGATTCTGTGTTTTGTTTCCAGCCTGAATTGAGATGAAATACGTAATTAGCACTTGAGGTTCAAATTTTAGGGCTTTCATTTTAATGCAAGATCAAATATGTATTTTTATAACTGCTTGTAATCGATCTGTGTTTAGTGCCTTCATAGATTTAATGAGCTAAACCATAATACAGATGTACAAAATCCTCTTTATTTTGTCATGCCTGTGCTGCAAACCAGTGCCAAATAATTGTTACAAACAAAAATAAGGTTAGGTGTTTCCTAATGAGCTTGCTACTCAGTCTTGTGAGTAACATCAAAGATTAATCATAGGGTCGATGTATGTGTGTGGTGGTT
The DNA here is from genome assembly GCA_013396735.1 of Grallaria varia. Classification (NCBI taxonomy): domain Eukaryota; kingdom Metazoa; phylum Chordata; class Aves; order Passeriformes; family Formicariidae; genus Grallaria; species Grallaria varia. The sequence goes on along the minus strand of VWZG01000023.1, from coordinate 898,161 downwards.
ATCACACCATTTCTTCTCTTTTCCTGTAATCTTCTCATGTTAGTCTTTAATGTGGTTCTACTCAAGTCAATTCAATTTCTCTGTAGACAAAATGCATGAAATAACACTGAGTTACTACCGAAACACAAACTGAAAAACTCAGTTTTCAAGTCAGATTTTTCAATCCAAAACACATGAGAAAAACAGAAAGTGAAATTTAAAGTACCTTTATTTACAGAAATATAATAAAATCTACATCAGAAGGGAAAACAATTAAACTACCAAGAATAATTTTGGTTGGTTTGTTTGGGTTTTTTTGTTGAGTTTTTTTCTTTGTTTTGTTTTGGTGGTTTGTTTGTTTTCACCAAGCACATACAAACAGGTTACATTTTGTCTGTAGCTAAAGAGATGGATTGAAATGCACATTGAAAAAACCAAAAATCTAAGGGGCACACACTGGAAAGCCACCTGGGTCTCTCCTGGCCTTCTCTTGCATATGGGAGTATGTTCCTCATGCCTGTCTCTGAATACACCCTGTGAATGATTTGCTCCTTTTGTACAGTGTTGCCTGAGAAAATTACTTTTACCCTGACTGTAAAATGATGAGAACATTGGAGATAAGAAGTTGATTGTAGGGACAGGGTAAGTATCTTCCTGCAAGCACTTTTATTTATTCTCTATCACTTGTGAACTTTTTTGCCTCGCTAGAATATGCCTTTTTTAACCCACTGAGAAATGTAGCCCAGCTGGAAAACAGTAGCAGCCTCTAAAAAGGACTTTGCCCTTCCAGTATGTGGTCCAGGTTACTTTCCAGTCCAGGCTCGTTATGGATTTCAGTGGGCAGTATGTGTCAGTCGTAAGTCACAGGAGGTGTAATTCAGGTGTTTGCTTCTCTGTAGTGGTTGTGCACTGAAATCCTGCTCTGGGAATGCTGTTCCTGAGGCACAAATCCCTGTTACACTTCTGTGTATTGAGCAGGAAGGGCTGGAGCCGGGCAGGACTTTTTCTCCATGGGGTTTTCCTGCACAGAGGTGCTGAGTTGGCAGGATTGTTATGGGACATGTTGTCTGAACTGAAACCTTGCTTCTTCCAGCTCTGCCAAGCAGGCTCAGCTCTGGTTCCTGGCACTGCTCTCCACTGGAGACTGTCCCTGTGCTGCCTTTGGTCACCGTGCTGCCTTTGGTCACCGTGCTGCCTTTGGCCCCTGTGCTGCCTTTGGTCACCGTGCTGCCTTTGGCCCCCGTGGTGCCTTTGGCCCCCGTGGTGCCTTTGGTCCCCATGCTGCCTTTGGCCCCTGTGCTGCCTTTGGTCACCGTGCTGCCTTTGGCCCCCGTGGTGCCTTTGGCCCCTGCGCTGCCTTTGGTCCCCGTGCTGCCTTTGGTCCCCGTGCTGCCTTTGGTCACTGTGCTCGGCCACTGCTCCGTGTTCACAGGGCCAAGGTGCTCGAGCCAGCGCCCCTGCCTACACTTAGCAGTGGAAATGAATTAATAAAGTCTCATTGAGTTTCCTTTCTGACTGGAGAGCTCATCGCCTTACATGGGATTATACCCAATATATAGTCGTTGTATACTGTCCGGGAAGGGCAGGACAAAGTTGCAACTCTGAGCTATTACAAGAGCCACGGTCACTAATTGTCTACTTTTCAGTAAATTTCCCTGAGCTGTGTGAAGGTCTGGATAAAGCAAAGCAGCAGCTACCTGGAAGCAGGGCTTGCAAGAAATGAGTTCTAAAGTTTCTCCCTAAAATTCTTTTCTTTTTTTTTTTTTTAGTTTCTGAAATTTTGGGCAGTCAGCTGTTCTTCATGGGTGGGAATGCAGTATTCCCTTTTTCCTTTATCTTTTTCTGTGGGGAGTGTGTTCTCCTAACTAGCAACTCTTGTGACTCATCCAGATGCACTGTAATGAAAACAGCTGATACCTGCCCAGTCCAAGGCATATAAACACCCCATTGCTGAAGTGAGTCTGGGCACCTGCTCAACTTTTGCTAGTCTAAGCAGCAGCCTCTAAAGCTCTGTACATGCTGTTTGCTCAAGGCTTAAATTATACTACAGAGAAATCTGGGGAACAACAACAACAACAAAAAAAAAAGCCACAGAAAAAACCCTTAAACTGAGCTATATGCTTCATTGGGGCTTAATAAAGCAAAACTCCAGGGACTGTGCTGTTCTGAGGACTTGAGGTTGGCCTTTTGCCTGTTCATTTATTAATGTCACCTGAAATGTTCATGGTAGTGCATAGTGGACCGTAACTGCAGCATTAATTATAAGTTTTGGAGCCTAATTATGCCAAATAAGAAAATATCAAACAAACTTATGCTACTGTGTATTTAATTTGAATTACTGGATCACATTCATTTCACTTTTAAGGCCACAACCAAAGCATAGCAAATATTGTCCTGTGCACTCAGCTCTGCCAGCAAGCTGACTTCAATTTCTATGACGGTCTTATTGCTGAGGTCAAGCAGCCTTTAAGAAAGAATTCCTACTGCTCCCTTTTGCCAGAAGAGTGGCAGCCCAACCTTAACCCTTCCTTAACTTCTACAGGTTTGGGGCAGTTGTGAGTTAATTCATCCTCAAGTTTCAAACTCCCATGGTAAATAATGAACCTTTGTCATGAAGATGATGGTTCTGCTGAGGAGAGAGAGGTAGTTACTGTACCATGTCCAGGTGGTGTGTGTGGATCAATTTGTTCTGTACAAGTAGCCATGTAAACAGGTGCTGTAAACAGTCATGCCCTGAGGTGGATTCATTTACTCTGATTTAATACTGTACTTTGTCCAAAATTTTATTTTTTTTCCAGAGCTTTCATATGAAAGCTTTCTGGGAGGTCAAAAGCTAAAAATGGCAGCAAAGATGCCATACCAAGGCTTATTAATTTCCCCTGCATATTTCTCTAAGGAGAATGTTACTGACAACCTAGGAGAGTATCTTGCACAGAAAAGCGTTTAAGAGATTGTGGCCAGCCAGAAAGGTCCACAAAGGTTAATGTCCAAGTTAAATAGTTGCTGAAAAGAGGAAAGTAGAGCTGCTTAATGGATTGGAAATTGGTTGAAGGGGGAAAAAAAAAGTAAAACATTGAGTAATCTTAAATGCAGTCTTGGGAGAGGACTTGGTATTATGTGTTCAGTGAAAACCTTGTTTCAGTGAAGTATGTATGTGCTTGGAAGGGGTGAAGGTGTACAGAAGACATTGGGAAACGTTTATGTGGTTGAGTGTATATCTTTACTCGGAAGATGTTGCAAATACCAGGTAAATATATGCAGAGGGGAGCTCTCAGAGGAAATGCTTCATGATTATGGGACTGGCTACTGTCGTGATTCACACCGTTCTTGAGGGAGGTGTATAGAGACATGCAGTTTCATGACACTTAAGCTTGGAATGGATAAGGAAAAATCCTATTAATGTGCAGAGTCAGAGTAATCCTATTAATTATATAAGCACTAATCCAATTAGTTTCCAAGTCCTCAAGACATTCCACCAACATTTTTATCAACCTCCATAGCATTGCCGTTAGAGACCACTGATGCTCTGTTTCTGCTTCCCAAGAGTGACACAATTACTACAGTTATAATGGTGTTCTAAATGTTATAACCCATGACACCTAAAATGCTTTTCTCAGTTTGCTGCCCCTTACCATTACTCTACTACCCATCCTGACCTGTTTTATGTTGTTATTCTATATGCTGCAGTGACAACAAGTCAGCAGATACCATGACAACCCATAGGTTCTTTTGATTCCCCAACTTCTCTCCAATCTTAACTTCCTTCAGGCTTAACAAGAATTAGGCAGGACAATAATTAGTAGACCTACATGGCACCACTTCTAATTGAGACTGCCAATCAAAGGCACAGTACTGGAGAAGGAGAAAAAAGTAGGATTGATCCTCTGATCTGACTGTTATTGCCAGACCTTCCAGCCACTTTTTCAGGTGGCTAGGAGAAGCGAACATCGCACACATGACTTTTTGATATTGGGACTTATGGAGCTTTAGAGTTTAACACAATATAACTGTGCTTGTGCATATAAAGCTTCTGGGGTGCATTAGGGATTCCTTACAGTGTCATGGGGGTATTCAGCTGCCTCTGAGTCAGCTGTCTCACTGTGAGACAGTGTTGTACCATGGAGCCTGGAGCTGTTGGAGCACTGCACATCTGTGTCCTACAGCTGCTCTCCTAAAAGAAGGGAGGTGCCTCCATGTGAGCTGACAAGCTACACTGATTGTGTAAGACAGAAACTGTGTATGCATCTGTCAGTAATTTAATTTTCAACTCGTTGCTTTCACAGACTACACCATGCAGTGGAAACTCTTCTTGCTCTACAGCGTGTCAGTTACTTGTAGGTGGCTCTCAGGTTTGATGTGACTAATGGTATTCCTCTCATCCCTCTCTGACTAGTGCATGTGAATATCTTTCTGCTTTTTAAAGCTCTGTTTAATTTTGAGATGGTTTGTCTGAAATCAAGATTTGAAATTACATTAAAAGGAAAGTGATAATTGCTTTCTTGCATGATAGAACAGAGCATGTTTTCTCTAATGGTTCCTAGGTTTTCTTGAATTAAGGGATGTATTTGAGTATAGGTTTGTTGCTGCTGCTTGTTTGGCCGTATCTATTTCTGCTTATAAGAGCTGTAACAGTTGAAACTGTTCTTTATCTGCCTTTCTCAGATGCTGCTCCTCAGGGTGATCGTTCTGTGAGTGACCTCTGATTGTGTCTGAGAATTATGTCATTTTTTTGACAAGTTGAACATGTCCAGTGAGTGTAACTATTTCTGCCTGTACAAGTGGCTTCATTCTCCAGTTTTCCCACACTGTGATATTTCCAGTTGCACCCTCTTTGAGGTTCCTATTTATGCTTTAATAGTCACTGGTACTCCCGAGCCCTGCAAGAAATGTTTTAACTGTTGTCCCTTTAATCTCTGTTGCTTTGATACAGATGTCTTTTATTGTGTCAATGGTTTAGAGAAGTTTAGCTGCCCAGTGTCAGTTTAACAGGTTCCTTTCTCTTGCATCTTTCTCCTTGGTTGAGCACATAATGTAAAAGCAACTCAGAGGGTAACAATTTTAGTTCCTGGCCTGACTTATCAGTATACAAGTGAAACCAAGCAGATGTTTACATTAACATTTAATTGAATTTATAACAAGCTACCACATGTTACATACATTAGTAATAAGCATTAACCAAAATAAAAGCAAACATTATGCATGTGCCCTAAGTGGCAGCATGATATAAGTAAGGGAAAAGATCCCTCAGCTGTTGATATTTTGCAATCAGTGGGATGTGAGGTGCAAACCAGCTGTAGCTGTTCAGGCTTTTTTTCTCACTCTTCCAAATGGAAAGGGGCCTTGGCCTGTTGAAGTTAACTTCAAGGCTTACTTGAGTCCTTTATGGGGAAAATGAAGCGTAATTGCAGGGAGTCTTGGTGTATTTTAGAAAACTCAGTGCAGAAAACCTTTCTACAGACAGAGCTGGATCTGAAGCCTTTCAAAGTTAACTGGAAAATTTCCACTGGCATTTCATGGGTATGAATGGAACCTCATTAGAAAAATATTTTCTGTCATTAAAGAGACACACAGGCTACCAAGGGAGAGGAAAAGATCACGTGGGATCCCATGCTGCTAACAGCAGTAAGGTGAGCTGATTTATTGTCATCTTTGAGTGTACCGGTGTTGGCTTCCAAGCCACGATTTCCCTCTTAGCTGTGTTTACAGTATGTCCCATCTTAAATTCCTGCCTATATGAAGCAACTCCTCATCATTATTTGCCCCTGTACTCAAAAACTGTTAGCAAAAATCAATAGGATGGTGTTAAGCTTTTCTTGTTTTCCTGTTCTGTATTGGAATGATGTCTGTATGCTCACTGACTCTGAATTTTTTTGGCTTAAATCAGCTTTAGGCTTAGCATTTAATAGGTCAAGGCAATTGGTATATCTGACATCCCAAGGTGTGTTCAAGATCAGGTCAAATCCCACATCCCCTATTTTCCATCTCTGCTGTGTACGTTGCTCTTTCTTGGGAATAGGACTGTTTTCAAATTAGGTTCTGAATGAGTGTGACCAAATCCTAATGTCAGCTCATGAAATACAGGTACAAATGAAAACATCAGAACCCTGCAACTTCCTGTCTGTACTTACTAATGTTCTGGATGCTCAGAACAGTATCTGTCTTATTATTTAAACTGACAAAATGTATCATATCAATAACAGCAGAACTCTTATTTTAGCTAATACATTAATTTATTTTGATTATCGTGTTCACTTCTGTGAGTTGTCAATAGAATCTTTCCTTCTCTGTCACTTCTGAAGACTGAAAAGTGAGTGTTAGTGATCCAACTAGTGTGAAGGCAAGGAGCAGTGCATAATAAGAAAATTATTAGAATTATTGGGCTGTCCACAGCAGCCATAAGGCCCATTTACCAGAATTATAGCTGTTTATGAGGAAACTCTCAGCAATACTTCACCCTTTTGTCAGCTGAGTATTATCTATCTACAGGAAGGCTTAAATGCCTCTCGTGTTGGTAGCAAACCCTAAGAAGAGATTATGTTCAGAAGTAAGTGGGGTGGTGTTTTATAATGGGGGTAATTCTAGGAACTGTGAATTGCCCTTTTATCTCAGTGAATTGGTAAATCTCCTATTTCAATATCCCATGCTGAGCACCAAACCTGTAACTCAAGCATCTTGGAAACTGATGAAAATTCTTCCCCCATTGCGTTTATTTATGTGTTCTAGTTGTTTGGTTTTCTTCTTGTATTTTGTTTATGTTCACATCAGCACAGCCAAATTCACAAGTTTACTAAAGAAATCTTTGCCAAAACCATGAATTAATAAGATACATTAATTGCAATAACTTTGAGCTTGTCATTTATATTTTATGTAGATATTATCTTGGTTTTCCTTTTTTTCTCTCATACACCCTCTACTTACTATAAAACAATAGTTTTTCTTAAATAATTGAACATAGTATTTGTTTATTTTGTATAGATTTAATAAATATAAAACTCCCTGTAACTGGAGAGGTTTGTGAAATGCAAAACTATTTATCTTGAAGTGCAAAGGTTTTATTTGTATGCTGCCCAAGTTTTCAAGAAGCACTAGAGCTGCTGATTTCCTTGCAATCCTCTGACATATTGCAAAGAAACAAGATGTAATGAAAAAAAGAATCTTCATTCAACAAAGCACAAGTTTTAGAAGTGAAAGGGAGTTTATTAATAAGTTTGCATATAAAATTGAAAAGACACTGAAGATGCTACACAGCTCATCTTGTTTATGCAATTAATAGCAATCTGAATATGAAACATATTCTAAGACCTAGAAAATGAACATTTTATGGACTTTGAATTGGGCATCTGGAGAAATTATACTGTGTAATGAGATACTTTGGGTAATTTTCTGGTTCTTGGTTTTACACCATACAACTATTTGCTTAATAATCATACGGAGATACAATGTAATCACGTTACTTATCTTTTCCTAGAGATGAAGTATTTCAGCTGCATTTTTTGACTTCTAATTATACCACTGATATTAAAATTTAGATATGAGAGCTGATGGCTGGAAAGAATACCTCAGTAACAGCAATAGGAAAAACAGTAGGAAAAATTAAATTACTTACATTTTTCAATCCTGTACTGCTTCCCAAGCTTCTTATTTTTAATTAAAAAAGATAAATCAGCGTCATTATATTCCATGATCTGTCTTTTCAAGCAAAACAAATTAAATAGTTGCCATTACTATTTACAGAATTATTGAAGGCTGAAAATGACAAGTGGTTTCTGAGAATTAAATAAGTTTCTGAGCATCAGATAGAATGATAAGAGCCAGGAAAAGGTCTGATTTTTGTATTAGAAAGAAGAGTTCCTGGGTGAGAACTGAAGTGAGAAGTAGTCCCCATGTGTGACATACTTCCATGAATTTGGGAGAGTTTAGAAAATTGACAGAACTGCTGAATCAGTAAAAGCAATTTGTTGCTGTTCATTTCATTGACTCATTCGGAAGCTTTTTTGTTCTGCTGATGTTTTGCTTTGAGGTAATTCCTCTTTACTCTCCATAAGGAAAGGCAGGTTGAGGTTTGAGGAGCCCCTTCCTTTTTGTGATGATGTGCATGCCTTGACTAACCACCAAAACACAGCAGCTGCCAGCTCGGGCTTGTCATCCTGCCAACTGTGCCTTCCTGGGTGAGGAGGGAAACAGAACATTGTTCCTAGAATTCCATTTTTTTTCCCTTTAATGCAGTGAAAAAAGTCACGAGAGCTTGTTGCGTCTGAAAGAGGTTTGTGCTTCATTCCCATGTGAACAGTGAGCTGGGAGACTACATACAGTTTAGTAGCTCTCTAAGTAGCTGAGCAAATTTACCCGGACTAGACCCATTCAGAGCTCTCCACTGAAAGAAAATGTAGTGTCTGAGATGTAAAAGGTAGGTGGCAATGTTATGCTGCATGTTGTTACAAAGGTGACTGAGACAGCCAAGCTTCCTTTAGTAATGTAATGGGTAGTCCTAGGACATATTGCAGAGAGTCACAGAGGCGTGCATCCTGGGAAAAGAGAAAGAGAAGCATAGTATTACAGTGATTGATTTAATTTTCTAGTAAACTGAAATAAAAAACCAAACAACTAAAACCAAACAAAACCAGCCACCAGACTGCAAGGGAGTAAATCGTGGGTTCTCTCAGGAACAACAAATTGGCATGTCGGTCACTGATGTGACAGACAGGTTTACCTGCAAGGTTGGTGCCATGTTCCCCTTCCACCCGAGGTCCTATTGCAAAAAGCAGCTGCGTTCCTTCACTCAAGAGACTTTGCTGAACTGGTCTTTCCCCTGAAAAAAGGTGCCAGAGTCGATCTTGTCAAGGAAATTACAGACTTATGTTTGACATAGTTCAAGTCAGAATGTTGGAGTTGTGTATTTCCAGATCTGTTGCTTGGGTTAAAATTGCTATGAATTGCTCATTTTCTGTCCCCCCCTATTCCTTTCTGTTGCTTTCAAGCCAAATTGAAATGCTTTCTTCTTAAAATAAAATGCTGATCTTCTATTTAATTATAGATTCGTTAACCCACCATGTTTAATGATTTAGCAATAGGGAGGTAATCTGTTTCTTTCAGTGCTGAGCCAGTGATTTTTGCGAAGTCTTGAAGGTGTTGCCAAATGACCACTGAGTGTGTGTTATTCACATCTGCATTTGCTGTGCAGTTCCACAGTACATCAGCTGCATTCCTCAGCTGGGAGGTTCATCTTCCCTCTGACCTTCCCAAACCCTACTCACCTTCAGGCTGAGAACTTTCTGGAGTTCATGGCCATATCCAGTATGATGCACGCTTCCCATTTGCCAGCTTCCATTTCCTCCTGTTTTCCCTTCTTGTGGCCAGAGCAACAATCCATCCTGGCATCATGATCTCCCAAAAACTATGAAGGGTTTTTCTGCACTGTTCCCACTTGGTCTGATTTTGGCTGAGCACCATATTTCAGTTCACTGCATTTATTGAGTAGTCTGATAACTATTTTGCAAGGGTTTATTTTCCTTCCAAAGAGAAAGGCTGTTCTTACTTGATCATGACACTCAAGCTGGTGAAAATTGCTGGATTCACTACTGTTTGTGGCAGCTGAAGCTGTGACTCAGTCCTTGCACTTTTAAATGCTATTGAGAAATACAGTTTATTTATAGTACGACGCAGAATGTCCATAAAGGATAATTATCACAATGTAGTATTCTTTTATCCTTCAGCTATATTACTGATAAGAAATGTGTGGAAAATATTATCATTTTAAATCATATTTTGCATAGAGAGTTATCTGATTGCCACCAAAAGGCTTTGCAGCAGTTTTTAATTTAGCCTTATGTATTTTTAACATGACAGCTGGAGCACAGCATGCATATGGCATATTAATGGAGGAGGCTACCAGCACTTCTGTCTATCTGTTCTTGCGAAGAAAAGAAACAAGAAATAAGCAAAAATGTTTAAATGGCATACTGCTGGATAAAAGCAACAGACACTGCCTGGCAAACTGGAGCAGTGTGCAGAGATTACTTCATTATTCACTCTCTGATTTGTTTTTCAGAGGCCAGCTAGCTTTTTTGTTTGTTTTCAATTAAACTGCTGCAGTGTACAACGAGACATCTATCATTTATCTATCAAACAGAAAGTTGAGCTTGAAATGCAGCCTTGCTGTAAACTCCATTTTCAGTTGCTTCTCACTTTGCAAACAAGAAGTGTCTGACTTGAAATGTCCTGCATTTGATCACAGCATTTTGGTGCTTGTTTGGTTCAAAACCAAAGATGTAGTAAGGGATTAAGAGCATGAAAATAAATGTTTCCTTTTGTTATTATTTCATACTGGGGAAAAAAAAAGAAGAGAAACAAAGTAGAGAGATCACTATTTTAGAGAAAATAAGCTCACAAGCTTTAAAATAATATGTATATTCAGTTCTCCCACTCTCTCATGATGCTCTCAGTGGGATTCTTCTGGTAGGTTTCTTTTTTCAAACTGAATTTTAAAATGTATGTGGTTTATAGATGATCTGGTACATAGAGGAATTATTTTTTTTTGCAGCTATTCTTGATGAATAGAATGGATTCAAAATGAGCTCTTAAAACTCAATTCCATCCTACGTTATTGAACTGCAAGGAAGTGTTAAAGACAACACTACAACCAGCCTAAAAGTATGAGAAAAATAATATTGTTTCTCACTGTTCTTCTCTTTTTAATAGAAAAAAAGGAATCCCAATGTAAAATGTGAACAAAGAACTTAAGAAATCTTGGTCAAATTTTGGGAAATGCAGGGTCTAGCTTAATAAATATTTCAATTATGGTCTAAATTTAATAGTAATTTTCCTCTCAATTTTTAGTGTTTCAAATAAGGGAGTGATTTGCAGAAGGTTTTGATTCAAAATTTGAATGGTTATACCTCTGAGAATCACTAGTACCGATTTCCTCACAAATTCACTCCTTTTCTACCACTTTGCAGTTACAACTCATCACTTGTTTGTCCTGTGTTAGTTTACTCTTGAGTAAATGAGTCTGTGTAACCCCATGCACGGGACCTGCCTGGCTTTGGTACCAGCAAACTGGCCAGCTTTCAACAAGTTTCTTCTTTCTTCCGAGAAACAATGAACCTGAAATGTATTTGTAAAGTGCCTTTGAAATTCACATATGAAAAAATGTTATACAGCAATAGATATGATTTATTTTGACTGGTAATAGAGTTCCTTTGCAGGACTATGGTAAATCAGGGAAAATCATGTTGAATAGATCTGTAGCACTGACATCCTCTTTTTGTTAAGCAAGCCACCCTCCTGAAATGTAAATATGTTAAATGTCATTGTCATTAAAGACACATGATGGAACCATTAAGGAGGATTAAAGAAGAGCAATAGTCTTCATCTTACTCTGAAGAGCTGCTAATGGTCAATGTGACCTGGATTCAAATTTTTATTGAAGAAAGTAAGTAAAGAGAAAATTTTCCCTTTATAGGCTCAAGTTGCCTACCTTTAAGTTAATGACCTCTGAATCAACACTTGATGGCTTAGCACATAAGAAATTCAGGCTGAGATGGAATACCTTAAGCACCTATTGGCATTCTGAAGCCGTTTGCTTTCCAACCTTTCATGACAGAATGAGTTCAGCCAGCAAACAAGAGAATGTCAGAATCTGCTGCAGAAACTGACTGCAATTATGAGAGTAGGAGAGGAAACAACTGCCTGAGGCAATATTTTTAGATTGCAGACTGGTGGGCAGATTATGGCCACAATGCTTAGCGGGGAGGTGACTTGCAGGTACCCTTTGAAAAGGTCAAACCTGCCTGAGTTAGGAGTCGTTTGGTTTGCAGTGATGGCAGAGTCTCTCTCTGAAGTGGTTTCCAAATGTGATGGCAGGAGTTGCCTGTGTAGTATTCCTGGAATACAAAGATCAAAAAAACAATCTTTCTGGAAATTGGATTGTTTTTTGGCATATTTGAGGAGAGTTTAAACAGGGTTCATAAAATGATGGTAATTTTGCAATCTGATTTCTCTACTGACTTATGTCAAGATTTTGAACTTGATCATCATCTGGCGTTAGTAGTTTGTTAATGTAAACCCATTCAAGCTGTTCATACTTTGCAACATGTCATTTTAAATAGTTACTACCATATCTCCCATTGTACTTGTGCTCCTAGTAATTGAAATAGTTTCTTCAAAAAGCCCAATGAGGATTTGCTGAAAAGAATTGCACGAATACCTGGATTCTTTATTTACTTTCTCTTCTCCATGCTGGGCCACCTGTAAGTCTTGCAAAAAGTCAATGAATTTGGATCAGGACTTTCATTGTCCTGTTTCTAAGAGGGTGATGCAGTCACTGTGCTTGTCAATTGATGTTCTTGGGAAATCAGAAAATCAAATGAATGTTCTCACCTAACTTCAGTCCCCCTTTTATTTGATTTGTGTTCTGAGAAAAAAAAAAAGAGAACTATAAGTTTATCAGACTAATCCTTTACAATTTTTAATGTGCTTTTGGTCTTGGTGATGGTTTAGCAATGTAAATGGGGCTCTGACAGCAATTATATAGGAATTTTTGTTTTGGGCATTGGAAAATGCATCTTCTTTGATTTAACTGATATCTGTGCAGTGGATTTGAGTCTGCCTGCCACATTATTAGAAGGTAAATTTTTTCTCTGCCAAGTCTTGGTATTGTAGGCCAGCTGGGGTTATTCCTGACTGGGAGCAGCCCTGAAGGACCATTCCATCCTGTGTGCCACTGCAGTGCCACAGGAGTTCAGTTAAGCAGAATTTTTCACCATAAAAAATTGGCCATGCAGAAAGGAACTTGCAAGAAAAAGATTCACATATACAAAATGATCCCTCACCTTCTTAACTTGAATCAATTTAACTTTGCACACTGTGCCTCAAGGAAGTGGAAGGCAGGCCATGGCACAGCATCTTCAGTTTCCAGACAGGACTGTCAACTTCAGCTGTCATCATCTTAAACTTATGCACACAGGCAGTAGACACATGTAGGCTTTTACCTTCTAAATTTTTAAAAAATATTGGTTTAATATAATCAGCTAAAACAAATCCACAGTGCTACCTTAGTGAGATGAATATCTGAAATCCAGAAGTAGAATATGTTCAGAATAGCTGAAATATCTTAAATTTCTGAATGGCTTTGAATGATGTTGTATTTATAGAACTAATCCCTGAGAAAGTTAGGTTTCTGGATTTTTCACCTTTTTCTTTTTTTTTTTTTTTCCCCTCTTAGTAATTTCTGTTTCAGAATAATAAGTCTCTGCAGGCAAGGTACTTCTGGAGGATTATTTCACTGATCAGGTGGTCCTGTGTACTTGACCTTCAGTCCCATGTGACACATACCTGAAGAATAGACTTAATCCTCTAAAAATGCACGATTTGTTGTGTCTAATGCTTTGAATATCACCTGCCTCCCTGCTTTTCACATCACAAGGAATGCTTTTAACTCTTATTTTGCAGAATGACAGTATAGTCACTGTGCCTACTGCAGTTATCGTTTGATTCAGCACAATAATGAGGACAGTCATTTTATGGCAAACAGGATGAAGGTAGGATAAGGCGAGAAAGAAAGTTCTCCAGGCCAGAGGCAGAATGTCCTTGTCTGCTGCTTTATGGTGCCGGAGGAAGCCCCAGCCCCTGAAGGCAGCTCCTTTCCCTGCCCCACTATGTGCACACCAATCTGCCTCCTGGGCAAGGCCTTTGAGTGCAGGTTCGGCCACAGTGGGAAATCATGGACTAACATTTGGGTTGGGAGGTGAACGGCAGTGGAGTTTTCTAACTAGGAAGTTTGCATGGCAGATTTTTATTCACAAGGTCATTTTGTCTGCCTCTGTGTGACTCAAATGCTGTACCGAGCCAGCTCAGGGGAGTGTAGATGTCAGAGTTAAAGCTGAATTTCAGAGCCTGGAACACTCAGGCAGTGCATAATATTTGCTGAGGGACACTGGTGCTTTGATTATACGTCACAGGAGGGTTATGTGTGCTGGCAGCCTTGAGGATTGTGCCACACATTTTCCCCAAATGGGATCTGTGTGCAAGGGTTCTGTAAGGGGAAGGATGACTCCCCAGCTGCCTGTGGACATTAGTTGGTGGCTTTAAAACATTCCTCCCCATGCAGAGAGCAGCAGTGCAGAACCACAAATCAAATCCTCCAGCACAGGAGAATCTCTCTCTTTGGAGGGGAGCGGGGACGGCAGTGTGAAACCAAGTGAGCAGTATGAGCAGCTGAACACTCCCTGCTACTGCTTAATATCAAAGTGTGCAGGGCTTTTCCCCCTGTGTGTTTCTCCTGGGAAAAGTGTCTGATGCAGAACAAGAATATTTTTTATAAAAACCGACTCCCAAATTGTTGCAGCGAAGCTAACCTGCACCACTTGTTCATGTCTGCAACAAGCACCAGAGAACTCGTAGGGATGTTCATGCCTGTATTGCTGTCATTGATACGCTGCAACTGAAATCAGCAGGCTCACTGTTGTCCCATTAGACTCTGTAAGACTAAACCAGTTGCACTGAAGTACAACAGATGCCAAATGATAGTAAGATAGCAAAATGTAGTATGTTTCTAAGTTTAAATGGACAGAAGGTTTTCTCATGTCCTCAGTGGCTGCAATGCACTAGTTAGAAGTGAAGTGAAAAAAGGTTTTCTGTCAGTTTGTCTTTGCCATGAGATGTTTAGAAGCACAACTGCCCTTGAAGCCTGCTAAAAGGAATTAAAATGAAAACGGTGCTGAAGATGTTGGCTCTACATCTTTGCACCTGAATTACTGAACCCCATTTGTCTCGCTGTGGTCCAGGGTTCTTCAGTTGGTGGCAGTCTTTTCTCCCCTTAGCCCATGAGTTAAACATCCTTGCTCACTTGTCAAGCGGCAGCCTACTAATTAAGAGTGGAAATAAAGGTCTGTGAGGGATTATAAAAGGGAAGTTAAAACTGAAATTCTAATGTTATAAAAGATTGTCTTCATACCCAGAACTTCACAAATAACTGAGTTCAGATTCCTGCCCATGGGTGCAGAGGAATCCTACAAGACGATATGTTTGCTGCGGGTTGCTCTAAATCTTCCCAGACTTTATCTGGAATTATTCACTTTCTTTACAACTGACATATTTTATGCAATGCATGATTTAAAAAAAAAAAAATAATCTAAAAAGTAGCAGAGAGGTGCAATATGGCAGCATTTTTACATCTATTACTACTACTTTATTAATGCATTTATAAGGAAAAAGATTAAATATTTATAAGGTTTACTCTGACTTGGTGTGCTGATATTAATCACATTGTCATGTGGTAAGGTTAGGGGAGAAAACACATATATCTATATCCATGCCACTCTCTAAAATTCTAATTTATTCTACTCAGTAACTTAGTAAGTACAATACACTGCATATGAAAAACCAAAGTAGGAAAATATGATGATTGGGAAAATAAAAAACCATTAGTTTCACCATCAAAGTTGTGGGGACAATGCTGGAATAATTCTATTCTTATAGAAGTTGTGACTCACATTTATATCTTCTTATCACCTGTGTTTTTATAATAAAAGTAATTTTACATATGCTGGATAACACTTATTTTTTTCTCTTTTTTTTATGCCCTAGTACCAGTTCTAGCCAGCTCTCACAGTTATGTTCCTGTAATAATTGACCATTTGTATTTAGATGCTGGAGGCCTTTGGTTTCATCCTGTGCCTTGTATTTTCAAGGTCTCTGGTATCATCCTGTGCTTATACTTTTGGGATCCTTACTTTGAAGTGTGCAAAGCATGTCATCGGTCTTCTGGAACTGCTGGTGGCTCTCTGCAAAGGCTGTGAGCTGTTTCAGATGACTGATGCTCAGGGGGTATAAATCAGTGCAGCTGCACTGACTGTCAGGACTCCACTAACTGAATGTGGTCCTGGTTTTAGATATTACTCTCTCCCGTCACATGTGCGATTTGGTTAATTTTTTCTTGAAGGAGTTGGTGCAGTTTTGCACACTGGTACTCACTCAATTTAGCACACTTGTTAGAGTGAGCAATTCACTCATAATGAATACCAATATCAAACTGCTATTGATTATCTCCTATTTCTTCTGGATTCCTTACTGCACACCAAAGGAGAGATTTACAGTGTTGTACCTTGCCAGTGCTTTCATCATACCTTTATGGTAATTTTTCATCTTCCAGAAATGATTTCAAATTCTGGTTTGGTGGGTGTGCATAGTGAAAACAGTGATAGTTTAAAGAACACTTCTTTGTTTGGGTTAATAGTTGATGTCAGGCTGTTTTATGCCACAGAGTACCTGGGCAAAACTGCTGTTCTTTTTCAGACTAGAAAGGTGTGGAGCATATTAGTGATAGCCTCTTATCATTCTGACTTTGAAGATGGTGGTTTGTTTTGCTTTGATCAGAAACATTATATTAGAAATGCAATTCTGCTATAGTTAGCTAATGTCAAAATGTTGACTTTTCTAAATGCTCTAAAACCTGCACGTTAATTCTCAGATCACCCTGTAAATTACTGTGCCATACAGAGGAATAAAGTTCAAATTTATTGGAACAAGGGACTCCTTAAACGTATTCCCTTCAAATCAGTATTTTTTAAACATTCTTTCAAATTTATTTGTACATCCCTAGGGATCGAATCATCTTGTCATCCTATCAGCCACCCAATTAATTTCTCTTGCTTGATTTCAGTGCCAACCTTCTGAACTATACTGGGGTGTTGTCATGATATCCCCTGGCTGAAGCCAGGCAGGATAGAGTTTTTTGTGTATTGAGTTAGAAGTTAACCTCAATTAGCTTAACAAGCATTTGTGCTTGAGACTCAGCCCTGCTGCAGCTGTCCCTGTTGCTGGTTGGTGACTGATAAATCCGAGCTGTCCCCAGCCCTGAACATGCCTAAGGGCCCCTGTGAGTGAAATGCAGGCAGTGGCAGGCCCGTGTGCCCACGAAAGTGATCCCTTCCCGGGTGCATTTGAACACTAAATTATACCCATCGTTCATCTGGAAAGCAAGACAAGTTTTACAGTGTGGTTTTCATCTCGGTTGCTTTGTGGTTTAAAAACTAATCTGCTTCAAACTAATGCTGTTCTATAAGCCGAGTCTTTAGAGGTTTTCTCCTCGGTTTAGAACCTTCCCCCTTTAGTGTGCTTGTCAGAGATTGGGGATAGTTTATGGCACTGTTGCACAGACCCTGCTCCAGGCTTTGCCCCAAGTCTGCTGCATAACCCTCAGCAGGTCTCTTGTTCTCCAGCAATTTGACTTTCCCTTCTGTTAATGAGAGTACCAAAGCTGACACTGCTGTAAGATCTCCTGGAGAAAGCTGAAGTTTTATTTAAAAATTGAATACCGAACATCTCCTCAAATCCATCTGTATTTTATCTTTCCTTCTACGCTCTGATTTTATTTTTCTGTATGCATGACACTGAATCTGAGAACATTACAGGAGCTGTGACAGGCAGCCATCAGTGCTGATCTGGAATCCTGACATGACATAAGTCAGTGGGCTTAAGTAACACCCTCCAAAAGAGACAATCAGATACCACATGTCTATTTATTATTACCCTGAAAGCTTATAAATGGATTATCAAACTGACACCTTTGTATCACTTATCTTCAGGAGAATCTAGTTTGTACAATGCCTGCCTGGCAAAACTCAGGGCTAAGGATGTGCTCAGATGCTGTGTTGGCTCATTTCCCAGGTCCTCTTGTTAGTCTTGGACTCAAGGAAAGGTCAGTAGAGAGGGTAAACATTTTTCCCTCAATCTCTTGTTTATCTGTGGGTTCTTGTATTTCATTACAGTAAATGCTCCTAGTAACTCTGCCTTCTGATGAAATAATATTTGCTTTATGATTGTCTGAGAATAGCAAATGTGTTATGTATAATCACATTTGGGAGAACATAATTTAAGTTTGAGGGAATTATTTTTCCCACAGCAGGTGTATAATTCAATTAACATTAATGTTAAATCTAAATATCACTTTACCTCTGCTGTACCGCACAGGTAATTACTTTCTGGTTAACTTAAATTCTTTCATAGTTGCAACAATGAAATTATTTTTAATTCACCTGGAATACTAAGTCTTGTTTGTAAGACTAGCAAATCCTGTGTCTGATTCTCTGTGTTCTGTCATTGGACTACTTATGAAAATGATGTGATTCCTGCTATTGTAAATGCTCTGTTTAAAAACAGTGTCGAAATGAATGGATTAAAATATCCAGCAGTTCTGACTCAAGATTGGAACCTATGAATGTTTTTGCCTGTCCCTAAACAGGATATCTACCCCTCTAAACGCCAGGAGTCTCCCAGCAGTTTTGAGATGTCACTCACACTGAGCTATGGGGAGGTGCATGTGTCTCCATGAGCAGGTGGTTGGGCATGGTAAGCCCCAGATATCAGTGAAAACCCTTTATGTGCTGGTTTTGACTGGGATACAGTTAATTTTCTTCATAGTAGCTGGTATGTGGCTGTGTTCTGGATGTTTGTGGAAAACAGTGTGGGTAATACAGGGATGTTTCAGTTACTGCTGGGCAGGACTCACACGGGATCAGGGACTTTTCTGCTCCTCACCCCACGTGCCAGTGAGAGGCTGGGGGTGCACAAGGAGCTGGGAGGGGACACAGATGGGACAGCTGAGCCCAACTGACCCAAGGCATATCCCAGATCATGGGGCATCATGCTCAGCATGTAGAGCTGGGAGAGGATGAGGAAAGGGAGAATGTTTGGAGAGATGGATGGCGCTTGTCTTCCCAAGTCACCCAGGTTGGTGGGCATAGCAATCCCCAGGCATCAATTAAAAGGCAATGTTTGATCCTTACAGTATTAGAGACTTTTAGCTGAATACAACTGTGTGTTCTAGTACTGTATGTGGGATGGAAAGAAAATCTGTGAGATTGGTAAGATATTGTGAAATGTGTTCCACAGTCTCTGATAGAGGTGAAAGAGGCTTTATATCTTTGTTATTAATGCCTAAAATCTACGTGAACTGTCACGTCCTTGTGAATGGGTTTAAACAAGTTTCTACTGGGCACTTTCCTTGCTGAAACAACTGGTTAGTCATATCTAATTCTGCTTTTTATTTCCATCTGGCTCTTCTTGAAAGTTAGTCTTTCAACTAACAAGAGTCACTGGAATGACATGTTGACAAAAAGTCAGTGACTCTGCCTGAGGTTTTGTTTTTTTTTTTCTTTTGGTATTCTCAGAAGAGCTTTCAGAATGGTGAGCTGCTTTTAAAATACCAGTTCGTATGAAAAAGCCACAAAATATACACTTCAAGGTGCAAATCCAGTTTATTATCTGATAAATGGCCCTTTGGGGAAAATCAATTGCAGTGCCAGGAGATAGAGTTTAATCATGTCTTTTGAAAGGTCAAATGAAAATGAAAGGTCATACTCAAATTAATCCCTTCTTAGAGGATGAATATTTTGTCTGAAACTGTCTTCAACCATACCTCCCTGTATATGTCTATTCCTTTCCCTATATATATATTTATGTATATATATACACCACCACCCTCAAAAAATGCCCTGTTCAATGCTCTCCGTCAGAGCAATCTGATCTTCAGCTACTCAGATTTATGATTAGTGCATATTGAAGGATATATAGATGTGTTCCTGTGAGGGCATAACGGGATGACAGATCTGACAGGAACTCCTATTATTGCCTTAAAAACACCTAAAATTCTCTTTGAGGGAGAGAAACAAGAATGAGGAGGGAAAGTAACCTCAGGGCAGCTTTTTCACAGCAGTTACAAATAATGCAAAATAAGTACATTACCTAAGCCTAAAAGACCTAGATTCATCTAAAATTGATTTGGAGAATCCTTATTTGCAACAACCCCACACTGTATTTTTCTGTGGAATGAAATTCTGATATCTCTGTCCTTTACTATGTAATAGAACATAAGATTGTTCTTAATTGTTGCTCTAGGGGTAGGTTTGCAGATTTTCCTCTCAAATTTAATCTGTTCTTGCATAAAAAATGAAACCAAATGCTGAAAAATGAGGAATGTTCAAATTTCTTGGTATAAAAATCTCAACATAAGACACTGTTTTAGTTTTTAAGGTCTTCAGCTTCAACTTCATATTACAGAGAATTTTCTTCAGTGCAAGGGTGATTAGGGGATATTAAATAGTCTAGAAGTCATAGTAGTCCCCTGTGGCCTTGAATTTATGAGTTCCTTAAAATCTGTCGCACTGTGTTGTCTTTAATGAATATTTACCATGCTCCTGCCCCTGGAATTTTATCCATCAGCAAATTTGTGCAGAATCAGGAAAAAGTTGTGCAACTGGTGGTATTCCAGCTCTTGCAAGTCTTCAGTCAAAACCCGCTTGTTTTTATTTTTCCTAGACTGTTAATTTTCTAATTTGAACAAGCTTCCAGGGGTTTATAAGCTTCGTGCTAAAATTCTGTGTGCTCTATTGATAGGACCTGTCATTTGCTCACTTGCTTATGGTTAGTAGTGGCTATCCTGTCTGTTATGGGTCTGTGCTAATTAAATTTATGCCAACTTTGGCTTCAGTGCCAGTGGGCTGGCATCGGAGAGAAGTCTGAAGAGGTGGTGTTTGTGCATGGGTTTCTTTATGGAGTTACTGCTTGTACTTGGGAAGAGCATGGACATCATTTTGAAGACTGTATGATCCATAGGCAAGGCATGCCACTTGGGAATGTTGGATTTACAAGCTCATTTCTTACTGTGTGCATCCTTGTCTTTATTTACCTACACTGATCCTTAGACAGCATTGCAGAATTATCTCAATGCTGTTTTCTGGTGGTGTTCTTCCCCTCATGGGCCACTGTGCACCAAGAGAAAGTGGCCTAGCAAAGACCCCATGGAGGTGCCTGTGGAATTGCATCCCCCTGAGAAGAGGGTATGATGCTGTGGTACGTTTGGGGAGGTGGAAGAGATTCCTCTCTGTGACACCTCTGGCCAGAATGCTAAATCACAGTTTAAATGGGTGAAATCCAATAGCTTCAGTAGTAACCCCACGAGTCCTCTTCTCAAATGTTGGAACAGGGAAGTCCTTCAGCTTTTAGAAGAGTCTTTCTCCCTTGACTCTGAAAATGGAAGCAAAGCCAGAGTGGTAGAGAGTCTGAGGGAAATGGAAGGCTGTTCTTTTAGTACTGGATTGTTTTATTTAACATAAATATTCCCTGACTAATCAGGAGATGATAAGGCATCCAGATCACTGAAAAGTTTTGTCATCATTATCATTTGTAAAATCTAACTGGATATAATTTTACAGAGAAATCTTTTTTCCTTCCCATAAAAGGGAAGCAATAAAGAATTCATCAACTAATCCAGCTAACACTTCATATTTCACTCCTAGACTGTTCTAGTAATCAGTTAACATGCCATGCTTCATCCTCATATAATCTAACCCCTGGGCTAAGAGAAATAATCCATTTCAGTTTTAAAATCCTCCTGAAAGTAAGTGAACTTGATCCAAGACTTGTGAAATAATTAAAAAGAGCTTCCTTTAGCCTTGATGTGGGGTTTGGATTTATGAATAGTCTACTTTTTTTTTTTTTTTTACAGCATAGAATGTAAGAACTGAAATAATTTAATAATGGTTTCTAAAGATTATCAAAGGTCAAGGTGTTCAGAGGCTTTTCTGGGGCATTTTCCCTGGGCAAGTTTACCACATTTGCAAATGTCCATAAGGGAACTATGCAGTGGCACTGGTTTTGTTCTCCCAGGTGGAGTTGCTTATTACTTTTACTCTCTTGCAGCAGCAATTGGAAAAGCCAAGTGAAGGGTAAGGGTGGATATTAACAAGGAGGGATCAGCTACAGATGTTGAGAGGTTAATTACAAAAAGTGAAACAAAACAGAAAAGGTGTTGTCAAATTAGCCTGCCTGACAATGTCTTATGAGCAACTGAAACACTGATACGGATTGTGGAAAGTAATAAGTTTATAAGAAGTCATGGCAAATATTTTGTTAATTATTTTATTTATTGTGTTTATCCCAATGTTGTTAATTAGATACATTTTAAAATTCAGTTTTATCATGCACTATCCTATCAAAAGTTTTGTGCATTAAAATGTTAGTCTGTTAAAATAAAAGTTCCACTTCAGCACTCTGGCCAAGACAGAAGTATGGCAACATCTGATTTCATGAAAGAGGGACCCAGAAGCCAAGCCAGACCCACAATGAGACATGGCAAAATCAATGTACTTAATTTCAAAGAGATGATCCTGCACACTGTGATGTCCCTGACTCTGCAGACACCTTCCCATTAGATTCTTAATATGCCTGCAGTCCCATGAAGAACTATTTCACATTTCCTGGGCATGATTAGGTGCAAATTCAGTTAGTGCCCTGCTCTAATCCCCGTGGTGGTTTCCTGGTGGAGGTTCTCAGGGTTCGTCTAGTAAAGGATCACAGATGAGCTCAAACTGCTCATTCTTTAATTCGTCCCCTAAGGAAGAACTGCTACCCTCCTTCCATTAACCTGTAGTGGCCAAAGGATTTCTGCAGGAAATGGGAGGTTTGAATTTGTTTTCCTTGCCTGCCAGAAGGATTTAAAGCCATGGCTTCTGAGGACGGAGCTATACTAAGTACAATTTGCATGATATTTTGAAACAAAAATGTAAGCTCCTGCCCACAGGGCAGGAAAGGCAGAGCTCCCACGGAGAAGGTGTGATTTCTCATAGCACTGAGTAAAGGCTTCCTTCTCCTGTCTCTTACCCTCTGTGCAATCACTTCCATCAAGAGCCTTTCTTTACTTGTTAGAATCCTTTGGATTTGGGATGTTGCTGAAGGAGTTTAACTCTCTACATAAAAGATACCTCAATGCCTAGCAGGTTTAACTACACCTTAGTCCAAGCACCTACCACAGACATAAAACTGTGACTTGCTCAGGTGATTTGAATTCACTACTAGATCTGCAATTAGTAAAGGAGGACATTTCTTAGAAAAGGTGTCAGATTGCTGTGTGCATAATGCAGATCCTGATAATTACATGGAGCTAAGATGACCTGTGCATGCTAGACCCCTGTTGATCCCAGCTTCCTTCGGTTGAGTCCACAATATATAGGCTAGAAAATAAAGAGCAAGGCTCTGCACTAGCTCTGTTTCTATCCCTTCTGTAAGCCCTGAGAGTTAGCTGACCTTTTCCATTCCTGGTGGCAGGAATCCAGCTGTCCATCTCTGATGCAGAGTTTGTTTTATGTGACAAGGGTAAATGCACACCAAGAGAATCTTAATCTCAGAGGGTGAGTCTTTACTAAGTGTTGTCTCAACAAAAGCTTAGCAAGGACTAGAGATTTATAACTGGGCTGCAGTGCTGACTTCATCAGAGGAGATGCATGAGCCTCTTACCAGCTGTAATCTATGTGCAGTAAAACGAGGGCACCAGGAATTACCTCACTGTGTGGCAGAGCTTCAGAATATCAGCTCATGGGAGTCTCTCTGATTAAATGAGTCAGCACGTTCATGAAAAATAAGGCAGATCAGGAAACTGTGATTCCAATAGCAAAAAGGATGTTTCACAAGAAGTCAGGTATTTCTTTGCCTGAATTGTAATTCCCCTGATGAATGCTTGGATTTTTCCATGCAAATTCTTAAGCTCAGGCCGTTCCGTTCCTGCTGTGAGGTAACACAAACTATCTCAGTGTTGGCTTGATGGAATGATGGGCTTTTTAGAACATGAATAGTGTTTGCTCTTATCTACCTGAAGGATACTGTCCAGGCAGATTTTTCTTGTGGCTAGCCATCCTCCACCAAATAAAAAGCATTTTAACATGTCTATACACTGTATTATATTTATAACTATTTAATCACTTTATTGAAAATAACTCTGTAACACACCCCTCAAAGTTCTATTTCCTGTCAGCCAGTGAAATAATCTAATTTTCTGATCATTTGAAATATTCTACAACATATATTTCCCCTTCATCAAGGTTTAATTTTGTTAGACTCCATTTACATGTATCTAATCTGACTAATTGGACAGGATGTCCTAATAGTCAAACTTCTACAGAACTCAGGAAATAATTTAGGTCTTGAAAAAGGCTGTTATATCTCAATTTGTGATTCATTAAAACATGGGAATTTTGAAATCTTGCTTAATATCCCCATTCTATCTTTGCAGTTAATCAAAGAGGATGGTTTTTCCTTATTGTTAATAAGTATATTCTCTGTACCGCCTCTTCTGCATCTTGTACATTCAATCGCACCACCAAGGTTCTGCCACAGATTTCTTGGGCTTTTCATGCTGAACTGGAAAGAAATTAAGAACTGCTGGATTTCTGTGCTAGAAAATGCAACACAACTGCAAATCACTGCTGGATCAGGTTGCAGAGGTGTGATCCCACACGTGGGTGGAATCAGGAGAATGCAGCTGTTAAACTTACTATTGTATTTTTGCCTGAACTGATAAAACTGGCCTGTCTACTCAAAGCAAGGGAGTCAGCACTGCAACACCTGATGACATGATGTCCTCAAGTGAGGCACTGCAGGATGAGGTCACCATGGCTTGTGGAGTGATGTAGGAAAAGGTTGAAGGTCATTTACCCCAGACTTCCAGAGGTCTGGAGTTGGCTGCTCTCATGAACCCCGCTGGCAGTTGTGCTCAGTGCCCTTTGCGTTCTGTTAATCCCACATTGCCAGAGGGATGCCCAGTTCTGTGTACTGTGATCAGCCGCAGAGGTACCACTCACGTGTCTGTGACAACGTGAAAACAGGAGCTGGCAGAACAAAAGGACCGTGTAGGAAATATATTTCACTTGAGCAGCTGGAAACATGGCATTGCTGTGTTTCACCACTCAGCATGTAAAACACTTTAGGTTCCTTTGTTTTCTGTGTCCTTGTTGACATCCACAAAATTCTATTAGACAAGCGTATGCTAGTAAAATATTCCTTTTTGGTACTGTACACTGTAATTCAGTGTTTCCATTTGTTTTAGCAGCTGACATAATAGAATAATTTCTACTGTGATGTCCTCCAGTTGTCCTCCTGCTGTAGTCTAAGCTATTGTGCTGCGGGGCTGAATACAAAAGGTGATTTTCAGATAGATACATCTCAGGAAACCTTAGGCTAAACTTCTTTGCATGTAGAATAGATGCTTACCAGACTTGTAACCTCAAAACTTAGTTGTATTTCACAATGGATAAATCAGTTCTTTCAATTTTTTATATACTGCTGTATGTAAATATAAGAAGAGTAATTTTTCGAATATTGATCTCTTTCCAAGTAAAATGGAGATATCACTTCAACCTTCAGTGTGCTGTACATGTCTGTGTGCCTTGGTGTGTGTGCTTGCACGTACATGTGCACTCTCTCTGTCCCCCTCCTCCACCTCCCATGGACACACACAGTGTGGTTGTTCAGCCTGTAAAGAAAGAAATGCAGATGTGCTATGTTGATGTGTGCATTGGTTTAATTTAGTTGTAGCTGTCATTTGGTGCTCTGGGGTGATTTTGAAAATTAAAGTGAAAAGTTCATGACATTTTGCAAAAGAATTAGGGATTTTTAGATTATTATTTTAGGAACAGGGCAAGATTGCTGCTGGTCTTATTACAAAATGAAGGCCAAGCCATAAAAAAGTATTGAATAGATAGCTTAGGAAATAGGAAGCCTTTTCTGTTCTAGAGCTGAGATTATACTTGCCACATGACACCCATTTCACATTGCTGAAATCTGTCCCATCACCACAAATCACATCAACAAAACAAATTCCATTTAACAGGATTCCTGGAAGCAAGATAATGTAGATTATTTGACAAAGCTGTGTTTCTGTTTTCAATTAACTGGACAAGACATTTGCATTTATGTGTTTGGGTTTTTTTGTTTTTTATTTTTACATTTTGATAGATCTATGTTCAAAGGCCATTGGTTTTTCAATGGTCAGAATCTGAGCAAAGTATCTTCATGTCTTTTAGAAAATGAAATAGCTTTGAAATCTCAGAATTGAAGTGGCACTGTGACACTGCAAGATCACATGTAGCTTCTGAAGGGACAAAAATAAAAGACAGAGCCAGGACAATTGCTGTGGTGCAAAAGAAGGGAACTACTCCTCTATCTGATGTGCAGAAGATACGTCCAGTACCCAGCCTCAGAGCCTGGCCTGTCTTAAGCAAAGTCTCAGCAAAAAGCGTAGTTTATACTGTACTTTGAATATTCTAGCGGCTTTCATGGATAAACAGTGAGGGGACAAAAGAGGTGAGGAAAGAGTGCAAAAACTTTTATTTTTTGCTTGTGCAGGGGCTTCTGCTTTGATTTTTCTTCAGGATTTATGCAACTGAACAGGATCATTTACCACTTGGCTTTCCATGTGGTTTTGTGTATGAAGAGTCAAAGCTTTTCTTCTTTCTATTTATTCTTTTACTTTGAGGTTTTACCATCAAGAACAGAAAAGACAGATAAGTGCATAGAAGATGCATTACACACGAGATCAGAAGTATATGAAATTGGAAATAAACCTTTAGCCAAGAATGACTTCAAACGAATTGTGTTTGTATCAGATATAGCTGAGTAAAAAGAGGTTGCTTTTAAGGGGAACGCATGTGACCCCATTGTGGGTCCAACCCTTCACAAAGGCATGCTGGAAGAAATGCTGCCGGCCAGCGACGGAAATTGATACTCACAGATGGTATAAAAGGACAAATGCCAGATATTTGGAGGGAAAATGTTTCCTGGACACCCATAGAAGAAGAAAAGATAAACTATGACAGATGTATTGAATGAACCATTTGCTGTAGAGTCCCGTGCTACTGTGACTGCTGGTTGTCTTTGTTACTCCAGCCTATTTCTGCTAAGCCTGCAAATAAATATAGACACTGTCTATAGGGTTGGTGAGCTTGCTGTCACATGAGGTTTTCTCTGATGTAGACTAAATGTCAACATGATAAGCACATTGAGTTTATCAAGCTTGAAAACTGAAAATAAAGACAACCAAATCAAGAAAACAACCAAAAGAGAAGCAGGCATATAGTAAACAGTTTTTGTCTTGGCCCAAAAAACATAGAAAATGCAGTATTTGTGAGAAATATTTGTGAATGTTTATGTTATGGTGAGGTCGTGCTTTCATTTCTTTGTTTTCACAGTATGTACTTTGAATGTCTCCATAAATTGGAGTATGCCCCTACAAAACAGATGACTAACAGAGGTTTGCACCAAAACCTCTCGAGTTCTGCCTAGCAATTGCTGAACCCAGAAGCACTGAAAGATTTTCTGTTGTGGTTTGACTTGAGTGGTTATGGCAGTTCCCATCCATACAACTGATGTTTGTGCAGTGTGAGCTCCAGCATGAACAAGAAGGAAGGGCACTGTTGATTGGGGCCATCTGAAGGACATTCCTGTGCAGCAGTGAGAAGAAGCAGGTGGTCCCTCTCATAGGGAGCTTCTGTTTCTGCGTATCCATGTAAGGGAACAAGGAATTCTGCTGAGTTTGCTTCCTTGCATAACCAGTGGCACAGGGACAGAGTGGAATGGTGCAAGAACAGGGGAATTAATGGACAGACACCTCAGCTCTGTCTCTGCCAGACCACTGGCAGTGACAGATGGGTAAAATCTCCACTTTCTCAGCTGCTTTTCCCTTTCCCTATGGAGTGCTTGGTTGGTTTGCATGAAGACAGGAAAAAGCAGGTGCATTCATTAGGAGTATGTCAGCTCCATTCTTTGGAGAAAAAACACCCAGAACTTTTGGATGCTTCTGTTATCTGCTGGTATGTACACCTGCATGAGATCCTGTTTCCATTCCAGTGCGCACAAATCAGATTAAAATTGAAATCTAACCAGTATGGAATGAATACTTAATAGAATCATAGAATGGTCTGGG
Source organism: Grallaria varia (assembly GCA_013396735.1). Taxonomy (NCBI): domain Eukaryota; kingdom Metazoa; phylum Chordata; class Aves; order Passeriformes; family Formicariidae; genus Grallaria; species Grallaria varia. The sequence continues at coordinate 870,431 of VWZG01000023.1, read as the reverse complement.
TTGGAAGGGACCTTAAAGATCATCTAGTTCCAGTCCCCTGCCATGGGTAGGGACACCTTCCACTAGACCAGGTTGCTCCAAGCCCTGTCCAGCCTGGCCTTGAGCACTTCCAGGGATGGGGCACCCATAACTTCCCTGGGAGCCTCCCCACCCTCACAGGAAAGAATTTCTTCCTGATATCTAGTCTAAACATGCCCTCTGACAGCTTTAAACTGTTCTGCCTTGTCCTGTCACCACATACTCTTGTAAATAGTCCCTCTCCATCTTTCTCCTCCTTGGACTCCCTTTACGTACTGGGAGGCTGCAATGAGGTTCCCCCTGATCACCTGCATGGTGATTTTGGATATTCAGTATCCTTGGAAGACTTTTAGTAATTTCCTCTAGTTACCTGTTACCAGCTGTAAAAGAGTGATGAGACAGTGACTGTGCCCTTGGACAGCAGCTGAGATGAGACTGATGTAGGTGTGTATGTCTGATCAGCAGTGCCTAGAGCTGTAAAAGGCTTCTCAATTGCGGCAAGAACTGGGTGTGTTTCAGAGAATTAAGACCTCTGTGAATTCAAATTAAGATATAATTTGCTGCTTTGCTCTTCATTACTGAGTAAAATGAAAAGTCTAGCAACAAACTTTAACTGATTTTTGAAAGGCACAGATCCAGTTTTCATCTGAATAGTTTTACTAACTCTCTACCAGAGTAGGCTTACTGATTCTTTACTGGCATTCACCCAATTAGTTTGCAGAAATTAACACTAATTAGAGAGCTGCAGGAGACTGATGTTGCTGTTGTTCACAGAGCAATCTCTGCTCCATTTAAGCAACTCTACAAAGGGTTCATGTGGAGCTGAAACAGTGACTCCCAGTTGCAGTACTGTGGAAGTCAAGGTAGCTGCTCTGTGTACAGTACCCACCTTTTGTGAAACAAGCTTTTTACCGGGCAAGCACACTGATGAATTTCCAGGAACTGAGGCAATATTTGCCATGGACAGTGAGTAATGTAACTTTGTGGAAAGAACACTGAATTGGATGATGGGACGAACTTGGATACAGTACAAAGATCTGTCTCCAGAGTACGTGGTGAACTTAGGCAAGAGATCACGTCCCCCCTATGTCTTTGTTAGCACATGCCAGCTTTTGCTTTTGAAGAGCTTAGAAAAGCATTTAACTACATTAAGGGGCAGGTATGTTGTATATTAAAATATGGATAATACATGATGCTCTTTATTTGTGATGCAGACTGGTTTTTTCCCATTTCCAGGGATTTTGGGTTTGGTTGTTCGTGGCTTTTTTTGTTTGTTTGGTTGGTTGGTTGGTTCAGGGGTTTTTTGTTTGTTTCTGGGTGTTTTTTTTATTCTGGTTACTAATTTCTAAAAATGTTGAGGTTTCTTTTAAACTTAATATCAACTTAACACTTATCATTTTGTTTTCATCTTAAAGATTATTTTATTTTTCTCACTATAAGGTGGAATGATGCAGTTTAATTAGAGACAAAGCTTTGAGAGAAAGCCTTTCTCAGAGCGGAGTGATTAAATGCTTTGAATTCCTCAGATGTGTTCTGCCCTTTAAAAGGAGTACGTACTGTCTTAATAAAGACCAGGATGCCAGAACATACTATGGAGACCTTTTCCTCCCCACGGATGAAGTCTTGCATAGAAAACTCTTAAGCCAGTATACACCCAAGGGTTATGGTTTAGGTGTAATTATTTCAAGCTTCGTTGCTTTGTCAGGAAAAAAAAAGGCACTTGCCTTTAGTACATGTAGTACCTTAATGCAATTACAACTGCTTAAGAACATTCAGTATTCCTCAGTGACACCAGTTGGTACCTACTGCTGCATCTCACCTGAACAACGATTCATCAGTCATTTGGAATGTTACTAGTGGGTGAATTAGTAGGTGTTAAGGAAGAATTCATGTCCCTGCAGGTGTGAGAGCCTGTGAAGGTAATTTCTTCACTGAAAGAGTGGTGAAGTATTGGAACAATCTGCCCGGGGCCGTGGTGGAGTCACCATCCCTGGAAGTGTTCAAAAAATGAGTAGATATGTGGTATGTTTTAGTTAAAGGATGGACTTGATGATCTCGAAGGTCTTTTCCAATTTCAGGGACTCCATGACTCTATGATTCCATATTCTTGCCCCATTCTTGTGTTCTTTCTTTGCCATCTCAGAGAGCCATTGTTGGAGTCGGGGGTCTGGGCTGAACTCCCCCGTGCTGTGACCTGGTGCTGCTTCTCCCAGTGACAGTGTTGTGTCTCAGGGGTGGCTGCAGAGGGGTTTATGGACAGTCTGGCTGAATTCAGTGGGCAGAGGCCACGCCGCTGGGGCTGCAGTTTCCAGACTGCAGGAGGGTTATGATGCACCAGGGTGAGCACTGGCAGAGCTGACGTGGTGTTGTCTGCACCCATTCACCTGCATTACTTGTCTCTTGGCAGACTGAGGAAGGCAGTAATGGATCAGCAAGGCTTGGTTTGCATTTCGAAGGGTTTTTTTCTAAGCGTGATGCCTTGGAAATGCTGATCTCTTCTATCTTCCCCACCACCCTTCCAAACGGGAAAAACCCACAAAAATATGTAGTACTGCAAACCCATATAAATATATGAAGTAGTCTACTCTTTATCCATAAGACATCTGAGATGCCAGATCTATATAAAGATGAACAGGAGAGTTGTTTATGATGATCTAAGGGAATAAATGGGATTAAAATAAAGGTAGCAAAAATAGCAAAAAATTTGCATGTGATGTGGTTGAAAAATGCTGGGCATCTTTTGGCACATAAACGTGTCATCAGTTTGGATATCTGTTTCTTTTTCTGATCTGGAAATAATTTATGTGCCTAAAAGTATGTCTGTGTTTCTGTAAAAATATTAGCTGGTGCAAGATGAAATCATAGTATATTTAATTATTTACAAAGTGTGCCTGGATCAGGGATGAGTGTGAGAATAACCTCTGTTTTCTATCCCAGTATCCACGTGCCTACATACATGCAGCCCCTTAAAATGTGCTTCTGTCAGTATTCTAATTTCTACTGAAACCATCCATCATAAAGACAACAGAGATTTTTACACTATTGTTATTTTACTGCAATTTTCAAATTATAAAAATTACAGAAGAAATTAATAGGACATTGTTTCATGGAAATTCTCGTATTTAATTTTTAAGGGGAAAATAATAGTTTTATTTTAAGATAATTCAAAACTTTTAGTGCATAAGAACTGATTGCTGCAGTATTTTCAACAAAAATGAATGGTGAAAGGTCTGAACCACACTTGCTTTTGGGATTTGAATCACTGAACTCTTTAGTCAGGGTTTGGGTTTTTTTCTTAATCCATGTCTCTAAAAAGTTGCAGGGTTTTCTGAAGTTGTCCTTATTAAACAGAGAATATATGTACATCAAGTAGTTCATGAACACAGATCACCATCAAATGAAAAGACAGAAAAAGAGGCTGCTTGTTTCTCTGTAAGAAATTACTGTGGACATTTTTTGTCAAGGTAAATTCACCTTTTCACAGGAAGAATGAATTATTGTGGTCACACTACCAAGTGTTTTCATGTGGATAGTGAAACTGTCAAATATGGGAGTAAAAGGCCTATAATTTTAGTCTTGTATGGACTATCTGGTGCCTTCCATGGTGAAGCAGAACGATTGAATTCATGGTATGGCTGTAATGTAGAGAGGCTTTTATTGAATCAAGGACGTGGTGACATTCACAAACCTACCAGCGTGGGCTGCCATGCAGCTCATGGAATAAACACATCAAAGAAAAATTCATCAACTGTCTCACAGAAAAGAGCATGTGGTAGAATTACCCCAAGGGACCTAAAAATAGTGTTCCACCAGATGGATTGCAGCCGAACCATCATCTGATTAGAACAATAGGCTTTTCTGTAAATGTGCACGAGCTTGTCTGTCCTGGAATTTTTTTACAAGTTTCCCACTATCTGGTTTAGGACAATACTTTCTGATAAATTGCTCTTTCTGGGTTTTCTTTTTTCAAAGCTCATTGCTTTGAAAAGCTTGGTGAGAACTTTGTTAATAGAACACTTGCAGCAGAGGGGAAAACAAAATTTGCCACTGAAGTATGCCTGCTTGTTTGTTTTGTTTTGTTCTTTCTTTTTGATTAATGTCACTGTCAAATAAAATTGAATTTCTCACATATAAATGTTGACATCACCCAGGTTTTACTTTCTCTTACAAAGCTCCCTGGAGAAACAGTGGAGACTGACTATAGTCTCCTTCAAGGCAGTCTGAGAGCTTTCCTAGGAGGCAAATCTCTGACCCAAGCATGCTGTGAAGACTACGCGCACTTCTTGAGGTGGAGTTATAGCAAATTTGTTTTAATTGAAGTGTTTAAACTTGCAACCTGCTAATCTTTAAATGTATTCAACACTACACAAAACAAGTGCAGAAAATTACATACCTATTCTTGTGATTAAATTTGACTCTGCCTAAGTTATTGGACTAAATGAGCTGAATATAATCTAATCTTTTCAAGTTCCAGGACCTTGTGTTCAAAACATGAGTGTTTAACAACCATAATTTTTTCTTCCCTTCCCCTCCCCTCCCGTCCCCAAAATAAGATTCAATCTTAGGCATAATTCTGTTTCTATCTTCCATTTTTTAAAATTGCTTCACAAAAACTACAGATAAATAAAAAAAAAAAAAAAATTTTGTTTAGAAATATCCTAACTACACATGTGTATATCACACTGTCTGGAACAAGAGCAGGTTTTGAACTGCATTTAACAAGGCACTGTTCAGTGATTTACTAGTTCTAGCTCATGAGATTAATGCTTGAAATTTGAAATGTTCATGTTGATTTTCAATTCTTCTTGACCTATGCAAAATCCCAATCAGTCACCTAGTGGTGAGAATTTCCTTTCCTATTTAGAACTGCATGTTGATATCAATTAATCAGTATGAGGACCTTTAACCAGATCACTGTGAAGGTGAACATAATGAATATTTATGAATACCAATATAATCTAACCCTGCAAAACATGAGTGGGAAGACCCTTACAGAAGGTGCACTCAGCTGTATCATCCTTTACTTTTTAGGTCAACATTACCTGCATCACAGTTTAAATCATTGCTATTCTCTGTCCTATCTCTCAAAGTCTCCAGTTACAGATACCCACAGATAGATTGGACTCCTCCTATGACAATTAGTTTTTCTTTTAAGGACCGTGTATTACCTTTCAGGTTTAAATTGTGTGAGGATGGCTGCAATCTGTCTGATGATTGATATAAAGCTCCTCCCAGTTGCAGTGGGTTAATAAAGAGTAATGTGAGCAAATATAAGCCGTGGTTATAGCCAGTGAGTGCATTACAAACTCACCTTCAAGCAATCAGGAGGATACTAAGAAAAAAATATTCACTAAACTGTGCCCTAAGCTGATCTATGCAGCCTTTTCTGTATTCTTCAGTTGTAATTTATTCTGCAAATTATGTTCTTTGACTAATGAAAAGCAGTGTGAGAGAGGAGAGGAAGTGTCTGCCACAATTCCCTTGTGATCCCTCCTTGGTTCCGTTTGTCAGGATGACAAAGTGCAGACAGAGCACAGGCTCCTCTGCAAATGGGGAGATAAACTAAACACCTACGGGATTTCCACCAAAATAGATGTTGTGAGTTGCCTGACGGAATTTAATCTGCTTGATAACAGAGAATTGTAACTGTGAGACAATTTACAAGCTCCTGTGGCTGCAGATTAGAAAGAGTTAATGGAATGACCTTTTTTTCCCCCCCCCTGTGGAATGACCACTTTCCCCCCTCCACCTTCATTGCTTCTCTCACTGTGATTACACAGCTAATTAGTGGCAGCTCTCCTAGAAAGCAGCATCCCAGCCACAAAGGGACAGCCTGGTGCTTGCCAGAGGAGTGTTTCAGGCAGGAGAAGAAGAGACCCACATATTGTCGTATTTCCTGGCAGAGATGATGTGAGGAAGAAAAATTAAGAGCAGCTTTTGGCTGCCTGTCCCAGACCCCTTAGACTTGCCCCTGCTGGAAAGCCCAGGGTTGGGTTCTCTCCTTCTCCCCCAGGAGTGGAGGGAACAATCCCAACACAAATGAATGAAACATCCCATGGGGGCAAACCTGGCTGGTGGAGCTCGGGGGGAGCGCGGCGGGTTTGGGGCTGTGCTGGTGCTGCTGCGGGCGCGGCAGAGGGTGCCGTGCCACGGAGCCTCAGTGGGGCTCAGGGATCGCGTCCTGGGAGATGCCTCGCAGCCAAACACTCTGTAATGACCGTGTTGTTGACAACAATACGCTTGGAAAACTTAATTTTCTAGTATACAAGTTGAAGCATCCTCCTCTGAGTGTCTGGCAAGCTGAATAGGACTGCAAAGCCAGGAGAGCTGAGAGGCTTTGTGACCATCAGTCAGTTGTAACCTGTTCGCAGCACAGCCTGCCTGCTTGCTCATGCTGTGCAGTGGAACTGTTGGAAATGTGCATGATGAGAGAATAAATTAATATTAAAAGGTTCTGAAATACATGTTAGTATTAAATATCATAGGATTATTCTCCAGTCTTGTGCTAAATTTGCTGCAGTGATAAATCCTTTCACATTATTGCCAGGATGCAGCTTTCCATGCAAAATCAATTCCAGTGATAACAACAGCATTTAGCTGCTCTCAGAAGGCTGTTCCATCGTGTTTGTGAAGTCAGCCCCTTGTCTGTGGAAATTCATATGCAATATACTGGAAAGTTTGCAGATAAATAGCTCAGTGTACATCATTGCATCTCTTATTATGGAAATTGCTGTGATCATGTAGATGCAATAGATTTGGGACTTTCTAGTTAACAACAGAGTTACTATGGAATGAATGAAAGTAAAATATTGAAAGTTAAACTTGGTTCAGCTAAATGTGAAGAATAATGTAAAACACTTAAAATAAAGCAAGGCTGTTCAGTTAAAAATCTAATAGTAAAGGACATACTATTTGTGGGGAAAAAACCCTCACAAAACAAACAGAAGAAAATTTCAGCAGTAAATGTTGGCAGATAAATTGAATAATAAATGGGTTGAAAGGATTTGTGTTACTTATCTTGGTCTAAAGAAGCAAGTACATAATTGTAATTGACCACAGATTAACCTGTTTGCAGTTCACTATTCAATGAACATTTTTAAGATACGTAAATTCAGCTGTAAAAGCAAAAATGAGATAAGGCTTGCCTTAGTGATATCTGAAGCATAAAATGTCTACCTTCAACCTATAACCTCTTAAAAATGGAGCTAATGTAAATGAACATCGTGCCATTCATTAGCATGTCAATGGTGATTCTCTAACATGGTGCCATTAAATTACTGTGGTGATAATTGAGACATTAAAAAAAGACAGATGCTAGGTCTGTTTCTAGGCTCTTATAACCCTTTAGCAATTAAATTTCGATGAGCTAACATAACACAGCTACAGCAAAAATTAACAATTGGAAATATTTTTCTGTAATATTGTCTTTCTCTAACTGGAATATTATTTTAAAGGGCAAAGTTTTCAGTGTTTGTTTGATATGATTTCAGTATTGTTAAACGGGCCAAAGCCTGGCCTAAAGGAGCTGCTGAAGATTCTCGTAACAGGGTGGGAGTTGTTTGATGCTAGACAGATAAATAATTCTCTGCCTGTACAGCATCGGAGTTTGGAGAACGTGCCAGGGCCAAACCTGCTGTTAAAGAGAAGGTTCAAGTGAAAGCAAGTAGGAGCAGAGTGAGAAGGAGAGACAAAGTCATGGCAGAGAGAGCAGAGGTTTTCAGTTTGTGTCACCACAGGGCAAAGTGGTGGAGAATTGGTGTGGGTCCTGCTCCTGTCAGTCTGCTCTGGCAGCAGGGACGAGCTGGCCTCCCTGGTACCGCACTGGTGGCTGCCACACAAAGGGGTCCTGCTGAGGGAAAGCTGCTCCAGCACATCCTGCACATGTGGCAGGAGGGCAGGACTGATGAATAAAAATCCCACAGCAAAAGCCAAACAAGCAGATGTGAATCCCGCTGACCCGCTGGAATCTGAATGTTTTGTTTGAGTAAATTCATTTGTTATTTTCATTACGCATGAAAATAATTTTTCCTTTCCACCTCTGGCTTTCCACACTATGACATAATAGTCAATTTTTTCTGTATTTAGTAACATCAAGGACAGCGGCTACAAAGAACCAACTGAAACACCTTGTTTTCTCAGCTAGATCAGTAATTGCCTTGTAATGAAGCAGTTTGATATGTTGACACAGAGCCATTGAATGCCGGAGTGCAAATATGGTATAGTTAGAAGCACTGGCTGCTGGCTAAAACCACCTGCTGTAAATGCTGCTGGCCCGAGGCATCTCTATTGGCTTTCGCATTCTTTCCCAAATGGTGCTGGGAATCTAAATAGTGGGTATTTTGTTCAGGGAACTGAAAATATTGCAACACAGTGTGCAGTGCAACACATCACTGTATTTCTAAGTCAGCCTCTCCACTAAATCTCATGTGGCTGTCGAACTTTGTGGCATATACTGCACCTTGTAGCAAATTTGCCTGTCTGAATGGCAAAGAAAATTGCAGCGAACGTTTTATTTCCTTCTCAGTCACCTTGGATTGGGGAGCACCAGCTGCACTTGTGAAGGTCTAAACCCAACATGGATAAACTTTTTCCTTCGTTGTGATCTTGCAGAATCTTGGGGGTGGTAAGTTCCAGGAACTTTCCAGGGAAAAGGACAGGGCAGGTCTGAAGGAAAAGGCAGGATGTTCTCTTCCTCAATCCTCTTTCATCTCAGGTAATCTTCTACGTGGTAGAAATCACTTATTAGATGCTACTCGTTACATTGTGTGTGAGAGCTACTCACAGTTCACACCTAGGGAAAAGCTGGGGTTTCTTTCCCTGCACTGGACTATTTGCATTATCATACAAGGCAAACAATAAAGCTGATGTGTCCCAGGTCACTCTGAAGTGACAGTGGTCTGTCAGATGTCTGTGCACGGTGTTGTGATGCCTTCCTGTATTACAAACTGACCACAGCAGATTTCATGAAGAGCTGTCTGACAGCTGGGGCCTCTGTCCTGTAGTCAGATGAAACCTCAGGACATAAGGGCAGCCACTTCCACAGGTTAATAGTTTCCAATTCATCATGACTACATTACAGTGTAAAAGATCTACTTGCATGCAATTGGACATACTAATGGAAATCATCCCATTCTATTGGTTTCCTTTGAGATGATGCCTATTTAGACCAAGCAATTTGAATATTTGGCCTTATCTATATAACAGTGATAGCATATGGCTTTTAAAAAATTCATGCTGCTGTACTTTAAATCAGAGTGATCATTAGCATCTCAAAAAGCCTCATGGCATGGATTGAATTATCTGTAATAGCTTCAATATGGCAACACCTGGCTCAACAGGTGTCTGAAGTCACTGCAGGCCATCTGTTACTGGTCCAGTTGGATGCTTTCTAAGTACATCTAGCAAGAAAACAAGGACACCAGGGACTAAAGTTGGAGAGAGGGAATCCAGCAGCCTGCATGCAGAATGCCAGGTACAGAAGCAAGGGAGGAATGTGTATTGTAAGTAAGAGTTTTCAGTCTGTGTTTCAGTCTTCTGGGAAGGTTGGAGGCACTGTGAAGTTTTTAAATAAAAGCTAGATATAAACTTGGAGACAATTACCAGCTGTTCAGTTCTCTTCTGGAGCATGTGGAGGAACAAAAGCACATTATAGACCGACAAAAGGATTGAAACACCATAGAGCAACATCTGTGTGGCATGATTCCCACAGCCACAGGGGCCTGTGTCTTTGCAGATGAATTTCATAATGGTGATAAGTGAGACAACTGGGTAATGTTGCTGCCCAGTATTAAAGATCTATCTGGCATATAATTCCTAGTGTGTGTCTGTACTAAGCCATGCACTGCTCTGAACATACGTGACTGTATCAGAAGGATGTCTGCAAGAGGGCAGTGCTGCAGGTCTGGGAGGAAGGAACCTTTACTCAGGCAGCGTTGGCTGTAGATCATCTAAAGCATAAAAGCTGCTGCTTGTAGTGTTAAAAGTGAACTCTAATATTTTTGCCACAGTGGACTGTGAATTAATGGCACACAAGTCTCTCTAGCTGATAAATGAGAACAGTTCCTAGGGGTAGGTCTCTTGGGCTGGTATAGCCCAACCCTGTCCTTACTCAGGCTTCATTTCCGTGGAAAGCTGTCCCCGTACTGTGATACCCAAGTGGTCTTTTGTGGAAATGCTGCTACTTTGGCCGCTGTTTGCCAAAGATTTGTTACAGGAGAAAATGCAAAGCATTGGCAAGATGTCAAGTGTGCATAGAGTCATCCTGCCAGATTCTGAGTGTGAAAATCATAAGGAGGCAAAACTCCAGGTGTCCTACTCCATTTTACCTCCCTCTGGATGGTGTGAGAGAAAGAAACCTCTCCATTTAAAGCCAATAACTTGTTTTAGTGAAGAAAGTATGGTTTTCCCTTCTTGGTATTTATACTTTGAAATCAAAGTACAAATTTTAGATTATGTTTAAGGCTGTTTATAATTTAAACTTTTATTGTCTTGCACTTTATATTCTAATTTCTGCTCTATTGAACATGTACATGCTGTTATCATTCCAGTCTAAGTGCAGTTCCAGTTCCTTAATGAAGCATTAATGTAGGAGGCAGTAAAAGATGCCTCCAATACTTGCTTAATTAGCTCTTTCTCTACCACCACTTCCCTGCTACTTAAGGCAACTCTAACTTAGAAAATAGATCTATTGGCATTTTCATTACAATATTGCTGATAACTCAAGAAGGGCATCCCAATTTCCTACCCAGATGCACCCGCACTCCAGGGTGGGAGATCGTCATTGCACTCTCAGCGCAGACAGGGACTGTGTTAACTTCATTTCATTCCCCAGCAGCACCAAGGTCACTGATTTGGGAGCTGAGCTTATTGCAATGAGTGGGAATGAAGGAAAATGTCCGAGTTTGTCCCCTTTGATTTCAATAATTCCGGTAGAAATGAACTCTGATCCAAATCACCTTGCTTTCTAGGGGAGGAGGAGGAGGTGAAATCCAGCAGCTGATGACACGTTTTTCTAGTGACTGCAGATTTACTTCTTTCATAGTGGGGATGAGAAGGCAGATGCAGCCAGAGGCAGAGAGGAACACGAGCAGCAGGTTAATCTGCTGTGCTGAGAAACACTGCTGCTGGCTTTCCAAGGGTCAGGGGAGCAGCCCCCAGGCTGTTCTGGCCCCCAGATTGCTTGAATGACAAGAGTCGTGGGTTCGAGTGTGACCACTTGAGTGACAGCTGGAGATGGGGGATTTCTTCTCTGGCGGAGAGCAAGGATGTGTTTTCCTGATAAAGCAAGCATAGAATGACTTTGGTTATAGGGAGAGAAGTTTGAAAACCCTGAAATACAAGGCATTTTAAGATTTGGAATCAGATTAAATGTGACTTCATGTGAAAGTCAGAGCAATGTAGAGGAAAGGAACATTTGAATATTCGGGGTTCTATGATGTTTGATGAGTGTTCTAATTGTGGTAGTTGGTGGGTGGTTGCTTGTTCAAAATAAGGGGGGAAATGCTAGTGGAAAAAGCTAAAAAAATCCCAAACAAAAAAAATCCGAACTCTGCCACAAAATCGTGGTATTTGTGTTCTTCCTGGAAAGATACTGAGAAACTTTTTTCTCCTATTCTTGACTTGAGTTTAAATATGGATGTCAAATTTCAAATGGGAAAGAGTCAGACTGGAGGGAAAATTAAGGATTGGAATATAAAATAAGGTCTTTTAAGTTTCTCTAATTTTTGTAAATACTGTAACAGTTTCTTTTTACCTTGTTTTGGTAAGACTGAAGAAGTCCATAATGATCCTGCTGAAATAGATGTACTCTACAGGCTTTTTCCTGCAGAATGTGTTTTCAAACAGAAGGGCAGAGGAAGAGATCTGTAAATAAATTACATTTTCTTGCTGCATCTTTCCCTCTACCCTATTAAAATCTGTAGTGTTCTGTGCAAAGAGAAATGCAGAGTTTTATTCCAACTGGGAAGAACATTGGCATAAATATGTGCTGTAATTAATAGCTGTTCATTCAGTGTCTGCTGGACAGAGCAAACACCAGGGCCTCAAACCCACCTCTGTTGGCTCTGAATGGGCAGCAGCTTTTTTGTCAGCCTTGGCATAGATCATACCCAGTTGGGGGCTCCCCAATCGGTGTGGGTAGCTCACAATATCCTGAGAGACAAATGCTGTCTGAAGCTTGCTGGAATATTGTGCTGCCTTTCAGTGACAGGCAAGAGAGCCCCATATGGGAAGTATGATTTTTGGCTCCATCTGCTCTGGGTAAGGTTGAAATTGGAAGGTAACTTTAATGTTTATTTGTTTCTTGGGTTGTTTTTTGTTTTGTTTTTCCCCTTTGGCTTATGGTCCCTGTAGCATTGCTAAGATGTAAGGAAAGGTTTTTCTGTAGAATGCTCAGTCTGAAATAACAACGTAGCTACAGGTTTTTAATAAGAAGTAGGGGATTTGCACATATCTGTAATAGTATGTGTGTACTCGCCTTGAAGGTTTATTATTAAATATTTTATGTTTTCTATTCTTGTCTCCAGTGTATTCAAGTGTATAGTAAAGGCATGGTAATTATAGAAAACAAAACAAGGAACATATACCAACAAGGAAGAGAACTTCAGTGGGCTTCTGTAGTTGGTCTGCACCAACATAAAGGATAATTCTTAAATTTTCTGCAGAACAAAGTCAAGGACATTACCAATATTTCATTATATAGGACCACTAATGGCTATAGTGAGAAGTAAAGAATATTCTTTATTACAGAATTCCAGCAAGGCTGTCTATACACTGGGCACTGTTCAGTTAAAACTAGAACCTTCTTAAACTTTTAAGTAAGTCTGATTTTTTTTTAAATCGAATATCAACATTTTTAGTGAGATAACCCATGACAATAACATAGTCTCACTTATGCTGACAGTTATTTGGTAATGTATACTAATTAGCAGTATAGTCAAATAACTGCAAATAACTGGCTATAAATTAAAATGTAATTTGATAACTACATCTTGTGACCATCCTGATATATTTTCTGATGCTGTCAAGGAATTGGGATTTTTCCCTTCTCCCCCCAGTAGTCAAAGCAAATGAGGATACTGTGGCTAAAGTTGCTGCAGCTCTGTGCTACTGTCTATGTAAAGTACTACCACAATTCCTTCATTTCACTCCTTTGAGGAGGAATTTGTGGAATGTGGGTATTTGTTAACCTTCTTGGTGAAAGGAGACTGTTCTTAAGATTCTTAAAATGTAAGGATTAATAATCCCCACTCTGAGGGGATGATGGCAGTGTTCTCAACCACGTGTTTCTGTGTAGCTCTAATAGTGAAACAAGATGAAATCTTCAGGAATCCTAAACCACTGGATAATCCACTACACTCTCAACAGGAAATCAAGCTGGAGGCAACACCATCCTTGACCAAAGCCTGTTGAAGCCAGTAGGAAACTTTCTACCTTTTTCAGTGGGTTTTGGATTAGACCCAAGTAGCTTTTGAAACTATCCACTGTCTGTTCTCGGGGAAACCAAGCCAACATCCAGGCAGACTCCTCACTTACACTGTTTTGTGCTGAAAATCACATTAAAAGCTGACACCTCCTTGGCAGGGGTGTTGCCACCTGCATGTTCGTGTGTCTGGGTCCCACATATGAAGGATTTCCTCTTGCCTTTCTCTCCTTGGTGGAGCAGTTCGGCAGGACAGATAAAGGCAGGGTTGCCAACATGCATCAGGACTGGCATTCGTCCCACACGGGCGTTTTTGCCACAATGCAAAGACACTTGGCTGAAGGGCCTGAGTGTTCACATCCCCCAGTTTGATGCTATTACTGCTTGACACCAATAGGCTGCTCTTACAAAGAGCATGTGAATCACAACTTGAAAAAAAACCAAAAAAGTAACCCAAAACTTTTTAAAGGCTTGCAACATTTAAGTGAGTGAATAACCTGGGTGAAATTTAGGATCCACTCTTTCCCCTTGTCTTCAAGAAAGGCATTACTCCACCTGCCTTCTTCTTCGAGTTTTCCATCAAGCTTATCAAAGGCAGGAAATTATTAAACTGAATAAAGTCCTCTTCCTTTATCCGCATTCCACAGGGAGATCTGGGATCAAAAAAACACTAACAAACTCTTAAGGGCAAACCCCTATTCCTCCTTTTATTATGCAGTTTTTTCAGGCTTTGATGGTAGAAGAGGAAGCGTCTGCTCTTTTGTTATTATTTGTTTTATTCTTTCCCCTGAGGGGGGGGAAAAAAAAAAAAGGAAAATCTGGAAACCTAGTGAGCTGCAGAGAGACAAAAAATTATGTTTTGTGAAGTGCTTTGAATGTTTATTGAAGGAATCCTCAGTGTTGAAAATTGTATTACTGCTACACTTCAGTTCTTTAAGATGCAGTCTAAAATTAATTAGGATTTCAAATTATGTTCAAATTTATATCAGTGTACAGGTCCAATGCCTATATTCTATGTATTTCTATATCCCCTGGAGCTATGTTTCAATGAATATGTAGGAATGTCACATTCATTTTCCACTTTTTACCTCTACAAAACATTTTTCTTCTGCATCTGCATTAAAGTGATGTGTTTTTGTAGGGGGTAGGCCTTCTAAGCTGTATGTAAACACCTTTCTGGTAAACCATCAATAATATTGTTTTGACTATCTATTGGGGTTTTTTTTCCTACTTTAGAAGTGTCTACAGGCAAACAGTAAATGTAAACACCTGAATATGCAGAACAGCTGTGTCTTAAATATTGCCTATATTTGTCATTATTCTAATACAAACAACATACATGTATTTATTACATAGACCTGCACAGTATTATTTTCTGTTTCATAAACAAATTATGCATAATACATTTTTCACCCTTAACATAATTAAATACCACTTTCAAAGAGAAAAATAACTAATGCAGATATATTTATAGTTCAGTTTCCTTTCTCCTCTCTTAATCAAATAGTATTGGAATTGTTTCGGGTTTTTTTACTTGTTTATTTTATATAAGTCCCTAGAATGTCTCTTTCACTCTTCTCCAATCACAAGAAACATAAAGAAGGAGTCTAAATTTTAAGTATTCTCTTGCCTCATGCTTTTACTTACCAGGGGACTTAAACTGATGACAGAACCAGTAGCTTCCCCTGTCCCCATCTCAAATGTTCAGACTGAAAAGTAACATTTCTTTTCTTGCTTTTTAGCAACCTGAATGTACCCCCCTATCTTTGTGTCAAATAATTTATTGCCATTAGAATAAATTATGGGCTGGGCTAGACAGCAGCAGACTATCCTTTTGTGGCAGCTTTGGTCTGCAAGAGATTTCTAGGCCTGAATGTGCTTCTGTGTCATACAACAGTGAGTTAGAACTGACATGGTTAATTTTCTGTTGAAGTTGATCCAACCCACATCAAGATCAGTGAAAGGAAATATGATCAAAAGGCAGGCAGTGAAAATTATGGTTCAGTTCCATGAGAGAAGACCTGAGGTTTTACTGATTTTATCCCTTCCCTGCTAAAACCAGCTAGATTCTGGCACACCAAGGGTAGGTTAGTTTAAGTTAGCCTCCTAAGTGGTATCTGTCTGGCAACCAAGCTGCCTCTTCTGGAGGGGATTGTTGATGCTGAAGGTTGTGGGTTTGCAGGTGTCCATACTCAAGGTGGCTTGGGAGAAATGAGATGAATCCCCTCTTGCAGAGTGGTGTGAGTGATGTCCTGGAGTGCTGGGGGGCAAGCTCTGGTTTTGGCAATGTTTGCAGAGTTACCACTGAATTGAGCATTACCATCCTTGGAGTGGTAGGATGGATGCTGTTCCTTTTTTCAGCTGCCAGTATGTTATGGACAACTTTCAGCCCTAGTTTAACTAAATATTTTGGTGATACACCATTGATAATTGTTTCCAGGGTAGGAAACTTTTCGATGGATTAAGGTACATACCTGGGATAATACTGTTCAGATTTTGTCTAATCTTAGTGCTTACTTATCTGCAAAAGCCCTTGTACTTTGTGTATCGCCACTGAATATACTGAAAATAATACCAGATTAAAGTACTGCTCAGTAGGAAATTATGTGAGAGAACTGGGACACTTTGAGAATTCATTCATATTATAGAAGTCCTATTGAAAAGAAAAATAATTTGACTGAGACCAATGATGGGTATTTTCCTTTTTTCACTAACCAATGTAGAATAAAATTATCAGTATTCTTCAATCAGCTGGAGACAAGTTCTTATTGCAACTGTGTTTTCATCACTCTTGCTTGTGTAGTGGATGTGTATTGAATGAAGTTTAGCTCCAGGACAGCAATGTGAGAAATAGTAAAGGCATATCTATTTTTTAAGGCCATATAAGCAGTACTTAAGCCACTAAAAGTCTGGATTAATTTTCAGCCCTATGTTTGTTTTGGAAGAATAAAGGGAAAGTAGAGGAGAGAAATATTTGTCTGTGAGAGATAATTGCCAGAGGAGCAGACTGTGCTTGTTCAATAATCTGACTTTTTGGGTATTCCTCAAAGCCTTCAGCATTCATTGCGAATATTCCCATATCCTTCTATGAGCCGCAGGCTGGCTCAGGTCTCCACTAGCCAGGAGATGCTCAGGGTACTGGCCTAGCCTTTGCTCTCCATAACTCCCAGTGCAGCATCTGTAAACCAGTGAAAGGAAGCCCAGGAGAGCCATGGGAGGCTGCTTGGGAAGCCAGGACTGGGCTGGGTTTGTGCCTTCAAGGACTTGCACTACGGAACCCGAGGGAAGGGAGTGGGAGTAGAGAGAAGATTGATTTGTTTGACAGCATTTCCAGTGTGTCCACCTTTATAATTTAACCCGATGTCTCAATCTGGCCACGTTTTACTGTTGGTTTTTGGAATAAGCTGTCACCCGAAGTGCCTGCGAGGAATTTCCTAATTAACGCGCTAATCAAGATTCACCTCAAGGTGTTGTTTAGAGTCATTAGTAATACAAAGAAGTAGCTAACAGACATGTGTGGCAAGACTTGAGGAAAAGAATGTATCCAGAGACTACTGTCTGTTTGTACCAAAGCCATCAAGGAAGTGAAAATAACTAATTAAAGTGGGTTATAGTGAGTCAAGAGGCCACACGAAGTGTCCGGTCTTAATCAGTTAGTATTGGATTGTGCTTTGAGGCAAGAGAGTGCGAGAGTTGAGAGAGCCCTGGGAGAGCACCTTGGATAGGGGAGAAGTTTTAGAAACTTGGTGTTGTGATGATGGAGAGAGCCTGGGATAGTGGGGCTCTGCTGACACTGATTTGCGCGGGGTCCAGGAGCGCTCCAGGGGAGCAGTTCCATGCTGGCACTCCAAACCACATCTTTTAAGGTCAAAATCCTCACCGGTCTCCCTGTAGCATAATGTGGATAAATAAATCAACATTTTTCAGTCCGCTAGAGACTAATTCTTATTGCAACTGTGTTTTATGGTGGTTGCTATCAGGTCCCTCCAGGCGGGGCTGCACACCGAGGCTTTTCATGCTGGGTGTAAGTTCTGTGTTTGAACACAGCGCTGGCAAGTTAGTGTGGAGGAGAGAGAATGTCCTCTGGAGGAGGCCTCAGGACATGTAGCTCAAAATTCAGGATCCTCTCCCATGTCACAAGGTATTACCCAAACAGGGCTCTCAAGTGAGCCAGTGCCACTGATGGGAACAAGCAGAAGCACTGGCACTTCCCTCCGTGGAGTCACAAAATGTTTGCAATGTCTTCCACATGTTAACATAAGAGGCACCTCTGAAACATGGGTGATAAACAGCAGCACCACAAATTATTTGCATTATCAGGAAGGGCCTTTGTAAGCAATAATTCTGGCACCTGTATCTAATAGCAACAGATGAGTGGGAAGCTTGAAAACAAGACCGATTGGCATAATAAGGTTAATGATCTCACTATGCACATAAATGCATTCACCTCTGTGGAATTTGTACTGCTAAGTGACTTGGTGAGAAATCCTTCAGTCGGTCACCACGCGCTCGAGGGGAGTATGGCTTTCTGGTTTGTTACCCAGAAAAGAATCAGGGATTAATCTTGAGTTTAGCTTGATGTGAGTTTCAAACACTGAAGTCAAAAGGCTGTGAGGAGTCTCTTAGGGAAGGCAGTCAGTTGCCACTTAAGATTTAAGGCTAAATTACTATCAGTTTTGTATATTGCAGTCAAATAATCTGGCAACATTGTAAAATATTGAAGTCTTCTTTGTGGTTGGATTACAAGGGTTTATTATAAGTGTTAGTTTGTGTTTTTAAAAGAATAGTTTGAAATTAAAACTTTTTAAAAAAATATCATGAAGAAGTCTCTCAAAATTATACTGTTTATCTCTACTACTTAAGTTATAAAATCTCACTTGATAGTCACCCATTATGGTTGTGTAGTTTTCTGAGATCTTGATGCATGTTAAGTTACCAGTAACACGTGCAGGCATTAGCAGATGTTTGTGTTCTCACTGACAGGCTCTATTCTAGTCTAAAGAGAACATCACAATCTATTAGATAAACCCCTGTGTATTACAGCTGGTCTGTGTGTTTTCTTCTGCTGTGCAGCCTGTTTCTGGTGCCGCCAGGAGATGACAGGCTGCAGCAATCGGCGCGCACAAGGGGACAGCGCACAGCCATGGAAGCACAATTGCTTTACTCTTGGCCTATACTTAACTGCTCTTCAGTGCAGCAGCAGGGGTTTGTATTTTGCTGCTTTGCCTAAGAAATATTAAAAGGAAGTTACAGACTCAGTGCCTGCGGAACTGTGTGGCTGTTAAAAGTTTCTGGCAAATTATAACTATTTGCTTGGAAAGAAGTGATACTGATACGAAGTCATTTTATAAGCCTATGTTTGAGTTAGTGAGTCACCAAGTTATAGACATTTTGCCTTATCAGATCACTTTTGAGGGAAATAAACAATAATGGCTGTAAACTGCATGTGTACAGATAGGGGAGGAGAAGGTGGGCAGCTGTGGAAGAAATTATTTCATATCCCATGGCCTGTCTTTGATTTTCTAAGTAGGTACATGATGATAGCTAATTGGCATACATTTACCTTGCTATGTCAAGTTACGTAAGTGGAATGAGATGACACTTAAAGCTAAAAGCTGCACAATTGAAGCCATTCCTTGGAAAGGGAGGACTTCATAAATCTGTATCTATATTCTAAAGTCAGGGAACTTTAGATTATAGAGAAGATGGATGGATTTACAGATTTACACTTTTTGTTTACCTTGAACAGAGCAAGATGTAATCTTGATACTCCTACTTGTGAGTTTAGGAGTGACACCAGGCTGGAAAACACAGTGATGGCATTGTGAACTAAGAGGGAGTTATTTATTGAATTTTCACCTTTATAAAAAATGTAATGCCAGCTTGCTTGCTCTGACTGGGTATATTTATGTGTGTGTATCTTTATGCTTCAGGTGATTGGGACTGCTAAAACATTATTTTTCCAGTAGATCTTGAAAACACTAATTGGGGAGAACGTACTACTACTCTGCAATCCCTATCGTTGTTATCCTTACCTTGCTGGCTGAAAAAGCTCAGACCTGCATTGTTTTGTACGTCTATTTTGACATCACTTGTATTGATTGAGGACTGGAAAATCACTAGGAGCATGTTTATCTGCTTGCCCAAAGATTGCTAGACCAGCTGTTTTGCACTTGCATACTTGATTACAATAGTATGGTGACTGCAAAAGCTGCATAATATCTTAAGTGCATGAATTAAAACACCAACACATGATACACACAAACCTTATCTGCAAAGGTTCAAAATACATCAGTGTTGTGTTGTGTGAACTGTGACATTTTAAGCTCAGTTGCTGGCAGTTTATCTCCCAGATATGATGCGTGGGATATTATACCTTCTGCATTGAAAAATCCAAAATCACATGGGAAAGTGGCGAGGACTAATATTTCTGTATTTCACAGTCATTTTTGATACCAAAGATTAATTGCCTTCTATAAAATTTTTTAAAGTTCGCCATACTTTACCTATTTTCATTGCTCATTGTCTTGCTTCTTTCTGAATTTGTGGTTCTAGCAAGTGCCACATAAGGGTATTGCATCTGTGGATAATATGAATAATTACTGAACTGCCAAGAGTGGTCTTGGAATCATTTTGAGTGAGTTACAACAGTTGATAATCCTGTTCTGTTTTAATTAATTACAGGAAAATAATCTGCTAGTCTCTTCAATTGTTTTCAAAGTAGAAAAGAACAACAGTCTAATTTCAGTTAAGTCTTAAAATATAAAAAACCCCAAAACCAAACCAAACCAAAACTGAGAACAACTTTTGATACAAGTACTTGCAGTTAATATTTGCCTACAAACTAAAAGTTTAGTTTGAATAAACTACGTGGCCTTAAAACATAGTTTGTAGCTTAATTGCTTAGTGACTGAGTTCCTTTGGGACCATCATCTGATACAGCTCTTTCTGTTGTTGTTTTCTGTTCATCTTGAAAGAGTTCTGTTGAAGCTGCTGCATTGTTAATGAAAACTCACTGTGAAGTGCCCAAGATACTATCCTTTGAAAAAGAAAATTAAATTTTAAAAGCTTAATTAAGATAATGGTGAAGATCTGGTTTACCTACAAACAAATGGTATCAGAGTTAAGGGAGTGAATGTTGCTATGCCGAAGAGATTCTAAGACAGACATCTTTTAGCTGATCCGGCGCTGGTTCATTTGTAAGTAATTGTGTAGCTTTCTTAATTATTCCTCATCACTACTGAGGTTACAGATAATTTAATTTGTGATATTGCTGACAGAGAAGCTTCCTCATTACCATCAAGTTAATTTGTGCTATTAAATGTCTGTTGCATTCTCACTGAAATTATGAGCCACTGTAGGATGTGTCCTGTTGCAGAGCAGCACATTCCATGAGCACCTGCTAATTAGAGAAATGCAGTGCAGTCTGTGATTAAAGCATTTAAATTTCAGGAGGACCTGGTATGAGTTAAGAAACTGCTGAGTGATCTTCATTTATGGGATTTTTGATATCCCATAAATGAAGTATCCACAGTTCCTTTAGAGCTTCTGTTGGGATTTGGTCTGGCATGTACACACTGATACAAAATTAGTGGTTTGTTTATGATGACGAGTGTCACATCACTTAGACATTTAATTTTAGACTTATAGAAAGAAGTTCAGACCTTGCTCCAGGCACTCATCTTTAACTTCCCAACAGAGTGTCTTAGTCCAAGAAGTCAATTAAGCTTCTTGACAGACCCATTGGTTCTTCACCTGTTGATTAGAGAATTAGGGCTGTCTGACAGCTACTTGAAAAATCTCCTGTATTCTGAAGAACCTAAGAGCCCAAACTTTTTTTACACATTAAAATAGCATATATGTATATATATATAAATTCTTTCTGAGACAATTCTCCAATACAAGCTCTTTATTTTATCTTTAAATTATTTTGTCTTGCAATAAAAGTATTGCTGGCTCTGTTTTTACAAGATAGCTGAGAGCTTGTATATTGCATGAAAAGGTGGGACTGAAGAAATTTTGGGTGTTTGATGCCACTTACCCCCAAGCCAAAAATATAAGTAGGATGCACATGGTTATGTGGAAGTATGTAGAGTTTGTGTGAATGGATATTCAAGACCTGTTAACTGCCAGGCTGGAACAGGAATCGTAATTGTGACCTCTTTTTTCAATCTGGAAGATTTCCAAGTGTAATTCCATAGACCAGAAGAAAATAAAAGTGTATTGGGGGAGAAGGAGGGCATCAAGGAGAAGGAACACTTTCTGCCTTTCTTCCCTGCACTTTATATTGAGTTTATGGACAGAAATGTTTAGAGCTTCATTCTCTGCATGCCAAAGCTTGTGGTCTATCTTTAAGTCTCTTAGCATCTGATCTCCATTTCAACCTACTCTTTAAGAGGAGTTAGTCATAAAACAGCTCCCTGAAATAGAAGTAATGGTGGGTGGGGATAGTTGAGCCTACTACAGCAAGAAAGGAAAAACGTGTGTTAAAAATACGAACGATGCAAACTATTTTATGTGACACCTCTGAGATCTATGAAAAGACCTGTTTTTGTGCAAGCAGATGCAAAATGGGAAACTGAGTAGAAAAGGCTTCATAAGGCTCCTGAGCGCGTTGTTACACATCTCACCTGTGCTGGTGTCAGTCACATGCTGCGGTTTCTTCAGGGAGTATGTCAGAGTGACACTCAGTGACAACACCTGGACACATACCATGTTATTAATGGTAGGCAATTCTCACAGGACTGCCTTCTTTCCCTGCCTTTTCTTGGCCAGGAATCCTCTCTAAAGTGGTCACAAAGAGGAGTCTAAACCCTCTTGTATTGAAAAGTGCTCCATGTCACTGTGTCTTAGGTAGATAAACAGTATCAAGCAGAATTAATTTTAACATGATGGAATGCTACACTCTCTTGGTGTAGGAAATCAATGCCACCGCTGAAGTTTCTACTCACAGAGAGCCCCTGTTCAGGGAGCACACTCTGCTCCACTGGACATATTCCTTTCTGTGGGGCTAGCCAAGGTTCCAGACCCTATTATGCCATAAGTCTAGTGCAATGAGATTTCTCCACAAAAGAGACATTTTTCCTTGCTTGCTTTTTTTTCTTCAGGTGAAATTCAAAGTCACAATTCATTTCTCTGTCTCTCAATCACTTTTCTGGACTCAAAACAACCCCTCAGTTATAAATGTTTGGCTCTAAGAGACAATAGCAGATGTGTTTCCTGATTAAAATATCTCAAACTTTGTCCCTTTAGGTGCAGGAGCACACACTGCAGCATGAAAGCTCCATGCTAGTGTGCGAGGGAATAGAAAAAAATTACATATGAGTCAGAGTTCATGCTTGTCTGAGGCCGTGTGTGGATGGCAGTCTATGAAGAGCACAGTTTGCACGTTCCAGCAATGACTCGGGCAGGAGGCTTTACCTCCACGGGCAGGAAGCTTTACCACCATGGGCAGGAGGCTTTACCAGCATGGGCAGGAGGCTTTACCACCATGGGCAGGAAGCTTTACTGCCATGGGCAGGAGGCTTTACCGCCATGGGCAGGAGGCTTTACCACCATGGGCAGGAGGCTTTACCTCCCTGGGCAGGAGCACTCACGGGCACACACAGTGTCCTGCAGAGTCACTGACACAATGGCTTTGCAGTGTTGTGCGTGTCCAACACGGCCTTTAATTCAAGATCAGAAGTGTATTGGGCTCCCTGAGGTTCCTTCTATTCCACCCTGCCCTGGAGCCCTTCTCCGTGTGCTCCCCGTTCCTGGGCAGCTGAGCGTGGCGTGTCCCACACAAGCACTCTCTCAGCAGTCCCTCCTGTTCTCCCCGTGCTGTAGCTTTGGCCTGGAGACACTTTCAGTGATATTCACCTTTGTTCTTGTACGTGGGTGTGGGATTTAAGCATAAAGGAGTCGGATTTTTGCTTGCCTAGGCTTTGTGAGTGATGGGTCTTGATAAATCTGTGCACACCCTCTCTAGGGGAATCTCTAATGATAAACAAGAAGTATTCTTTTTATAGGAATGAAACGGCATCCTCTTGAACTTGTGTTTATGAAATACTACTGGTATTTTTCTTTGTTTGCAAGTTTTGGAGGCTAAGGAAGAATTTCTCATGCAAGTTAAGACTCACAAGAGGCTCTGTGGACTCTTTCACTTTAGGTTAATTAATTTGGGACTATGAGTAGGACTAAAGCATCGTTTGCATGGATATGATTTATTTCTACCTCTTGGCTGGTATGCAGTCAAGCTGAGGGTCAGAAAATGACCACTTTCACAAGTAAGTCCTTTGTCCTATTTAGCATCCTAAATAGGAAAAGGAAACCTGAAATCTCACACCCACAGCCTTCAGGGACACAAATGTGCCCTTTCTCAACAAAGTGAAAAAAAGGTTTTAAAGGTTCCAATGGCTAAGGGCAGCCAGTTTAGGCAGTTTGGTAGTTGGCAAACACCATGCAAAATAAAAGAAGCAGAGTTTTAGCCATTTCACTGAAAAACATGGCTGTACCTTTCATTTTGAAGTGTATCCATTTGTCTAATTCTCTTCAGTCTACCATTCACTGTTTTATACGTTACTCAATTATTTGTAGACATTCCAATTTATCTTTAAAAGTCCGTCATTATCAGTCATTCAAAAATGCTCAATTATGAATTTTCATTTAAGGAATTCATGTGACAGCTTTCTGGCTCTCTCTTTAAATGACTTGTAGCTAAAAGCAATGTGAACCACATATTTGAGTGTACCATTCCTCATTTTCAATATGAGAAGACCATATTAAATCTTTGCAAAATCTTGTGCTAGGAAAGCTTTTTCACTGGAGTATTTGGAAAAGCAAACAAAAAGGAATATGAACAAAGCAAATTGATATTCACATAACATTTTCAAGTGTGTTCTGCAGGCTCTCTGCAGAGATTAATTTTTTTTCTGTTTCATCAGTCATATATATAATAACAATCTAAAGTAATGCCTGTCACTGGATCAGATTTTTTTATGCCTAGCCACTCTTGCAGGTCTTGTGAGTAGATTTTCCCACTTTTTCTAGTTCCAACTAAAGTTTCTCTTAAACATGGAGATATTTCAGATGACAAGAAGTGGGAGAGATTGTCCCTTATATCTTTTCTCCTGGAGATTCTCATACAATTGATGCCAAAGGAGATAGCAGCTGTTACAATTTGGAGTACCCTCTTGCATTTCAGCTTGGCCTGGAACTGAAGGCAGGGAGTCAGGGATTTTTCACTTGGCTTTCTGACAGGCTGGTTCATGTACATTGTGATAATGTGGAGACTTAATTTATTAGCATTCTTCAAAATATATTCAAAGTTACATCCTCCAAATAACATAGTACTGTTTTAAAATCTAGGTACATTCTGGGAAGAATATTGAAAGGAGATAGTGAAAAGTCCCTGCATATGTTTTCTTGCAAGCAGAAAAAAAAAAACATATTTTTAAACAATTTGTGCAGAGATTAATAAAAAAAATGATAGTGTTAAATCAGAAGAACAGGGATCAGATTTACTTTCCTTAACCATGAAAAACCTTTGGTTTATGTGGAAAAGTTAACCAATCTTATAGCTCAGAATATTTAATTGATATGTATAAACATTAAGTAAAAGAAAACTTGTATATAAACATTCTATTAATTTCTGTAGGGTGATATAGAATTCTCTGTGTGACCAGTCCTGCAGAACTAGGAACCTGCTTCAAAAACTAGACGCTAAGGAGCAGTGGCAGTTATGCTTGCACCTACCTGTGTTGCTGACAGGATATGAGACAGTTTATCACAATCAGGAGAGTGAGAGTTTTACCAAAATACATTCAGAAAATATCCATACTTTGAGATTTTAATGACCAGACTGGATAAAGCTCTGGGTAACCAACCTTGAAGTTCGCCTTGCTTGAGCAGGAGGCTGGATGAGAGACCAGATGAGTGTCCCTATGGCCCAAATTACCTTGTGATCTTATACTGCAGTGCAATACTTTGAGGGAGCAACAGAGAGGGTGTCAAAGGTAAAACTGCAATAAACAGAGAGGTTCTCCTAAAGCGGAAAAGACGGACCTCATGGAAGTACAAGCACACAGACTGTAGTTTTGGGGAACCTGACTGAGCGTGGGCAGCATGGGAAACAATATTAATGTCTTTTCTCTCCCTTTTGTTGAGCTGCAGGAGATCCAGGTTTAAATTAAATTTGACTCAAGGATCCTGCCTTGTACTTAAGCCCTTTGAGGTGAGTGTTGAGGGAGCCAACAAGGAGACGTGACTCAGTGGACGATGGATGTCCACAGAGACACAGGCATGGGCCATCATGGCAGAACTGAACTGTTTAGTAGCTCTTTTCTCCTTCCTGCTGTCTGCAGCCCTGACAGCTGATGGCAGATGTCTCACAGGTGGAAATTAACTCCCTTGGATCAGAAGGATGTAGGAATATTTTTGATCTGTGGGATTATCAGTTACACAATTACAATTATCAGTGTGTTTTGTATAAACAAAACTATCATACGAGATGTTGCCCATGCATGTTTATAGTTGGCCAGTGGGAACAACACATCACATTACTGATCATTTGGTGGATGTCACCTGCAACATCTGGAAATGGGTTTCATTTCCTCAGCCTTTATTCTTTTCCTAAGTTTAAGATCAAATGTGAGATATCTGCTGATGCTTGCTGAAGGTATGAGCAATGGCAGTTTGCTCTCTGAGCTTGACTTTCCCTGTCTGTAGCTCTGCAAGTGTCCCCTTCAATCAGGCAGAAACATCACTGTGGGGGAATCCAAGATGCTGCTGATGACAGGAATGTTGATGTACTTTTAGTTTCTGTTGTCAAGTGAAAACAAATGACCTTGATTTTTTTAAATGGCAATTCCACTTACCCAGAGGTAGGTGAGAGGAGAAATGACATGTTATTTTCACTTGCATGTTGTTGCTTGTAATTTTAAAATCTGCAGTCAGATGATAGCTGAGACCCCACAAGGCAAAGGCTTGTCTCATTTTTGTAGTGTTCTTCCACTACTTTCTCCTTGTGGGTTTTTAATAAAAGACAAATTTAAGGCAAAAAGAAAATCCACATATAAACCTTTAATGCCCTTACCTGACAAGAAAATGTTTCTGTAGAGCCTTAGTAAACCCAAGCTTAGCAGAATACTCCGAAGGAAGTTATTTAGCTCTGCCTAGATGAAAACAAACTAAAACAAGCATAAAAATACATTGATGATGGAGATTCTTTCTCTAATAAGTAATAAGATTTAGCTGGGTAGCTTGAAGATGTCTTGGCAGAACAATCTGACTTGCATCACTCTAATTTGAGATCTGTTGCCATGTGTTTCACCAGTAGAATATAAAGCACAAGGAAAATAATGGTTGTGCCATTTTATGATCACAACAGTCCTGTGGAGTGCATAATCCAAGCCCTGCTGGGAGTGAGCAAAGTAGACTCATAAAGGAATTTTTACTTTTCAACAGCCAATTTTCAGGACCCTACTGGAGTTAATGATGGAGTTCAGAGTCTATAGATCTCTGTGCAAGGAGAGTTAAGGGCTGTGAGCATAAATAAGGCACCATGGAAAGCCTGTTTAGCTAGTAGGATATGGAAAGATGAAGAAAGGGTAGGATCAATCAAGGGACATTGTGAATTCCCTTTTCTGGAGGCAAGTCATTCTTATCAAGACAAAAAAGTTAGCAAGCCCAACAACCTGATAAGACTTCAGGAGATTCTCTGTTTTGTCCGAGAGCGTCACCCTGGTTAAGCTTAAACTGGACCAGCTCTACCCTTGCAGTGCTTCTCACTGCTGAGAGTGAGGGTTTTGACTGCTTAAAGAAATACTGTCAAAGATGTTGGCAAAAGGAGGGTTTAATCTGAATTTTTGAAAACATGACTTTACAGAATTCAATGCCAAGGTTCAGTCTATTACTAACTACACAGGTTAAAGCACACAAAGGAAGGTCAAGTTAGGAGCAATTGGGAATGATTTACATGGAATGAAAGCTGGGAACGCAGAAGGGGGAAGGGTGCAAAGGGTATGGATGCTAAGATAAGGGTGCAAAGGAGTTTAAGAACACTTAACCATTGACTATTTTAACATTTGCAAAGTGATCCCATAGGGTTCACTACAATGAAAACAACTTAGCTATAGATTTGAAATAGTTACATTAATACTATAATCAATTCACAGGCACATCAGTAAAATGATGTGTAAGCATATTTCTCTGTGTGTAAAGGTACCTGTCAAAAATTCCCCTCGAGTCCAGTGAAATACTCACATTGACCCTGAGAGTAAAAACTTGGTGCTAATAATGCCAGGGTTGTGGGTTTGTTCCCATCTGAGCCATTCACTTCAGAGTTGGACTCGATGACCCTTTTGGGTCCCTTCCAACTCTGAATATTCTGTGATCAAATCCCTTTGTGTTTTCCAACAGGCAAGTGTTGCACCTTGAGGATGGTGGAGATGGGTGTGTGTGTGGCATCAGCATCATCCTTGTCCTCAGTGGTGGTTCTTCAAGTGTCATAAACTTGAGGATTTGCAAGCTCTGAGAAGTGTCCCAGTCAGAGGGAGGTGTTGGTGCAGCCACTATAGCCTAGGAGAGCAAAAAGAGTCTTAGGACCGCTGTTCAGAGGGTCACAAGATGATTGACTTTGACCATTAATAACTTTCCATCCTGGCCCAAACCCAAGTCAGTAATTACCGGGCTTTTTCTTCAAAGTGCAGTAACAATTGTACTGCCCCACTTGGGCTGTGATTCAGGTAAATGGTTTACCAAGGCTACAAAGGGTGATTCCTTAAAGTGGGCCTTGCTTGGGTAGCTGATGTTTCTGGTTGATCCCACCTCTACATTTAAGAGCTCCTGGTATGACCAGGCACTGCCTCATGGCTTGACTGGTGTGGTTAAGAGACTCTTCAGTCAAGGTTTATCAGGAGCTTCTGAGATCGTAGATCAGGCCCAAGGATGGGGTGAGGGGAAGCATCACCACCCTCATACAATGTTGGAATAAAATTAGACTTTCCTTACTTCTTGTATGACACTTAAGAAAAGCTATTCTGCTCTGTTATACTTTATTGCCTGGAAAACCCAACTAGCTACAGGAGCGTGGTAGAAGTGGACTGCCAGTGTTGAGGAATTTTGAAGACCCTAATCCTAGGAATTAAAATGACAGCTAATGACCTATGAGTGAAAAGAATGTGGCATTATCCCCCAAGATATAAGCTACATTTACGCATTGGTATATTATTTATGATGAATCTGTCATGTGCATTTGAGAAATTACACCTCAAGATCCATGGTAATCTTACAGAATATTTCATAACCTGTGGCTGCTAAATTGATAACCTTGGGTTCTCCACTGACACAGCTTTGCTTGCACACCCCTTCCCATCATCTTACCAATTCTCCTTGTTTGCAAATTAGGAGATGCTTGTGTCCTAAAATTGCCTCTTTTGAAAGCCAGTGTACTCTCTGATTCATCTAATCAAAGAAAGGCACTTA
This sequence comes from Grallaria varia, assembly GCA_013396735.1. Lineage (NCBI taxonomy): Eukaryota > Metazoa > Chordata > Aves > Passeriformes > Formicariidae > Grallaria > Grallaria varia. The sequence continues at coordinate 841,528 of VWZG01000023.1, read as the reverse complement.
TTTTGTCCTCCTGTGCCTCGCTTAGGCATTTCTTGTCAAACACCAAATCCAAGCCTAAGTGACTGCTGGCCTGGGAGCTCTGTTTCGTTCATGCCCTCTGCCAAACTCTGGCATACAGCCCGGAAGGAGCTTAAAGCAAACTTATCTCATTTCCACTGAAGCCTGATAGGTGTGGGAATTCCCCTGAGGTGGTACAGAAGTAATTTGCTCATCAGCTGTCAATGGTCCCAATCCACATGGCACAGATAATTTAAGCATCCTAACAGGGTAGCTTTAATTTAACAGCAGCTCAGGCTGGGTCCTTGACCTTGGATGAGAGCATTCATTTTCTCCTTGGTTTGTGGAGCTCTGCTGTATTTTACTGAGCTCCTGTTCATAGGAGATACACGTGAGGTATTCTGTGAGTTCTTAACGCTATTGTTGGAGGCCAGTTTTGCATGTGTAGAACACACTGTCATTGCATGGAGCTTGGCTGAGAGATCATCCTACAGAAACTTGTACCATCACCTGATAGAAAAAAAAAATCTTCTTTTTTTCTATTTTTGTCTTATCTTCAGCTTTTCCTGTCAAATGAAAAATCCAGGCATTAGAGACTACTGAGGAGCTTTTACAGAAAAAGATGTGTCATATGTTTGTAAGTGACATCCCTGAGATAATATTTAGAATCAGGTGACATATGTGCGCTGTACTTTGCCTCTGGCCAGGGTTAGTTGTAATTTTCAGTTTAGTAACTGAAAAAGGAACTGGGAAGGTATAAATGAAAACCACCCAAGTTGGCTGGAGCTGAATTGTTTTTCATTTGTTGGCTTTTGTTTTTCTTGGGGAAGTGCTTTCCTGGGAAGGTGAGGGGAGAATGTGGTCTTAAAATGACTTTGTTTTGAGACACTTTAAACTATTTCGTAAACAAAGTATAGGAAGCAAAAGAATTTGAGCAGGCCTTTTAAGTTTAGTTCATGAAACAGTGAAGGCATGAATGTGATTTGGGATTGGGAGAATAATGCTGAGTTTCAGTGAAAATTACAACAGAAGAGTAATTGGGGAGCACTAAGGAAAATGCACTCATTTGGAACAGAAAGAGCACCACTGAGCCACTTCCAGTGTAAAATCGGGTAGGACTAGGCATGTAGAGGGAATATGTAGAAGGAAGCCAGTCTACAGCTTTCCCAAGAGTGATTATATGACAGAATAATTCACTAAGATATTTTAAGGCCATTTATTTATGAAGTATTTGCATGTTAAAGACAATTGTTTTCCTTTAAACTAAGTTTGCATTAAGCATTTAACTAAGTTTCAGGAATGATGTATTGAGCGAGCGAGGCTTCTATAAGTTCCAGTATTCTGCTTCATGAATAAAACTGTCAGAGTAAAGCAACTAATAACTCTCTGTCTTGACATTATATTCAGTATAACAAATAAATCCTTAGAATCTCAACAGACCTGGCAACTTCATTAACAGTTATGCCTGCAGCAGAGAACGAAAGAAAATCAATTCATGGAGTTTGATATTTTAGGGTTTACAGCAGAGAGGGGTTAGTGGACTGCTGATGAACCTCCTGTGTTTGAACTCAATCTTCTGCTTACAGAGGGAAACAAAAATTGTAAAAGAATACTTCCATCCAAGAAAGGAACAGAGTCTGAAACAAGGGAAAGGGTGTAAATTAAGTATAACTGGAAATAGAAACCAGAACAGTGTATCTGGGCTCTCAGGCCTGTGAATCCTAATTCCATTTTATAAGAAATATCTATTTCCCATAAAATTTCTCAAGTGCAGCTAGAGCTGTTAAGAATTCGCTGCTGCAGAAGACAATAATTAGGATATTAATTTGATGTCAAATTAAAATCTAATACGAACTAGTGAATCTGCTGCAACTCCCTTGGTTCTCACTGCCATCAGCAGTTCAGTACTTGATGTCTGGCAGTGGTTCTGTACTCTGTCCAAGGAAGGCAAGGTGACAGCCTCCCTGGGTCAAAGCACTCAGGATTATCTCCTTCCTAAGAGAGTAACCACTGAAAATCTCAAGCACGTGATGCTGTGCTGAAACAGTTGAGTTTTCCACCCCCTGACATAATTATTCCTTGTAATACAGGCATCAACTAAGTGTGACGAACTCTTAAGCTCTAGTTTTACAGAAGCAGTGAATATTATATGGATAATTGTATCACAATTTCATCACTTGGGAAATATTAAGTCTTAAACCTTTGGATATAGCCATGCAAGGTTCTGGTGTCTGTTATTATGGTTTTAGTAGCACATAACCCATTCTTTTCATGAGTCAATATAAATACTGTTTTTCTTTGCCATGTTGCTAGTCTGAAAGTTGATGCAACCACGTTTTGCAGCTAACTATCTGTAGAGTTTGGGGTTTGCCCTTTTATAGAGAACCTATGAGAGAAAACAAAAGTGTAAAGATTGGTGGACAAGATGTACTACAGAGTAATTAATTGAGTTATTATATTTCAAACTCATTGTGAAGTTAAAAAAAGTCACATTTCCTACTTTTAAATATCTATAAAACAGATCGGGGTTTTCCTTGTCTTCAATAGCAGTGAAGGTCTCAAGAAGCACATGCTGTAAAACAAAAAATAAGCAATAAAGAAAAAATAGGAATGCACATATAAATACAAAGACATTTTTCCTACCCTTTCAGAAGAATAGGAATACTTTGGGCCTTAGATATTTAAGAAGTAGCTCAGTGTGGGTTTTGCTCTGTTGGTTTTTTTTTTCCAGGACTGAAATAAATAATCACATATTCTGAAAATTTTGCCTGGCTGCATAAACTGTAGTTTGGAAGAGAACTATACCAGCAAAGAACTACAGTACATTAGGTTTCATTGAAATCCTGTTGATATCAGGTTCATCTGATGCATAGTTCTTGTGATTTGACTGGGAATATTTACCTGCTTATTCTTAAACATGTTTGAATGCTTCCCTAGATTGAGATGATTATCATTTGTAAAAGAAATCTCTGTTGTAAAGTCCATTTCCTTCCAGCACTGTGGATTTCTCCATATTGGTATTGAAATGTAATGGAGCTGGACAGGGATCCACCTGACCCTCATTAAAGTGTGTGAAAGCTAAACCCTCTTTATCCTTTATTGTCTAGTAATCAGCACTGTATTGAAGCAGTCTCCTGCCTAGAGAAATAGAACAAAAACTTTTTTTTTTTTTTTATTATGCAGATGATTCGTTCTCCCTCTTTCTGCTCTTGTAATTCAGCAGGCTTTCTCAAAGCAAAGTCTTTTGGAAAAGTCCTGGAGGTTTGATGTTGTTGTCCTATATTGCATGTGTTTAACTTTTAATATGGAATAGATTAGCAATAACTCTAGATTTATGGTACTTATAGTACAAACTCTGGAAGTCTAAGGACTGAAGCAGCTGGTTAGGCAATTTTCTGCAGTAAGAGATCACACTCTAATGCCAGTCTCTCTGTGCATACAATTCTTGAAGGATCACTTTAACCAAAGGATCTTTGTCAGGTCAGTTTGAATGAGCATTCAAACCAGATTTTGCTGTGACCTGAAGTGCACCTAAAGGAGGAGGGTGTGTTGGCAGAAGACAGGAGAGAAGTGCTTTTCTTTCTTTGCTATAAATCCAGTGATAACAGTCTGAGTCCAGGATTGCCTTGTGTTTTTGGGACACAAGAAGAGTCAAAGTTGTTTCTCCAGGGGGAAAAAAAAAAAAAAGTCTTGGAAAACACTAAGCATGCTCTTGGAGAACTTTCTCTCATAAAAGCTAGAAAAGCAGTGTGAAAAACTAAGCTTGTTGACTGCATCAAGTTATCAGTTCTGTATTTTCCAACTGATACCTGTAATCAGGCTTAAAGTTCAGTAGGATCAGTCTTCTGAAGCTGCTTCCCAAACTTCTGACAGGACTTAAACTCTCTTCAATTTTACAGTATAACTATATTTTACAGTATAATTAGTTTCTAACAGATATCTATGTTACCTATATAACAGATATCATATTATCTAACAGATAATTGATCCAAACCATTCATTACTAATGCTGAGCACTGTAAGATGCTTGCTCCTTAATTATAATATTAAGAATACATGTGGATTATTTTTATTTTATAGAATAGTTCACCTACCTCAGTCCCTAGGGACACAAGATAATGGCTTTTGACCAACTGTGTGAAGTTTCTGTTGATAATCATTATTTGTTTAGTTGCTAAAGATAATCATATTTTTCTAATTGTGGAAGATTTGGAGCTTTGAGCAATGAAACTTTTGAAATCTGATATTTTTCTTGAGACACTTGCCTTTTGGTTGGATTCTCTGGGATCTAATGCTACAGGGTCTGCTCTGACCCTTTGCTTGTATGGCATCTGTCCTGGTCACTGATATTCATGAAACTGGCGTTAAATTCTCTGAAATCAGAGAATTTGTCTTTAACCAAAGTTAGTTAAGATCAACCCATAGGCTTCTAAGTTACTGACAGAAAATTGAGAGACTGAGAAAGAAAAAAAATGAAAGATTAATGAGATGTCTGCTCATCTAGGCTAAAGGTTCAGCATAGCAGATGGCCATATAAAAAAAAAAAAACAAAATAACCCTGATACTATCTGCTTGCATAGTTAAGTGGAAATTCTTAGCATGACATTGCAGAAACAGGGATGGTAAACATTTTGGCCAGCAATAGCTGTGTATTTATTTGCTCTCTGGTTTTCCAGTGCCAATTAAGCTGAATTTCAGCGGAGAGGGAGAGCAGCAGCGCTGCCAGGTCAGCAGCGATCCCACTGCCTTGCCATTATTTCTGCCGCTCGTGTGGCTGCACTGGGTGCACTGCCTGCGATTTCAATTCACCACATGGTGATAAAAGCTGTGTCCGACCCCAGCTGAATGACAAACCCTCCCCTCGGTGCCATGGGACTGGGTGCCACCTTTTTTCCTCTACCGAAACCTTCTGCGCTGTAAGGCGGCAGCCGAAGTGCTGCCATTGCCGGGGGCAGCAGGGGCTGTTCGGTGAACGCTGAGAGCTCCCAGGGGTCAGTCCCACAGCACGTGGCACAGGAGCCGTGTCGGACTCAAACAAGCTGCCAGTGGGTGCTGATGGTTATTTCTACCCGCTGTGTAGCTACCTGCTAAGAACGCAGCTGCGCTGGGCAGGGCACGTCTCCAGGATGGAGGATCATTGCCTCCCTAAGATCGTGCTCTATGGTGAACTTGCCACCGGCTGCCGCAAGAGAGGAGCCCCAAAGAGGAGATACAAGGACTCTCTAAAACAGTACCTCAGCCTTGGCCATATTGACTACCATCAATGGTCCACTCTGGCCTCCAATCGGGAGGCGTGGAGACACACCATCCATAACGCTGCTGATTCCTTTGAAAATGCACGCAGAATCAGTCTGGAGGAGAAAAGACAACGCAGGAAGAACCGTGCCTCACCAACACCGCCTATGGAGACTTTCTGCTGTGCCTTTTGCAACCGGCCTTGCCTATCTCGCATTGGCCTCTTTAGCCATCAGCGCGCTTGCAGCAAGCGTGGGGAGAGCCCTTCCCAAATCTTCGTTCGCGAAGCCGAGCCATGTGTGGCAGTGCCACTGCCCCCTCCAACATCGGCACCCGCTGCAGGAGGTCAGGGACAGTAAGCTGAAGTCCTCAGAGCTCCAGCTACTGCGCTTCAACTCTTTTTTTCCTCTCCGTCCCTCTCCCGTGGCTGGAATGAATGGCACTTCCCGCTCGGAGCATCCACCTGGAGCTGTTGTCCCTCGTACTGAGGGGACCCGAACCAGCTGCGATGCTCAAGGGGAACGCAAGGCGGTCTTTGCTGTGGAGGGTTCCTAACTGCTGTTCCAGCACTGCTGCTCTCTCCCCAGCTTAACCGCTGCAGTCCTTTCCGTTTAACACATCCTTCCCTGTATAAAGGGCACTTAGGAAATGATTTCTTTCTTCCCTACCCATAAACCATGCAGGGATTTCTTCGGTTTGTTGCCACATAAATGAGAATAAGTTGTGTGTATGCCAGGAAATAACAAACACCAATCTATTGTCTCTTACTTTTTATGTGGCTGCTTTCATCAGAGGGTATTAAATCACCTTAGAACTATCAGTTAGCCAAGAACAGGTTTTACTGCGTCTCTGAAGTTAAAAAAGTAGCGAAATAAAGAGACATTTCGAAGTTTAATCTATACTTTTTCTGCCTTTATTTTGTTCTTCTACCCACCCCACCCCAAAGAATTCCAGATCTCAGTGAACTCTCCCAGGCTTTGCGTTTTAGTTATAAGTGTACATATATACATATGTATGTGTGATCTGATCATCATGGGTGCAGAGTCCTCACTTCAAGTCCAGGCTGTGTCCATCCTCCCACTGAGCCCATTTGCTGTAGCCTTGCAATGAGGTCACTCACCTGGGACACAGTGGCAAAGAAATGCCTTCCTGCTTACAACAAAAGCACATTCCCATGAACAAGATGCTTGCCTGAAACTTCAGTGTAATTAATTTTCTGTATTCTAGAGTGCTCAAAAGGTTTTCATGTGTTTTTTTAAACATGTATTGAACTCCTCACACTTCCAGGAATGCTGCAGTTCCCAAGATTTTTGGTAGGAGGCAGTAAAGGGGCTTAAGGTAATTTAGTTTAGATCCTGTTGTTAGCATTTACATAAACCAGAGCAAACCAATATTTTATCCTTGGATGAAAAGTTCTTAGACATGCCTGTGATACCTTTGCTATGCCCTTATATATTCCAGACATTTTGTTGTCAGGCAGAAAAGTTAGATAGAAATTATATTAATATTCAAAGTTCACCTTTAGTATAATCTGCACAGGCACAAATGTCCACTGTGTAGCAAATCAAACAGTACCTTCTCGTCCTTAAGAATGTTCTTAAAATCATTGTTCCATGTACTTTCTGTGCGTTGTTGGATTAAGACAAAGTACTCAGTGCTTCTAAGTGCTCAGTGCTGCTCTAGGGAATTTCTTCATCAAGAATGTCAAATCCTTGGATGTCATGAACTTGCTGAAAAATCGTCATCATGATGTTGTGGGTGCCTTCCTTATGGGTAGGTTTATCTCAATGAATGTCTCTGTACTGTCATTTTAATACCTTTCTCATTACCATCACTCACTTGTTCAGTGCAAAAAGCTGATTTTTTTCTGCTGTCTCAGTGATAGGGTTATCTAAATTGTTGTCCTCCTTGGTTTAGCACTGCCATTCATAATGCTATGAGGAAAACAATTTGTTTCCCGTTTCACCATAAATTAATGTGCTGTATTTGTTTCTAGTGGATTTATTTGAAACAGTCCAAAACTTTTAATGGGAGTTGAGCACGTATTTGTCCTCCTGTAGCTGTGAAAATCTTTCCTCTGTCATTTACCTTGGTAATGCCCTCAGAAGAATATGGAGAAGATTTTCAGCAGCAGTGGGATGACTTTCAATTTCCATTAATTTTTTTTTTTTCCTTCATGGTTGCTTTGATGCTTTAAAAATCATATCTTCATGCTTGTTTTGAGAGCAGTATTGACCACCCACCCCACCGTGTTTGGGGTGTCCCCACCTTTCCGAGCTTTTTTTCTGCTGTAACGTTTTTACCTTGAGGTAGTTGAGCTCTTTGGAAATGCAATTTTCCAATAGAAATAATGGCATTCATGAAAGCAATTATTCAATATCACAAGGGATCCCTTTGCAGCGTCTTTAATTGAATTTCATGTTTACCACCATTATAGAGTGGCAAAAATATTCAGCAATACTTCTTCTATTTTTAAAATGGTAATTAATTCTTAATTTGTATTTGATTAGCTGTGTTAGTCATGCTAAATTTGTATCTTAAATTCTTATGATATTTTTGGTCAGTTGCAGAAAAGAAGTCATGCATACAGTCATAAAATTACATAGGAATGGTTCGCTTTAACAGTAAATTAGGCTATATAGACAGCTTTAGGAAGGTAAAAAAATATTCTGGGGTCAAAGAGTATAAAATTCACATCAGCATTAACATATAAGATATATTTAAGAGTGCTATTTAGTAACTTGAATGTTTTCAGTATTCAGTAATACTGTGCTATAGTAAAAGGGATCATTTATCAAAATCTACTGCTCAGTCAATTCATAACAACAAAAATAGATAACTTTATTTGTCTGGCTTCAGTCCTATTGAATTATCTATGTGAAATGTTGCAACTGTGTAAAATGAACTTCATGTGAGGCACCTTCTAACAGAGGTTAGTCTTAGTGTCCCCAGCTCTATAAAAAAGGTGCCAGTTAAGAAAGTAGATAAATTTTATTGGGAAATTATTTGGGGACTAACTGAAAGCCCAAAGGTCCTTGTAGTTTTATTCTTAGCGTATTTTCAAAACTTCAGTCATAACAGGTGGTATTTTCAAAAGTGATAAAGGGCCAAAGTGTATCAAGTGCTGACCCCACAGTTCACAGACGGAGAGTTTGGAAACGACACCCCTCTGTCGCAGGGAAACGTTCCCTGCACCTCTGCTGTGGTTTGTGGCCTCTCACGCATGTGCTGCTTACCAGAGAGCAGAGAGAGAGCTGGTTTCCTTCAGCCAGTTTGCATTAAAATGGAAAAGCAGAAACCTCATAAAATATATAAGTAAATAAGTAACAGAAAGAACTGTTACAAAAAGATGTTATTATAAACTGTGTGGTATAATCCATATTACAGGAGGTTAAAACAGCACATGAGTGATGCATTTTGACTTTACTGATCTGTTGCGACAGAAGTTTAGTCCTTCTGGCAGGTTAAAGGATGTAGATGCAAAACTGCTCTGTCAAGATATTTTCTGTCCCATTGCCTTAGGATCTCGTGCAGTTGAGCATGATACACATTTATAAGTAATGCACAGCTGGATTGACAGACTTATCTGAGAAGGTGACTTTGGGTCAAGGAACTTGGATATCTAACCAGGGGCTGGGATTGTAATTCCTAGTAAATACTTGGATGTGTTGTTGGAATTTAGACTTACGCATCACAAGGGAAAAGATGCTCAAACTGACAGAGAATGAGGTCAGGCTGAAACCAAAAACGATACTGCCCCATCAGGTGGGTTGTGAAGAAAAACCAGAGCTTCAAGTTCTGCTTTGGTGCTAACTCGCCTTGTCTGTGTGGTGCTCCATCATCTAGAAATGCCTAAATTTGGAGAACTAATTCTGATAATACCAGTGGATTATTAGCTTCTTTTTTTCCTGTCACCAAAATAAATGCATGACATAATCATTAGAATTACAGGGAGAGGAGCATAAATTCAGAATCTGGGTGTTTTTGCTGGCAGTGGTTCTTGACTTTGGTTGGGAGCTCTAGCACATGGTGTATAAATCCCTGTTATTGATTAAAGTTCGGTTAAAAATGAAGAATATGGATGCAGAAGCCCACTCTCATGGATCTCTATTCTGGCAATGGGTTTTACAGTGTATGCTTATTAAATTCTATCCACTCCTTGCCCCAAAGACTGGAAGTTGTAATTCTTTGATTTACAGATCATGCAAGGAGTGATTAAACAGGTGTATTTTGTGATAGATGTAAATTAAAAAGAAATGTCAAATACACAGGAAACACTTCCCAGAGTGTTTTTGTGGATGTGATTGCTTTTTGTACCTGAAAAAAAAAAAAATTTAGATATTCAGAAAAAATTATGTTGTACTTTGTGTTTATATTTAGAACTTCTCATACAAGACTTTCCAAACACCTGAAGACAGATAAATACTAATAAACAGAGTTAACAACATCAGTGTTACATCCCCTGAAATTTGTTGCATTCAGCTCTAGTGAAATACCTCGCTTGCCAAGCATGAATGCTCACACGGTGCACTATTTTTGGAGAACATCTGAGTGCCTCATGAATACCTGCATTTGAATTTGAACAAAGGTAGTCATGCTCTAACACTCACATCTGCTGTTCAGTATTTGTTATTTAGTGTTCTCAATTTTCCTGCCTAGGATGTTTCAGGCATCTGTTTGGACAGCAGGAAAAAAAGGTAGTTGCTTGGGCTGGATCACAAATCACAGTGAATAACAGCGAGCAGGTAGTCAAAGAGAACAGTTTGGGACTCCTCGGGAGAGCTGAAATGTATTCACCAAACTTTACCTTTTTTCCTGGATATAACAGAAATACCAGTTTGCCAGTCTTACACGATAAAAGGGTTATGTTCCCTTACAGATCCACTACCAACCTCCCCCCACCCCAATACAATGATTTAATAACTCCCTAGTACAAGTGTTTAGATTAGTGTGAACTAAGTTTCCCAAATTTTTGCAATTGAATTTCTATATCTATATATTTTCAGGCACATCTATAAACTTAAAGTTATTTTTTTTTCTGTCTTGAAACAGCAAATCAGGAGCAAAACCAGAAACAATCTGAGACTTCTGATTCTGGTTCTCCAGATCTAAATAGCTTTGATGTCTATTCTATCTGTAAAATAAATTAGGTTACATTAGAGGGGATATTAAGAGCAAAGCATTGCAAGATTGTCATGAAATTATAGTCTGGTTTAGTTCAGAATTGTAATTTTTAAAATAAAGAATTCAAAAAGCACTATTATGCAGTTTTCATACGTTGACTTACCATTTTCCTTTGAAGCCCTTTGTATCTTTTAAAAGTCTAAGGCATAATTTTCAGTAAGAGATAGCAGCTCTGTTCCGCCTCGAACATCTTTCATGGTCTGATTTGATTGCATAGAAAACAGAGAGCACAGTAACTGAAGAGGCTTCCTTGGTTGTTGAAAAACCACAGAGTTTAGTATTCATGAATAGAGTAATGAATATGTGATATTTCCTGAGTATCTGGCTCTTGGTAGAGGTTAACGTATTATCGGCATTTAATTGTTTCTCAGGTAATAAAATTAGAGACCTTCAGAGTTAAATATTCATGTCTCCATCTGCTGAAAAATGCACAAAATCAAAAAAGATGTGCAAATCCTCAGCTTCTGGGGCAAAGTGTCAAGTTGTATCGGTAGTAAAAATGTCCTACCATACAGCTTTTCATATAAAGCCTAGATCACTTAAAATTACCCTAATCTAATTATAGCCTTCCTCTAGCTGGTACTTATGTGTACAGTGATATATAAAAGGTTATATAGACTCCCCAAATTCTGCTTTTTTCGTTCTCACTTTCAGCTCCATCTATTGAGAATTCAGATATCCAGATATCTTTTCCATCTACAACTGGTGGTGAAAAAATGTGTGATCTGGGCTTTGTTAGATTATTAACTCCACAAGAAAGTAGCTGACCCCAGAAATCTCATCTAGTCTCCTTGACCTGTGAAATGTTTTGGCTCAGCTGCAAGGAATATGTCAGAATAATTACTGAAGGAGAGAAAAAGCCAAATTACTTTCATTCACTGAATTGCCATGAATCCTTTTTAAAATAAGGTGCAATTGACTAAAGCATTATTTATTTTCAAGTCTTGTAATTGTTCCATTGTCATGGAAGCTTAACAGAAGTACCAAAGCTGAGTATGGGTATAAAATGAACCTGGCTTATGTTAAATCCCCAATGAGTCAGTCTGTTCGTGACAGATATCACCACCAGCTAAATGGCCATCCAAAAATCCTAAGTCTTCTAAAATAGAAACAAAACAACAAAAAAATGCTTGTTTAGTTTTTCAGTCAGAGACATCAGTTTATATATGGGCAAGAGATTCTTCCTATTTAAATGACAAGGAGGCTGGGATTTTCCAGAACTCTTGTTTTAACTTCATGTTGTCAAAGTCAAAAAGACTGACTGGAATAAACTGAGTGAGGCTTTACCTCTGAGAAAAATCCATCTCATTCTCCAGGGTGAGAAAAAGATTGCTTTTTTTCTTGTATGAGTTCTGTGGAACATATGTCCAGTGTAGGATCCTGCTTTCTGCAGTTAAAATTTTCTAGATTATCAGAAACTTCGAATTCGGTCAATGCCTTTGGATTTGTTCTTGGTATTCAAAGTTGGATTTTTTAAATGTACCTAAAAATCTAGTCCATAAAATGTTCCTAGCAAGTGTGCTAGTGATGAAATAAAATAAGGAAGCCTGAAAACCACTTAGAAAAATAGAATTGGGCCAAAAAGGTTAAATGAAAAAGGGGAAGCGCTTGTTTCATAGTTAACTTTGAATGCATTTTGGCTAAAGTTTTGGAGAGGCTACAGACAAGATTGAGACATATTGGCTGTACAGCTGCTGTTTTTCAAACAGCCCACCCCCTGCACTTCCCCTGCCAGCCCCGTGCACAGAAGATTTTGTACTTGGACGTTTTCAATGCCACTGTAATCTAATGCTTTGTCCTCTTTTTTTTAGCTGTGGTTGCCAATTGCAACAAGCTGTTTGATGCTTTCAACATGTGAAATAAACAGACTTACAGAGAAGGGTGATGGTATCAAATTCCTTTCTAGGGTACCTTGTGCCAATTTTGAACTGTAGTCTTCCTAGGCTGAAATGCTGTGTGAGGACTGTAGTTGGAGCAGTATATAAGTGCCTGCTAGGTTTTTTGTAGGTGGCACATGACTAATTTTAATGTTGTTTGTTAATCTGGTAATGAGAGCAAAAGTTGTTTAATGCAAAGGTATTGTAATATTATTGTCTTTCCCCCTGTGTCTTTCTCCTGACGATCCTATAAAACATCTCTGCAGGAAGGAAAACAGCTGTTTCTCTCTGCCTTTTGATCTCGGCACAGATCTCTGCTGGGTTCACCTCCTTTACTCCATAGGAGACATTTGAAATTTTGAGATTTGAGAAAAAGACAGTCATTTCTCATGATGTACATAAAAAAATGAAACTAAAGATGGTACTGTGACACAGATAGTCTGGAGGCAGTGACAGCCCATGAAAAGATCCTTAATCACTGTAGTCTCTAGTTATGGGTGGTGGTGGTGTATTGGCAGATTTTGCTAAAAGAGGCTCTAAATCTAATTTATACCTTTAGTTTCATTTTAGCATCCATTTTAGGGTTAACTTCCTCACATTTCAGGCCAACTACTTGTCTGTTTCCAGAAATGGTAACATGGCAAACCACGTCCAAACACCCGTGTGTCTGAGACAGACTTGACTTTGTTCGGTTTTCCCGGGAGCCCGACTGAGGTCCCAGGGCTGTGAGAAAGGGTGAGAGCTGGTGCTCGGGAACACAGAAGCCAGAGGGAGACACACTGACACATGTTGGCTCAAACAGGCGGGAATCAGGCACAACCTCACAGTGATTCCTTCCTCTCGACACTGCTTGAGGAACCCCAGAAGTTACAAAAGCATCTGGGTTTGACCCTGCTCTGAAATCCTTTGCAGTTTAACTTGACAGACCATTGCTCTGCCTGGGTCACCTCATTCTCGCTGAGATTTGCAGAGCTACAGCCACCTCAGAGATGTGTGGAACAACACCATGGTCTTTCACAAGCAAACCTTTCCTACCAGCAGCTTTACTGAAAGCCCATGCTTTGAACTCTCCTTCTAGAAGATCTTCCAAGGATGACAACCTTGCTGGAGGGTGGACAACTGTGGGGCATGTGACCATTTCTCTGCTTGGTGTAGTTTGACAGCATTCCTTTCTAGGCCTGTTCTCCTTCTCCAAGAGTCAACGTGGAACTGCAAAAACTCAGTCATGAAAAGGAAGTTCTTGGCGTTTGTTGTTATTTAGAACAGGGGAGCTCTGTAATGACAGGCAGTTAAAGAGCTGAACACGGCAGTAATGTCAGTGCACATGATGGGGGCAGCGCTCGGCCCGACGTGTGATGGCGTGTGATGGCGTGTGATGGCGTGTGATGGCATGTGAAGGCGTGTGAAGGCGTGTGACGGCGTGTGATGGCATGTGAAGGCGTGTGATGGTGTGTGATGGCGTGTGACAGCATGTGAAGGCGTGTGATGGTGTGTGACGGCGTGTGACGGCGTGTGATGGCATGTGAAGGCATGTGATGGCGTGTGATGGCGTGTGATGGCGTGTGATGTGCCACGAGGCAGCTTAGTCAGAAATTAACTCCTGTCTAATGTGATCACTTCCATGTGATTCAGTCAGTGTTTCACTGCAGTGGACCGAAGGATGCTTTTTTTGCAGGCAGGTGAGGAAAGGTAACGAATTTGCAATGTTGGAGCCAGATACAGCAAATTTGTTGTCTTTCTCTTGAAACGGCATTCAAGTAAGATTGTTGAACTTTGCCTTGGAGGGATGAAAAATAGAACAGTTGCACACACCAAATTATCCCATTGGGGACTTTAAGGCCATTTCTTGAGTAACAAAAATCAGCTCGGCTTTACAACTTTTACTGTAGTTTCACTGCTCTGAGTAGTTTAAATTCCAGGTTCTTATGCACATATATATATATTTCAAAATAACTGTGAAAGATTAGAATGTTTCAGTCTTCAAATTTATTTATTAGACAACTTTTGTCTGGTGAAACAGAGAGAAATACAGCCAAATATTTAAATGCTACTGGTTATGTTTCAAATGTGTATAGGACATAGCAATAAAGCTATCTCTATGTATTCATTCAGGCCTTGTCCCAAGTATTTTGTGTGTTTGTTTACCCTTTCAAATTTATCTGCTTAAATGGATCTAGAAATGTTTTTTAATTATAAAGGTGGAAACAAGGATTTTGGTTTAGTCTGTAGATACAGATTTGTAAAAATAATGTTTTTATGAACTATAAAATTAATTCAGCTGATTTTTGTGGCCTTCTACAATTCTAAAGAGAGGTGTTGATGCTTTGGAATTTAAAATGCTATATTGTTCATGGTAGTCTGGACACTGCAACATTTCTTGGTGACTAATACCCTGAAATCCCAATGCATAGGCAGTTACACATGTGTTGAAAGTCACTGAGGGTTTTTTCCATTGCCAAGTAAGAACTGGAAGACAAAAATAACTTGAATGGCCAAATATATAAAAAGTAGAAAATGATAATAGAATTAGATTTTTAAAAAGCAGCAACTTTGAGTTTTAATACATAAAAATCAACATGCATAAAAGAATTTGCATTTTAAAAGTTTACTAGTGTTAATTTGACAGTATTACTGGCATTGACTTGACAGTGCTTAACAGAAAAACGGATGATCTTGATACTTCAGATCAAGTGCATGTTCTGTAGTACTGATGAAATAATTTAGTGTAGTGTGTGTGATTCTCAACTAATATTTGTATAGAATATTATCTTGTCCCACAAGTGGCCTTATGTAATTCAATGGGACCTTTACTGGAGCAAGATGTTCCCATACCTGAAGGGTAATCACACAATTATCAGTTCCTTCCTCTAAAATTAAGATCTAATTATGTATTTCCTTTACTTGAAGAGTCTTGTTTACAGGGCTCAGTTCTTGACTTTTAGCATGCACAAGGGAAAGGAGCTGGAATTTTATATGGAACTGAACACATTTCTTTTAGTAAAAAGGAATGTTTTTCAGAGCCTAGACATTATTGCATATTGAGAAACTTCCCTGCTTTTGCACCTGTAAATTATCATTGAGTGTATGTGGCACTATCAGAATAATCGTGTCAATTACTGTTAGTCCCTGAAGTGGAAACATTTTTCTTGTTTTGTCAAGGGGAAGAGAGAGACCACCCTGCTTCTCTTTAGCACTGAAGGTTATTAGTGGTTGATGGCTTTTAATACCCGCTGTGGTCATTAACTGTGTCAAATATCTGTCAGCTGCAGGAGACAAAAAAATGCTGCAAAAAACCTGATTCTGAAGATTTGCAGAGAGCTGGATGGTCTGAGAACCACTGAGGCTTTGCTGAGATCTCAGACTGTTCTGAGTTTGCAAACTTTGCTGCTTCTTTTTGAAGCCTAATGTTCTCTCATAGTGCCCTTGTGAAAGAGAGATTCCCTCCATCAACAACAGTCCACGCTAAGCCTAAACAGATACTTGTAACTAGAGAAGGTTTGGGCTTTTCTTCACACTATCTTGTTTCCAGGCCTCCTATAATATTCTGAATTTTACAACCAGACATGTCTATTTCCTGCTGGTTAAGATTTTCTCCTTTGAAAGGAAGCATCATGGACTGTGCTTGTTGATATATTTGTAAAGGGCTGTGAACTTTATAGAACTATAACAATACATTTTTAATTGGTTAAGCCGGCTTGGCAAAGAAATAGAAATGATAGAAATACAAAAAAAGAGGGAAGTGGGAGAAATGGGACACAGTTTATGAATTGAAAAACTATTCCATTGAAACTCATAAAAATAAGTCTTCAAGTCCTTTCCTGAGCTTCTTTACACAATTATATCTTCCATCAAATCATTCTAAGCCGAGATTTTTCTTTTTTTCTCCTGCCAGGGCTTTACATCTGACTTACGCAGAGATCTTGAACAATTTACAGCTACCATCACATCATGATGTGTGTCCATTTGATTCAGAACAAGGCTGATTCCTGAAGCAAGATGCAAGTTGTATGTATGAGATTAACAACTACCTTTTTAAGGGATCAAGAAACCATTCTTTTTATCCCACCTAAGCACTCTTCACAGAAGGTGACATACTATCCTACTCTCCTGTCCCTCTCTAACAATTTGGTACATTTGTCATGATCTTCTCCCCAGATCTATTCACAAAGGTTTTCGGTTCTTCCCTTTCCCTCTATTCAGTTCATAATTCCATTCATTTTGCTATAATTTGCCATTAGAAATTTTGTTTCTAGCCCAATCAATTCTTTTTTTCCCCCACTTCTCTGAATAGAAAGCAAACCCCAGAAGCCATTCAGGACATGAGTAGACTTAGTAAACAGCTGGTGTTTAAAAATGTATCAGCTCATGCATTTCAGAAGACTTGTTTTTAAGCATGACTGTGGAACACCTTTTAAAATGTAGAATCTGGCTGTACTGAAACAGTGCCCCAAATCTCATTAAAATCTCTGTGCTGGTTTGGTTTTAAGCACACATAGTGCAGTTCCACCAGTCTTTTGCAGGCACGTCTGAGATGCTGCGTGACCTCTGAACCGACTAGAAGCCGTGTTGACAGGGTTAACGAGGCACTCAGCCCAAGATAATAAGCACAGCTGGGAAGAAGGAGATTAGCTGAGGTTCTGAGTCTTGCTACAAGCCTATTGCTGTGGTCAGCTGGAAGGAGGGGCAGAGAACATCTACTTAGTGTGTACAGAGATTATGTGCAGGGTTATATGAAAGGATCACGTACTGTCTCCTTTTTGGGGAAACTTGTAGATGCGGTAGCAAGGACTTGACTTTTCTAAACAGTTTGAAATATGCAAGCCATGTTCATCTGTCTAGTAATGTAGCAGTGAAGTCTGTAACGCTTGTCATCGAGGAGGAACTATTTTCTCTCTTGGCATTCTTCTCATTTTGCAAAGGATTTTAGTTGCCTGCCAGTCCAAAGCCATGTGTTGTGATTGTTGGGCCTGACATCTCCCCATCAGTCAGGGATGCTGAGTGAGTGGTGACCCGTGTTCTGTTGGGTTTCTCCACCCTAAGGCAGAGTAACTGTCCGGGTGTTTGTTGAGTTACTTTTGACGTATATGTGGGTGAATACAGGCAAAGCTGCTGATAATCACTTTATTCCATTTAACTGAATTCCCAAATCCTATCTTTATTTCAACGCTTGTTTCTGCTTTTTGTATCCATAAACTCTGGGGGGAAATAAGGAAAAAAAAAACCACCAGAAAATATCGCAGTGGCACTAGAATTATATTTGGAAGCTTAACCCTTGTGTTTCTTGCAATACTTGTAACGTAGTGCTATCGTCTGTACTGTGAATGACGATTGTAATGAATCTCTCTGATCAGTAGGTGCAAGTGCTACTGTCTAAATTGCTTTCAGAAACAAAAAGGGAGGACAGCACTACTGAAAACTGATTGAAAGGCCAGTTGAAAGTCCCTTTCTTCAGGCTACTGAGTCCACAGACTGTGGAAGTTAAAACTCCTCTAGGACATGCAACTGTCAAGAGAAATTGGATTAAGAAGATGTACAGGTTGAAAAAAAAATTCAAATAGTCATTAATGACTATTCTTTTAGATGAGTTCTGGTAAAGGGGATAACCCTAAAATAGATCCTTCGGTTGAGGACATCCCAGATAAGAATCTCTGAATCATAGAATCATTTAGGATGGAAAAGATCTTTAAGATCATCAAGTCCAACTGAAAACCTGACACTGCCAAGCCGCCACTAAGCCATGGCCCTAAGTGCCACATCTACATGTCTTTTAAATACCACCAGGGATGGTAACTCAACCACTACCCTGGGCAGCCTGTGCCAATGCTTCACGACATTTTCCATGAAGAAATCTCCTTAATATCCACTGTGATACAACTTGAGGCCATTGCTTCTCATTCTGTTTCTTGTTACTCGGGAAAAGAGGCTGACCCCCACCTCATTGCAACCTCTTGTCAGGTAGTTACAGAGTTCCCCCCTGAGCCTCCATTTCTCCAGGATAAACACTTTGTGCTCCTCATCAGAGTTGTGCTCCAGACCCTTCCCCAGCTCTGTTGTCCTTCTGTGGACATCTCCAGCCCCTCAATGTCTCTCTTCTTGTGAGTGGCCCAAAACTGAACTCAGAATTTGAGATGCAGCCTCATAAGTGCTGAGTATGGGGGGACAATCCCTGCCCTGGTCCTGCTGCCACACTGTTGTTAGTACAAGCCAGGATAATATTGGCCTTCTTGGCCAACTGGACTCACTCTGGCTCATGTTCAGGGGCTGTCAAACAGCACCCCCAGGTCCTTTCCCACTGGGCACTTTCCAGCCACTCTGCCCCAGCTTGGAGCTGCAGGAGGTTGTTGTGACCCAAAGGCAGGACCCAGCACTTGGCCATGTTAAACCTCTGGCCTCAGATTGTTGATCCAGCCCATCCAGATCCTTCTGCAGAGCCTCCAGCAGATCAACTTGGTTTTGACTGCAAACTTACTCATAGTGCACTGCATCCCCTCACCCAGATCACTGATGAAGATATTAAACAGAACTGGGCTGTGACACACCACTTGTGACCAGTGCCAGCTGGACATGACTCCATTCACCACCACTCTTTGGGCCTGGCCATCCAGAAACAGAATAACTGTGCTGTCCAGCATCAAATACTTGTGGTAGCTCAGTGTGGCCTCTTTGCTGCTTCCCAAGTGCTGAGGTAATTAACAAACTTACCATCTTGCTGGACTTGAAAGCTGAGCTGTGTAAGAGGTGCTGTTGCTGGATTGCAGACACCCAGCCCTCTGTCAGTCATTCCTCAGCGCCCATGCTGTGCAGAGCTTGCTTAGGGTATTTTGTCTCTCCCAGGGGTAACTCGTGTGGTGCTGATTGGTCTTTATCATCCAGTTTGTTTCTGTCCACTTTTTCCACATGATGATTTGCCTCAAGAGGTTTTTCTCCCCTGTCATTTTTTTAGTTCATTCCCAAAAAGAATTTCACTTACATTTTACATCTCCCTCTGTTTCTTGCTTGCTTGCAACATAAAGATAAAAGTCTCCCTCCTGTAAATTCTGTAGCAGTAGTTCTGCTGAGTTCCATTTGATTGGTGAAACAAAATAATTTACATATCGGTATTTCTTAAAAATTCTTTGTGTCAGTTTGAACCAGTATGAATTGGTACTTTGCAGTCATATGAGCCAAGAATATGGCCAATAGAGTCATATTTCCTTTTGTAAATCAGTAAATTCCTGCTCCTTAAGATGTATATTGGCTTGCAAATCCACTTCAAATTCACCTACATTTTATCACTTGATTCTATCTGGAATACGTAGCGATTTCCTCCTGCTGCTTGTCAAGGTGTATATATTCCAGGTAATATTTAATAATGTACCTTCCTAAGGTGACCTCCTTTCTGCATGAATGTTGGCTCTGACCTTCATTTTGTTGAGCTCAGTTCATTACATATTCTCTCTGCTTGCTTCTGCGCTCTCTGGGGAACACTCATTTCAGTGCACAAGGGGTTTCACTGCTAATGAAAATCCCTAAGCATCACAATTAAAATTTACTCTGCTGTGCTCAGTCTACGAAAAAGAACAATGTAAATTGCAGTTAGTAGTCTAGATCTCGTTAAAACCAACTTACTTATTTCCACATCAAGTCAAAGTCATTTACATGCACATAACAAACTTATGTCTAAAGGGTTAAACAAAATGAGTCGTACTCTGCTATTAGTCTCGCTGGAGCCATGGACATCTGTTACAATATAACTCAGTAGAGATGCTGCTTCAAAATAAAGCAACTTCTGTGCTTCTTTATTCAGACTGTCAGAACAAGCTTGTGTCACCATTACAGAAAAGGAAGGCTTACCGTTGCTGAGCATCTCATTTTCATTATGCTGTTTGGCCATTTCCCATGCTGAGAATGTGTTTTAGAGTAAAAATCTTTCCTTAGAAAAATCTCTTATGGCTGTTTCTTGCATAGCTCTGACTAGAACTGAATGAGTTTCTAAAACAAGTTTAACTAGAATGAGTAAATAAATGTTCCTCGTATGATGGAGGGAAATGGTACAGAGATATTATCTGTGTCCATTTGGGTAAATCTGAATAATCATTTGTCATAGAGTTGTCTCTGATGTAAATACTTCTGCATTACTGTAAATACTTTCATATCTCAGTGCACATGTCTCTGTCATTCACTCCTCATTGTGGTTGAGAACAGTTCTCTGAGTGACTGACAGGTTAGTAGTGCCAGGGGTCCAACTCCTCTCAGCTGATCGCTCATCAACCTGACAGTAAGTCCACAGACTCCGCAGTGAGAGCAGCTGGCCCTGCCTCCTGACTCACCTATGCAGAGCACCTATATAAGGCCTCCCTGATGCTGGGAAGGAAGTCAAAACATGCCTGGAAGCCAATACTCCCCCACTCCTTTCCTGTCCCAGGAAAACAGCCTGAGCTTCTTCCCACTCATGGAATCTCAGGCAATGATGTGACATTTCCCGAGGCATCCCACAGGTGTTGCTACAGCAGCAAGGGCTGTGATGTCCAGTGTTGTATTTATTCTTCCCTTAGGAACGTATCCATGAGTCAAACCTCCATCTCTGCATAACACTTGGCATCGGTGCTGACTCCTTGTCCATTTGGCTTCAAGGCTCTGTTTGGGCAGCAGCCACAACACCAGTGGGTTTTATCAGCTTTGTCACCATCATCTCTGTTATAGCTAGCCTGTAATTTTAAGTGACTGGAAAATGGAGCAAATTCAATATATTTGAAGGGAAAATCCTTTCTTGATCGCAATGAATGATGGTATTCTGCAGATTTTTGTTTGACATAAGTAAAAGAATGGAAGATTTAGGATTAGAATGGGAATTGAATTAATGAAGTTGAGCCTTAAATAAAATTAATAGTAATGGTAAACTGTAATGACAGTGAGCTCTGTGTCTCATGAGTCTTTATTCAGCACAGTATTAACTCATATTGTTTCTTATTATAACTTCAGTTCCTTGTTACAGCTGTGCATTTAAATGGTATTATCTCATACAGACATCCAAAAGATACTATGTTTGCAAATGTACACAAAAAGTGTGCTTAATTTCTTAGCATCTGATACCCTTTGACTGAATCAGTCAATATGCTCAGGTAGACTTTCAGAGGTCCTTGAGTCAGACTTTAAGCCAGGACTCAGAAACTCTCAGAATGTACAAAGACAGTGAGGCTCAGTATTGGTAGAAATACCAAGCAAAACAGCATTGGAATTCCCATGTTCCAATTAGAGTTTTCTTTCTGGAACAATAAAAGTATTAGATGTCTTCAAGATAAATATATCCAGTGAAGAAATTTCAAACTGTGAACTTTATAAGAAACATTTTTTTGAAATCTTAACAAAACACTATGAAACGTGAAAGTTGAATCTCTATTTTCTTAAATTCATGTCTGTATTACACTGGGGGTTGTCACTGGAATATATCATATGCGGGCATTTATTTTCTAATTTATTAATATAATTTGAAATTTAAAATATATTCATTTAAGTTTAATCATCATCAACTCATATTTTTTTGGATTTGAGAGCTTTTCTTTTGATGTTAAAAATATACTAGGATGTAAATCACCGTGCTGTAAATTTTTAAAACCACAGAGACTTACACTTGGAATTTTTTAGAGGCAGAGTATATTGCTGAAAGGGATTTTCTACTACTGTTGATGTCTTCCTATTTCTAAGTTCCCACTAGGAAAATCTGAAACTAGTATAGTAGCGTTGAGTTACCTCCAGTGGTTTTCTGCAAAAGAGCCATTGTGTGACTAAGGAAGCCGTTTTTGGCATATAATGCATATGTATGGCAATATCTCACGAGGCAGAGAAGTTCTGCTGAGACAGGAGCAAAAGATGAAAAGTCATTTGTGAAATAAGTAGTGTCCTGCAGCTTTCTCATCTATGGAGAAACAAGGCAAATTAGTGGAGGTTAAATGGGGCATTTTGCACACATTTAGGAAGAAAGAGTATTCTGTGTATGCAAGGCAAAACAAGAAAATTGTTGGTTAAATACTGACCATAGGCTTGGGTGTGTGAATGCACCAGAATGCAGCATTCACATCTGAGTGGTTAATAAAAGACTGCTCTGAAACTTTCCTTTGCTTTAGGCACATGTTCTTAGACCCATTTCAAAGAACGTACATCTGCCTTTAAAAATTGATCAGTGTTTTATTATCAAAAGGTAAAGTGACAGCCTGAAAGGTGTTAACAGCATGATACATGTTCCCCATATATGTAGTAACTTTGTCGTGGAAAGTAGCAAGCAACTTAGATTTAAATTAAGAATTAGGATGTTTATGGTATTTTTTTCATAAATAAATAAGGGAGATGGGATTTTTCTACATTTACATGCAAAAGGCAGATCTGAGCGAATTCACAATGGCATCTCCTCTGGTCAGCTTTTCTCATTGTGCTCTCCAGTGGAAAGGATCCAAGGTGCGGTGAGTTCAGGCAGAATCTTTTTTGTGTGCATTTGTGATTTATAATAAACTTGGACATCTTGGGAGGTGTTCTGCAGGAGGAAAAATTTAAATAAGATAAAAATTAGAAGCTTTTAAAGTAATTTTCCTTTTCAGTCCTCACTGAGAGGATAAATGACTAAAAGGACCATGATGCTCAATTATGAATTTCCTATTCCTGTGCAGTGTAAGATCTTTTAGATAAAATTCATCACATTAGTGAAAAACACAAACACCTAGTTCATTAAAAGATAACTGTGTCATCAAAGGCAGGAAAAAGCCTCCTGAAAGTGCTCTGCAATGCACATAAAGCACTTTTACTTATTTCAATTCAATTTGAATTGCAAGCATTGTAAAATCACCGAGGTCCATTTTCCTTATCAGCATAATTTATGAAGCAGAATTTCTGGGATTGCAGTTGTTTGCTTAGTTTCCATTTTCTCCCCCATTTTCAGTAAAATAATCATGTTCATCATTAGAAGCAGGGGGGAAAAAAAGAACTTTTCTTCCATAGCTTGTCACAAAGGGTATTCCTACACAGTAATACCCCATAGTTACTTCAAACCCTTTCTGTTTGTGTATGAAAGTATCCATACTGGGATTTTCTCACTTTTGAGTAATTGAGTGCAATATCTTCTAATTCTATTAGAACCACAATGCAATAAAATATAAAAAGATGCTGTCACTAGCTGATTCAGTCACCTTTTTCATACCAGCACCAGAGACTGTGAAAACTGTGAAAGATGTAGTAATATGGTCTCCCGTTCTCATAATTTGGCCAGCATGGTTCAGCCCTAGCAGGAGCCCCAGAGCCATCTGCCTGGAGCTTGAGGTCTCTCTCCAGAGAGCAAACCAAGTGTCAGAGTGCATCTTTCTGTTAGTTAGGCTGAAGCAACTATAACTTACTATTTCAAAGCCTGTGGTTTGGAAACAAGCAGAGTGAACCTGCAGATAACTACTTGATTTGAAACTCAGAATTCCCCTCCCTGTAACCACCCTGACATTGAAGGGGTCCCTGGGCAGGATGAAGCCCCGAACTCTGAGATGTGTAACCATCACCAGCTGCATTTTTTCAGAGCATCACTGGAGAGTGTCAGGGAGGTGCTGGAGTGGTAAGAGAACCATCACAGAAATGAAGGGTCACTGTAACCACCAGTAGCAACAACTTAAACTTTGCAGTAACCTTTCCTAGAGGAAGGTCTCTTTGTAATTAGCGGAAGATCTTTTGTCAGTGGGAAGCTGAGTAATGGATACTGAACCTTTCTTGGCTGAAGAGATAATGTAATGCCTTTGAGGCTACAGGACTGGATCTGAGGATGCAGAGCTGCATAGAAGTGTAATTAATAGAGGAAATTTCGTTTTTTGTAGCACAAAGATTGTCATCTTTGAAGAGGATATTACAGACATTGCCTGTTCTGTTATTCCCAAAATAGCCTGGGCTCCTATGGTAAAATTCCTACTGCGGATAAAACAACAACATGAGCTAAATTTGTGTTCTACTATTTCTATGAAAGCACAGTATATTTAACCACTAAGGCAACAACCAGAGTAAGATGAGACAGAAGAATGTCACTGATGTGTAACAGCAGAGCATTGGCATACAAGTCCTGTCTAATATTCACAGTCCTGTTATCAGTCTAAGTTATTAATAATAACAACAGTAGTTAATAAAGAGATGGAAGCATCTCTTTGAAGAGAAGGCTGCTGAAGCCTTTTACAGCTAAATGGTGAGGAGGTTTATAAGCCAGCTAGATCAGTCATATTTTGGCATAATAATTTTTTTGAGTAAATATGAGATTTAATATGTAAAATAATAATATAAAAATTTATATAATATATGAAAATTCATAATATATAACATCATTTACTGCGTAAGTTGGAGTGGATTCCTCATCTAGTTTGTATAAAATGGCTTGACTTGAAATAGCATTAAACCTTCCAGTCTCCAAATACGAGGTCCCCACTGTCTCTGCTTCTCAAGGACTTGGGTTCTTTTGTTTTCTGCTTGTCCTAGAAACTGGGTCCCAGGTTCTCCCAGTGGATTTAGATCTTCTCCAAGAGTAAGAAACCTGCCTAAAGCATTATGCTCACAATCCAGCTTTTGACTGCAATCATATTGCACAAACCCTTATCAGATAACCAAGTTTAAAATACACGCTTTCATTTTCTCTCTGTGTTCTAAGTAGCAAGCTGGACATATCTCTAGCTTGAGATTCAGCAGTCATGCAGTTGTTTCAAATGTCCTTTATATGACAGGACCATTATAGTGAAATCACTGAGGATTATTCTGTGGCACAGCGATGGTAAAATTGTTGATTTATTCTTCTTTAGTTACAGTAAAATATAACCGAGCAACATAAAAGGGGAAGGAATGAGAAGAAAAGCTTTTAAGTCTATATGATAAGGTTGGGCTAAAGTAATATGTTGACAAGGTTTTCATTACATTCCAAGTGTGAACGAAAGGATCAGTGTCTAATGAAATATTAAATGGTGGCATTTTGTACAACATCCAGGGAGAGTATGCCACAAGCAACTTGCAATTAATTCTGAAGCACCCCTGTGAACAGGTTTTCCTTTTAGAGATGAGAAATAAGGCTCATCTCAAGAGAGCCAGGGTACTGCTATAGGCATATTTGACTTATTTGCACAATAAGAGCTCCTGTGACAAATAATAAAAAAAAATAGAGATCACTAACAACAGAAAGAAGTTAAGCACAAATGCCAAAAGACGTGTGCTTGTCTGTTGAGTCTGAGACTCATCCATCTACAGTCTAGCATATTCTGGGATTGACTTTCAGATATTCAGAGCAGTTGTTCTCCTTGAGCAGAGGAAAAGTTCCACATTTTTCTTCTGGAGAAAAGGTTAGATGCTCAGACCTGAAAACTATTAAAGCTCATACTTTAAATTATATCTGTTCAATAGTCTATGTAAACATATACTTACTATTGAGAGAAAAAATATTTGTCCAGATCCTAAGATATTCTTACTTAGATATGGTCTTTGTGTTAACTTTAGGCATTATGCTTATTCCTAATTAACTTAATTAAGTTGTTTTAAACAATTTAAACATAAACCAGTCAGATTAGCTGTTATGTGTGAAGACAGCAAGATGATGAAAAGAGCCCAGAATATATAAACTAGGAGGATACACATGCCTTTTACATCAAAAGGAAAGCTTTCACCCATTTTTTCTTAACTTTCTCTGAGTTGTCTCCAGCTCCGTGATTTGTTTCAGCTTGGTTTTATTCCAAAGGACTGCCATAAATTAGTACCAGGCACTGAGAATTCACAGGGACTTGTGTTTAAAAGATGTTTTTGTTGTTTTTTTTTTTTTTTTTTTTTTTTTTTAAAAAACATAAACA